>CM044398.1:3075000-3475000 GCA_024322285.1 Musa beccarii | reverse complement strand
ATAATACCATTAGTCTTTCTTAATATAGTCTATAATGATCTTTATAATTTATCTTCTCAAGATAATATTATTATCATACTTAAATATAATATACATATACATAAATATAAATAGAATAAGAGAAATAAATAGCTTTAATTAAGTAAATAAAAAATCAGCCATAATATTTATTTAAACATGCTTCATCATATCTTTTACCATTTGTTCACAAGTTGTATTCTACGAATATATTCTTTAAACACTTAGGTTATAGGTTTTAGTAAATAAATTAATAACCATCAAAATAGTGCTTTGGTTCTCAATTGACACATGTTGTTTTTAGATTCTTTTTCTAACCATCAAGTATTTTATTAGATTGTTGATATGAAGTTCTATAGCTATAAAACTTAGATTGTTGTCTCCTGCTATGAAGATAATTTATAAAATTAGTATCTAAATATCTTATCACTTTAGGTTAATCTAATCTCTTGTATGATATACCAACATATGATTTTTTTGTCCTAGTCTTTCAATATTTCATTCTTATATAATAATACTATTCTACATGAATGATTTTATGCTTATAATTTGACACTAATATTCTATCTATTAAAATTTAAATTAATAATAATAGATTAATTAAACTCTTATAAGCTAATTCAAATATTGTATCTAGGCCTAAGCCGACTCTAATATCATTCATTTATCATAACTCTGTTTGATAATATTACTAGCCCAATATATTTAAGTCCAAGTTAACAAAGTAGATTTCTCAAACCCTTATGGGTTGGTCAATTCAAGTTTTTGATTATCTTTGTTGTGAGATTAAATTATTAAATTGGATATTATGCTTATTGATCATAATTAAGCAATCCGATGGTGCATACAGTAGAATAAGATAAATTTTGATGGATTCTACCTAGAATAAGATTTTTTTTTATTTATGTATTATAGAACAGAGTCAATATGAGTATGATCTCAATGACTTCTCGGGCATGATTTTGATCTTGATCTTATTTTAGCCCATGATCACTAATGCATCGCTGCCGAGACTAGCAAATGCTAGTGCATCAGTCCATTAATACATAGACCAGGCATTGAGACTTTGGTTCAAAACTTCATGTGAGTTGTGAGCTTCAAGAAACATTGTGTTTACTTGATTGCATCCATCAAAACTGCTATTGTAAATTCTCATTGCTTTTGGTGTTGATTGCATCCGTCCCAAGGAGAGTTTAGGCTTTTGGTGTCATGTTTGACATGTTGCAGATCTTCTTGATTGCATCCATCAAAACTGCTCTTGTAAATGCATAGCCTACCATAAAGATCTAATACATGATGTAATCGCAGCCGGTAAAATATGAGTTATGATATAAATTTTGTTTTATATATTTATGTCTTGATAATCATCAATCTAGCATTATTCATTTTGAGCAACTTACATTGTATTAACATCTGATTTTAGACTATACAACTTATGGTACTTGTTAGTATATCTTTATGTTGTGACCATTGAGTTAGCATGGTTAGATCCGGGTCTGAATGTGACAAGTCACCTTGGTTGATCTCCGGGTAGGAAGCCGACATCAGGTCGGTAAAGCGGTTCGTCTACCTATTCGGGGATGATGTCTCCTTCCACTGATCGACCCATCACGCGTCTTCTGGTTCTTACACACAGGTCGGGTCGGGGTTTTAGAACCTGACCCTTCCGATGCTTAAGTTAGTCTTTTTTGAGGGGAGATGATTGTTCAGGAAAAAGTCCCTTAGTGTGGTGCTTGTTTGGGATTTTTATACTGAAGGGGGAGGGAGCTGACCCGAGATGTGTTGTGGAGTATCGTCCCAAGTTTCCGGACGACGCTGTAGAGGCACCGTCTTGGGCTTCCTGGTATAGCGCTGTAGAGGCGTCGTCTCGGGCTTCTTGGTACGTCGTAGAGGCACTGTCTCGGGCTTTCCGGAACAGCGTTATGCCTCGGACGACGCTCGTACTCGTACGGACGAGAGCTCGGTGGAGTTGTCGAGATGTCATCCCAAGCTTTCCGGGACGATGCTTGTGCTGCCCTGGTCGACGCATGTTTCGGTACGACCGAGGGTTGCCGAGCCATGCTGATGTGGCCGACCACCTTGGCCTTCATGTCAATGTGGTGACCGGGCACCACCCATGGGAGGGTAGCGTCGGTACGTGCCCCATCGGTACTCCGATTTAGTTCGCATCTAATTTAAATTTAAATACCTTGAACTAGTGATTCGAGTTTAATAAAATTATTATGCTAATTATCTCATCAGATTGGATTAATAATGCAATCAAACCTTCTCAATAGAAGCACCATATTATAAAACCTGCTTAATCCTTGTAATCGATCGATTACAAGACTGTGGAATGAGAATTCTAGCTGTTCCCACAGCCTTTAGTTTGTAGTGGATGCTTCCTTTCGTTTCCTTACTTTACTGGCTTTATTCCATTCCAGAATGCCTTGTCCGACCCTACTTGTTGATGCTGTTTTCCATGGCATGGCATCATCTCTGGACAGAAGAATTAATTAGAGAGATAAGGCTTTGCCTAATTTTGCTTTTTGTTTTTTTTAACCTCAAACGATGTTTTTATTTTTATATTTCTCTAATAATAATACCTCATATTTTGAATAATACCGAAGACATCCTCACCATGCCTAATTTTCTTTTTCTCTTCAATTTTTATATCAGTTTTAGATTATTATAATAATAATTTTTATTTGACTCATTTATAATATTGTTATTGAGGTGCTAAAGATATTATAAAATTATTTAAAAAAAACTATAAGTAACTATTATAATAATACTTTATTTTTTTGATTGTTCATAGACTATTGTAATACTGTGTTTTTGGGACTACAATTGGTTTGGTAGTGAAAATACTATAATAGACTAATTTTTTATCCTTATTTGGGTGATGGTGCTCATAAGCAATATTATAAATACATATTTAAATATTAGTTCGATGCATAAAATAGTTTCTAGTACATATTTTCTAATAGTATTACAAGGTTTTTGTTGAGGTATTAAAAACAATGTAAAACTATTGAGATGTGATGGTAATTTCTCATGAACATTTAGGATACTAGGTTATGATTATGAGTTCACTTATCTCATTTAAGTACTTTCAAGTAGGTTTTATTATGGTTACATTATGAGTTCACTTAGTAGGTTTTATAATACATTGTGATAAGTCACAAAACATTAAAACATCCACTTGGACTAAACCTGATGAAAAAAATGTGTTGGGGTTGGTGAGGAATACTTTTAGTGTCATTCAAAATAGGGGCACAACTTCATAAAAATAAAAACATGAGCACTTTTTGGGAAACACAAAAAGGAAGAGTATTTTTAAGAAAATTATTTATCATATCAAAGTTGTTTAGGTAAGTTGATAAGAATAAATATATTTAGGACCCACATGTCTGATATGAGGTTAAACTACGAGTGCCACAGCTTTTTTTTTTTTTTTTTTTTTTTTCATTTAAGGATTTAATGTCCTTATCAAGAGTTGCATAAAATACATGAGATGTAGTCTAATAGTGACCTCACATAATGATATTTCTAATCTCGTTCATGAACTATCATTTCCTACCTAAATCTTTTGCCATGTACAATATAAGGTCAATTTAATATCAAATATTACGATTGGATTCGATGAGATAACTAATGCTTATTAAGTTTAGATTTAAATTTAATTTAATAATAATAAATCCACCAAGTTCTTATCACCTAATTGATGAGGCGGCAGTGTCTTCATTTACGTGAGTTAGGTTGGAAGTGTGTAATAAGCATTCATATGATTTGGAAGTCAGACAAAGGAAAGCAAACACAAGTTGTCGGCATGACAACGCAAGGCACGGCGATAAAGAATTGTGGAATGACGCATGTTGATGGATCAAAATAAGACAGCTTTTTTTTTTTTTTTACCTAAACGATGCTTTGCCCGACGTGTAAAAAATAAAAAATTATTTTTGACTTGTCTTCAGAAAAAAAAGAAGAGAGGATAGAAGAATGAGACAGAAGTATTGTCCGTCTATTGGAGAAATATCGATCCGGATTTAATTAAGAACTGGTCAAACTTAATTAGATTTGGATAGAAAGCCCAACATCAATGGTTATCAAAGTCACACTTTTCATCCTCACAAAGAGTTGGCTTCTCTATAAAAGCGTGGAGGGTGTTTTTGATTGCTTGCTCGAGAAAAAAAGATATCTCAAGCAGGTCATTCGACTTATGAACGTTATTTCGATATGAACTCTCTGAATCTTAAATCAACTTAAGCGATAAGTAGAAGGTCTAATTTTCTAATAAAACAGTTCAAAAAAATATTTTTGATTTCAATTTTAGGGAGCAAGTATAACTATGAAGTGGTTGATCAAGTAAGTGATTTATATAAAGATTTTTTTTTTGTACGATCAGAGATCATAGGTCGATGGCAATATTATTGATCTAATATCTACATGGAAACTAATTTAACACCTTTGAATGTTGATACGTCAAATTGTATATGTCAGTAGGTATTTTGAAAATTGAAATCATTATTTATATTCATATACACAAAATAAATAGTTGTGTATATCCATTAAAGTACTATTTTTTTAAAATACACTTGCTTTTCTAAATTTGCATGTAAAATGAATAGTTAAACCACCTTCAAAGGAGTGACATATATACAGCATTTAAATATTTGCAAGTTTTTTTAATATAATACTTGAAATAATATATATGTTATTATGAAAATTTCAAAGGACAGTCTTGAACACCTCCTCTTATTTATGGGCAGCTAAATGACAGGCTGTGAGTGAGACGCAAAACCCAAACCCACCAATATCTGACAGTGGCAATTCCTCGCCCATGACACAACAGAAGGCGAAGGAGCTGAAAAAGGCAGAGGAAGAGGATTCCTTCACCTCCTTTCCTCATCTTCTATGACATTCCTTTTCCTCCTCCTCTTCCCACCCTCTCTTTCAACACCTTCCACCTTAAGCAAGGCCGCCATGCCTCGATGATCTTTGAAGCCTTTGTCCACTCCAGTCCATTGCTGATCCCTTCCTTGCTTCTCACTTGTTGGTGCCTCCCATCTATCCGAAATATTCCTCCTTTCCTCTTCTCTACCCCTAAAAGTTGGATCTTTCCTCCAATTTCCTCCCTTCTGTCCCCCATCTCTCCCAAAGCTTTCATTTTTCCTTCCCTTTTGCTTCTTTGGTAATCCTTGTTGGTTGTGAATCTTAGTCTTCTTTTGGGAATGCTGGTTTTTGTTATCAAGATGTTCCTTTGAGTGCCGACAACTTCAGTCTGTTGTCCAATTTTTCGGTATTATGTTTCTTTGGATCATGGAATTTGGAACTCGATTCTAAAGTTCGGTCTTTGGGAAGTTTGGATCTCGTGTCTGTCGCTGGGTCTTGGTTTCCATGGGTCTTTGCCATGGAAAACAAACCCAAAGCCCTGAAATCCAGGAAGAGATCCCGCCAGTCCCCAGCTTTGAGGAGCCTTCTGAGGTTCCAGGGACCCCCAGGCAACCCAAGTTCCCCTTCTACAGCCCGAGCCCCCTTCCAGGTTCTTACAAGGACTCACTGTCCAATACGAGTGTGAACTCAACACCACTGCGGTTCTTCAAGCGGCCGTTCCCTCCTCCATCGCCTGCGAAGCACATTAAGGCCCTACTTGCTCGCAGGCATGGTTCGGTGAAGCCAAATGAGGCGTCGATCCCCGAGGGGAGCGAGGTTGAGCTTGGCTTGAATAAGAACTTTGGATTCTCGAAGCAATTCTTCTCAAAATTCGAGCTTGGCGAGGAGGTTGGGCGTGGCCATTTCGGTTACACTTGCACCGCGAACGAGAAGAAGGGACATGCGAAGGGAGAGGAGGTGGCCATCAAGGTTATTCCGAAGGCAAAGGTTGGTGTTTTATGTATATTGATGTCTGATGATATTGGTCTTTTCTAGTGCATAGACTTTGTACCTTAACATATTCATTTTTGCTTGCCATGTTTTACCGACAGTCTTGAAATCGTATATATCATGCCTTCTCTTGGCACTGTTGATTGATTGATTTGTGAATATGTGATGGTGAACATGGTCAACAATTTCTAACACAAGTCCAAACCGTTCCTATAAATTTCTTAAAATCTTGTTATTGTCTTTGCAAAATTCATTGTTACTTATTTTCTTTGCTCTACAGTTACTATTTTTGTGATTTTATCATAATCATGACATATATAATATGCTTAAATCATTGAATTTTGATCTATAAAAAGTTGTTATTTGTTGCTGTCTATCTTGTTGTGCATTTGTTTCTTTTTTGCCAATACATATCATTTGAGCGTTTCCTTTTCTCTTGGTATAATTCATGTTTGTACATTCATTTGCATTATTTGTCACTTCTATTAGGTCTCCATGAATGCTTATTAGCATCTATAGTTTCACAGTTTATGATGTTACAATAGCTAATTTCTAATAAACTTTCTAAAAAAGGACGTACCCAATACATGAGGCTCCTGCCAACGCGGGTCTGGGAAGGGTCAATGTACGTAGCCTTCCTTTTAAATATTTAAGGAGGCTGTTTCTGTGAATCGAACCCTGGTCTCTCTGGTTGCATTGGAGTAACCTTCTAATGAACTTTCTGCTGTTTAAAATATTTTTACTGTCTGACCAGAATATCTGGAAATGGTTTGTTTCTGACATAGTCGTGCTGGATATTTTGGACATGTTATTGAATATAAAATATAAAGAAGGCTGTTCTTCTCTGCACTATCAATCAGAACTAATATAAAAGTTTAAAAATGGTTTAGATGTTCTTGCAATATTTTTTTATATCTATTACATGGTATATACCATGTCTGAATTATCTTTATGCTACACTATTCTAGTTTATTATTGGTTTATACTGTTTTCCTGTTCTTAGATTCCTTTGGTTTTAACTTACAATATTATGCTCAAATATTGCTTTTCAGGTTCCTAGATACTATTAACAATTTGATGTACTAACATATATTTTTTTAACATTATCCGATTAGCCAGTAACTCGAATACGATGGCCTTTTCATGGCCTTTACATGAGCCCATGTAACCTCATATACCAATGCAGCCTATCTGTGTCTAGTTGGATATCACAAGTTTTCCTGTTCAAGGTCTGCTGTCCTTTTGAAGTTAACAACTTTGGCCCAAATTTAATCTTTGGGGATCTGATGCGGGTCTAGCTTGTAGAAACCCCATTCTGTCACATGTTAACCCACATGGAGTAGCCTGTAGAGTTGCTTCAATCACAATTATCATGACCCATCTTTAGAGACTCTAACTCAAATGGGCTTCCAACATGTCTAAATTGCCTATGCCCAGTTGCTTCTAGTGAAGCCCATTTAACCTTATTTACCATCATAATCCACCATCACTTTGTTGTGGATCTAATTGTGGCTTCGCATTTGCAGCATCTATCTATATGTTGTCAATTAAACATGAAGGAGTTTTAAGAAAACCTTTGTTTATTTAAACTTATATTCAAATGTTTGATATTTTACTTTGTATCATTATATAAACCCAAAAATTGTGTTAATTGTCCATTGTGTCAAATCTATCAATTTTAGCAAACTATGGATTATGATTGGCTATATTGATTATCGTTCATCTCTTATTCGATATATGGTAATTGATAAATTTTGATGAAGGTATATGCAGTTCCTGTTGTATAGGAGCTTTGTTGTTCATGCCATTCAAATTAGGTCAAGAAAATACAATAAGTTGATGAGATGAATTTCTAAAAAGTGCAGTCTGGAGAATAATTTGATTTAACAGTGATAAGATGTTCCCTTTTTTGCATTTTGGGAATCTCTCCCAATAAATGAGCTCCTAGGTTCCATGTTCTATTGGTATTTTATTGCCAACTGGCTTTTTATTCCAGCATCTCCAAATGTGCATTTCTTTTACTTCTCTACTTATTTTAGGGATCTGGATGCTTTTTCTAAGAATCACTGCATGGAAAGAGAGTGGAAAATGTTGTTGTCCTGTCATGCACTTGATAATTTTGCATGATCTTCTTCTTACACTAGGTATGTATTTTATATAATCTGTGTGCAAAATAGGATTTCACATTTTTTTTCCAACTCACTGGACAGCGCTTTTTGAAAGGATGAAGATTCAAAAAGGTAAATGGCTTCACAGTTTCTACAGTGGAAGCTGTTGTTGCCCTTTCATATGCATGAATAACATGCATTCTCCTCAAAATGATTCTAAGACTGTTTTTACATGGTCTACATAGGAAAACGTTTTTCATAAGTTTTCCCTCAGACATTGGCTTGTCTTTGAAAGAATAAAGATGTAAATTGTGTATGTGCAAGTAGCACATATTCTCTCTATCTTTATCAATCAGCTTTCTCATGCATCATGGCTTTCAATATAAAGATGTAAAGTAAGAGCAAGTAGCACAGATTCTCTCTGTCTGAATCAGCCACTTTAGTCATGCATGCTAACTTTAAACAAATAAAGATGAAAAGTATGTAAGAAAAAGTAGCACAGATTCTCTTTATCTAAATCACTCACTTTATCATGCATGCTGGCTTGTACAACTCGGGTCAAACTTTGGAAATACATGAATGCAGCTTACTCTTTTAGTTAATTGTCATTTTGTGTATGACAATATTTTGTTCTGGTTGTTTGGGGCTTGGGGCTTTTGACTAGGTTGTCCCTAAAAAACAAAATGGCGAAAGAGGATTTATGTGATCCACCCTAGATAGCGGGGCCAAAACTTGTTATTGCAATCTTTTGTTGGATGAATCATCATATTGTCTTCCTATGATACCATGGTCAAGAAATTTTCTTGGGTATGTTTACTCAGTAAATAGAACTTGAATAATGTCACATAACTGTGCAATTCATGTAGTTTAGTAGAAAATGCAACCATCCTCGGCCCAGTCATGTGTGTGAATGCTTTGCAGATGACAACTGCTATTTCTATTGAAGATGTGCGAAGAGAAGTGAGAATATTAAATTCTCTCACAGGACATAGGAATCTAGTGCAGTTCTATGATGCTTATGAGGATGAAGATAATGTGTATATTGTGATGGAGTAAGTGTATGCTTCCTTAAAAATCTATTGTTAGATTCATACATCTTGTTGTGGAAATCTAGGGGGCATTCATTTTGACAGTGGCACAAGGAAATGCACGCGTAGTCATGAGAACAACTTACTTTATATTTCAGAAATTCTCTTCTTGGATGAATAAGACAGTGGTCAGCTAAATAACTTAATATGGGCTTTAGCTTGTTGTTCCTGAGATTTGTTTAGCTGTCCAATATTTGTAACGTTGGATATAGTAAGTGAAGAATTACCTTTTTGGACTAGCAATATCTATATATTATCAAAATTAGAGCATTTTACTGGTGAGAAGTTTACTTAGATATAATGATTAAAGAATTACCATGGCAATGATAGAAATCAACATTTTCATGGCAATGATAGAAATCAACATTTTCATGATAAAAGTTGGTGTTGTTTAACTTCTTAAAATTAATTCTCCATTGGAACCCGCCCCTGCATTAGCTATAATTCCACTAGTATAACAACAAACAGAGCCTCATGAAATATTCTATTTTCAAAAGCCACGGTGCTAGGTTAATCATTGTGTATATATCTTCAAATGATTTCATACTTATGTTATATAAGGGTACTTTCTGAAGATATAAAATTTTATTTATCCTTTTCCTGATATTATATTTTGTATATTGTTCTTTCATGTTACTTGTAGATGTCATCTGGGGAGCAATTAATTCACTACTATGTAAGCTGAGCCATCAATCCAAAGGCTTTCTTCTGTTACCTTGATAGGGGACTGTTCAATAGAAATCCTATTCAAGTTTCATGCAAATGACTTCTGGCTCCCTTCATCTTGACTTCATTATGCAACACACTGACATATAATATAATTAATTTGAGTATAAATAAAATAGGCATTACAACATGGCTTGTTAATAAAATTTCCATTTGGTAGCTATTACATATTGGTACTCCATGTTGCATTGTAATGCTTATAGAGACTGACTGCAAAGTGCAAAACACATGCCCAGAAGGAGCATAGTCTCAATTACTGTGTATAGCTCATAAACTATAAAGCTATCTGGGTCTTAGATCAATTGTACTTATAGAACTGACTATTTGCAACAGGTTATGCAAGGGTGGTGAATTACTAGAAAGAATTCTCTCAAGGTGCTTCTATATTTAGAATTGTATCTGTCAATTACCTTTCTGAGGATGTTGGTGTTGAGATGATCTCTTCTAATTTGTTCAGTGATAATCATTTTTTTTATTTATAGGGGTGGGAAATATTCAGAGGAAGATGCAAAAGCTATCATCTTCCAAATTTTGAGTGTCATATCGTTTTGTCATCTTCAAGGTGTTGTTCACCGAGATCTCAAGCCAGAGGTGGTTGCTTCATCAAACTGAAACATCTTAATTTTTCAAGTCATGATTTCTAAATTTGACAAATGTGTGATAATGATTTTGTGATCATTTGGAGTTATGAACTCTCTCCATGTGTCTAACTCATAATTTAGGAGACTCATGTTTGTACTTTGTTGATCTAGAATTTTCTTTTTCTAACGAAGGATGAGAAGTCTACCTTAAAGGCCATAGATTTTGGCTTGTCAGACTTTGCTAAGCCAGGTTGGTCTGATAAAATTATTCTAGCAGGCTGTTAATTCTTTGCTTCCAGATGTTTCATATTTTTTAATTTCAGTTTGTAAAAGAATGATTTTAACACCACTAATCCCACAGACGAGAGATTGAATGATATTGTTGGAAGTGCATATTATGTGGCTCCAGAAGTTCTTCATAGATCTTATGGAACTGAAGCAGACATGTGGAGTATTGGTGTGATTGCATATATTTTACTCTGTGGAAGCCGGCCTTTTTGGGCCCGCACGGAGTCAGGTATATTTCGAGCTGTTCTGAAGGAAGATCCAAGTTTTGATGAAGCTCCGTGGCCTTCTTTGTCTTCTCAAGCTAAAGATTTTGTTAAAATATTGCTGAACAAGGACTACCGCAAGAGAATGACTGCAGCACAGGCCCTTTGTAAGCTCCTCATTATCTCGATACTGTTAAGAAAAATGGCATAAGCCAGTCGATAAATAGAAATCTGATTAACTGACCTCAGGTCATCCTTGGCTTCGGAATCCTGAAGAACTTAAGATCCCTCTGGATATTTTAGTGTATAAGCTTGTAAACGCTTATGTATGTTCTTCTTCTCTAAGGAAATCAGCATTGAGGGTATGCTTCCTCTACTTATTTTAAAATGAAGAAATTGATCCCTCATATCTTTTCTGTCTTGTCACTGTGCACCATGTTAGTTTCTCTGTGTACCATTTGTTGTTCTGCATCCCATACAGGAGCATATACAACAGATAACTGCCTTTTCTCTAATCTATCGGTTGTTTTGTATGTGACAGGCTCTTGCCAAGAC
This sequence comes from Musa beccarii, assembly GCA_024322285.1. NCBI lineage: Eukaryota > Viridiplantae > Streptophyta > Magnoliopsida > Zingiberales > Musaceae > Musa > Musa beccarii. Next base: position 3,463,568 of record CM044398.1, on the reverse strand, counting down.
CTTGACAGTAGATCAGCTCTATTACCTGCAAGAACAGTTTGCTTTGTTAGGGCCAAACAAGAGTGGCTATGTCTCGCTTCAAAATTTTAAGATGGTTAGTTCCTTTTTAATTTCCTCCTTTTCTGAAATGAGCACAATCTTTCTTTCCCGTGAATATTCATATTTGTTCTCACTTTTTCAGGCCTTGTTAAGAAACTCCACAGATGCAATGAAGGACTCAGGAATTTTTGATTTTGTTAACATGGTATTCCTTTTCAGAATCATTCTAATCAGCTTAAGAAAATTCTTTCTGATACAATTACAAATCCTAATAATTCTTCCTCCATTGGTTCTTTTGGACCTAGGTGAGTTCTCTTCAATACAGAAAACTAGATTTTGAAGAATTTGCTGCTGCAGCCATAAGCGTACATCAGATGGAAGCATTGGATGCCTGGGAGCAACATGCTCGTCATGGTTATGAATTCTTCGAGAAGGATGGGAACAGGCCTATCATGATCGAGGAACTTGCATCGGTACGAATCAAATATAATCACATGTCAAAAAAAACAATCTACATTGGTATTCCCAACTGTTCCTTGTCTATCGGGCACTGAAATCTTGATTCAGCTGCAACAATTTTTTCAAGCACTCTCAAGAACTAGCGCTTGTGATTCTTTGCAGCTTCTATGATGTTACTGATAGTTATGCACTTGCCACAGGAACTTGGGCTTAGTCCATCAGTTTCAGTTCACGTTGTTCTCCAGGACTGGATAAGGCATTCTGATGGAAAACTCAGCCTCCTGGGATTTGTTAAACTTCTTCATGGTTTTTCTTCACGCACAATTCCAAAAGCTTAGCAGAGTTCAAGGACAAAGATGTGCAGCAATGGCTGATCGCCTAAAGATTCGAGGAAAGTAGATACAAGACAATCTATGCACGTGCCGAATCGAGTCAACTGAGTAGGGCAGATGAACCAAGACAGTAGCAGCTGCATGTGGTGATACATTCGATAACTTACTCTTTCGTAAGATGCTTTTTATTTAGCCGTGTCCATGGTTAGCACGTCGATGTTGTTAAGAAGAATGTACAGATGAAAATAGCAACGACTTGTACTACCATCTTTTCAATAACTTGAGGAGGCTGAAAGGAATTGAGGCCTGCAAATAGCATTCAATAACTTGTAGTACACTGTCTTTTTAGTCTGAATAAGATCCTCGGGCTGTTACATGTGATGAGAAGGATTGTGTTTACTGCGGCTTGAAAGACTGTCCTTCAAATTTTTCTCCAGACATGAAAGAAGATGTACTTCTACAATGAATCCTTCCAAAAGTCCCTTGGTGTTTCTAAATGTGGTTCAAGCTATAAGATTGCAGATACTATCCGACTGTTTGTTGCTTTGTTGACAGTTTCTCCAAACATATCATTTATGGTTTTGGCCTCTTGATGTCACATTGATTGAGAGTGGTGAATCCACCACCTTGATGATAAGCACATGAAGCCTTATGGGGGGTTGAGTTGGGTTCTTGTTCAATGTTTAAGCATTGCTTTCTATCACTCTTTGAATTAAAATGAATAACATCCAAAAACAGCTTAGATTTTGATCATATGACATCTCAAGTTAGAATTACTGTATAAATTTCACCTGCATTTCATATTACAGGGTGTAAGTTCAAGGTTTGAGTGCTTAGATGCTAATAGTATTAGAATCAAGGATGCTTGATTGAGATGTGGAACTCACTATTACTGATGGGTTTCTCCCCATGGAAGAGCATTCCTTCTGAAGATGATATGCAGCTGATACTTTAGAAACCACAATAATTAAATTTTAAAAAAATTACTAAATACTCTTAAATTGTTCTTCCAAGCTCATCCACACACGAGCTACTCAAAGCTTAGTGAGAGTAAATTGCAGTTCAGTAAATACCATGACCCACATTTTGCTTAAACTGACAGTGGTAAATGCAGGACTTTACAAAGTTGGGTGGCATTATAAGATTGTTCTAAAGGCAAAGTGACATGCTTTTTAACTGAATGAGTGGATGCTAATTCCCAATGTTTGGTGCTCAGCGTCCTAAAAAGCCATGGATTTATTATTACAAATGCATGGAATATAGTCGATATTGGTCGATCGATTTGCATCAAAGATTCCAAGTTTTGAGCATAATAAAGTCGATGCCAAGGCCGGAAGAATATGACCTGGCTTCGGGGAGGGGAATCAGCTAGCGTAACATCATATGGAGATCGAGATGCAAAGAGAACATCTACCTCATTAGAACAGAGGCCTTTTTGCAGTTTACCGTGCCAGGAACTCATCAACCGGTGCAACTGCTTATAATACTCGGGAATAACTCGATGAATGAACGGATACGTAGAACAGAGGAAAAAGAAAACTTAAGGTTGCATGAGAGACAAGATTTATTTCAAATTAAAGTAATTTTATATCCATCCTGAAGCAGCAAAGCCATGCAGAGCCATTCCAAAGTGAATAAATTTTTGCATGACTCATTAAAAATGACGCACGGATGGCTTGTTCTTGATCGAGGCCAACTTTACAAGGGTGGGGTTTGTCCTGAGCAATTCCCATGCCATCTCTACTTTTTCTTGTGGACACTCGATGGGATCAACTTTTCTATTTTGTCACAAGAAGAACATGATGCAACTCCAAAACCACCCGGACAGGTTCTTCAAAGATGGTGAGCATCACAAAATGGGCCTTTCCAGGGCAGCCATCCACCCAAAAAAAAAAAAAAAAAAAAGCTCTCTTTCAGTACTCTTCCTCGGGTGGGGTAAAGGAGATAGGAAAAAAAGAGAGAAGAATCTACTTTGTAACCCTTTGAGAAGACTTTTTTACTTTATTTTATTTTATTTTTTGAGTGCCCATGGTCGATTAATAGAGTAAGAATTCTTCTCAAAGGGCAATGTAGAACATCTCCCTCCTCTTACTCATCTTCTCTCCCTCCTCCTCCCCTTTTTTTTTTTTTTACCCAAAACAGCACCGAAATGTATGGAGCGTCAGTACAATTAGGCGATCGATCGATCTTTTAATTTAAATCTTTCGTGTTATTTGTTCTATAGGGTATTAATTTTGAATTAGAATGCTTATTTCCTTTCCTCTCTCTCTCTCTCTCTCTCTCTCTCTCTCTCTCTCTCTTTCTTTTTTTCGACCACCCCGATTGCCTTCGCTCCAAAGATCATCTTCACGTTATCATCTTTTACTATTATATTTTATTTTTCTTTATATATATTAGTTATACTTTTAACTTTCATGATAGCATCAATATTCTTACTTAAGTAATTAATTATATATTCATTTTTAATTTTTAAATATTATCATATATGATTTAATTTAAATAAAAAATTATATTCATATATATTGGTTGACGTTATTATTTTCATCATGTTCTACAACATCTATTAATTAATTAATTAAATGTAAGATCCGAATTGTGTAACTTTAACTGGATTTTGATCACTATGGATGGTTCCACCTAAAACTAAATTTGAATAATGTCCAAATAATAATGATAATAACAAATTTGAATCCCTTCCTCTTCAAAAAGAACTAAATTTAATCCCTTATTCTTTAAAAAAAACTAAATTTAAAATTTATGAACCTAATTGTACTTAACAAATTGTGTTAACTTGGGATGAGGTATAAATACGAGCGAGAGCGACGGCCCGTCCCCTCACTTCTTCTCTCTCTCTCTCTCTCGCTCGCTCCGCCTGTTTCTTGGGGTCGATCGTTGCTGAGGAGGACGAGGATGGCGGAGCAGCTCACCGACGAGCAGATCTCCGAGTTCAAGGAGGCATTCAGCTTGTTCGACAAGGATGGCGATGGTGAGAACCCTCTTTCATTTGGTTCCCTCTTTATTGATCCGACATCTTTGGTGTCGCAAAGATCACGCTGCCGATCCGGTTTTTCCTGCTGTTGGGTGGGCGAGACTTTTGTCTGCAAACGGAATTGTTGACGTTCGGTTTCGGACGATTCTTTCTTTTGGTGGATGTGGATCCTTCGTTGCTGTTGTCATGAATTGGATGGCTGGGTCTTCGATCCGTGCTTCGGAATCCGGTCGAGAATCGCATGGGCTACGAATGCTTCTTGGAGAAATTTCTGTCGTTTGTCCTTTCTCAAATGGAAAGGAGCGTTAGGCACCATTACGTATTAGGGTTCGTATCGGGCGTGTCTGGGAATGATCCCTTCTTTTGAGCCGTAGAGAATCTTCTTCTCCTCTTGATTTGGGTATATTACATGATACGGCGTACATTAGCGATACATGTCTCACAACAGATGGCCATGCAGTAATTTCTGATCATGCTGAATTCGTGATGGTACAGATTATCATTTCTAGTTTATGATAGATTATCCAGATGAAAACAGATGGTGGTGACTGTTCTCCATTGTGCTTTTTGGCATGAGGATTTGAAATTGTAGAATTTCTCCAAAAATTTCCACTAGGAATCCAAATTCTGAGTTGCTGAAATATTTAAATTCCAAGTTCTGATTAAAGTTTGTTGTTGGTCGGGTAGTTTCAAGCAATTCATGCATAGTCAGGGCTTTGCAAATTCTAGGATTTGGAAACTACATGGATTGTAGAATCCGGAGGGTGGAACCAGAAGATGTGTCAGGCTCTAATCCCTATGAACTTTCTGTACTAAAATGAGTTTTGAAACTTGAATTAGAGTGAGATTTGGATTATGATGAAAAGGGCATATCTATTTGTTATAGAGCATCATGCCTGTTAAAGACAGTAGTAGACACCATGAACATAATATTGGAAGGACATGTGCATCGTGTAACCTGCACTGATTTCGTTTGTACTTGTAACATCCCACCTGACTATACTCACCATTGTTTTACGTTTCAGTTGGACGTTCCATTTTTAATCTGTTCTCTTGGTTCTTCAGCTATTTGAATGCTGATAGACCTCCATGTACAGTGTACAAATTCATTTATAATCCTAAAGTGCATTTGCATAGAATTCTAATTATTTTGATCTACTAACCGTTTTTTGCTTCAAGAGATCGTATTAGTTTTTAGAAGATTGGCAAAAAAGATGAGTTTTGGTTTTTGGGTTTGAGTCAGCAAAAGATATAGTGACCTAGAGTTGCCAATAAGTGCAGTAGCAGAAGAAAGGATTACACTACCATATTGTGTGGATGCTGTTTGTGTTGGGTCAGCAGGCATCTGGAATGAGCATGTGTAGCTATAGAAGTCAGCATGAGCCATTTTGACTCAACATTTCATGACGTGTGCACATACCATGGTGTTGGTGTTCCATGCAGGCCAAGACTAACAAGGTTGTCAATAAGTGGTTCAACATCACCTGATAAAATGAAAGTGGAAAACCAGTTCCTCTGTGAAACTAACTATCAGTTTTCTTGACATGTAACTGTTACCACAGTTTGTCTTCCCAAGAACTGATCCAAGCAAGCAATTAGATGTGCTGGTAATTCTTATTTTGATGATAAGCTATTCATATGTAGTTGCTTTTTATTTTTGCAACTATTTTCCAAAATGCTACGTCAGCTGCTAATTTTTGGAAAAATAGGATGTAATATTAGTTGTTCTGTATTCATATGTGATGATCCTGCATATCTGTTTGGGTTGTGTAATGCTTGCTGACAAGTTTGTTTCCTATATGGTTATTCAATTATAAGAGGTTGAACACCATTATTAGGCTATGTAGTAACTGCATGGGCCGCTTCAACTTTTGTGCTCTGATGTATTAGTGATGCTTTTTATGAGCTAGTATAGTAAGTTTTCGTTTCTTAAAAACTACAATGAATAAGACAGATTACACTCTTTCTAGTCAATATCGGATTCTGTTAATCTATAAGATACAAAAATTAAAAGATGGACAAAGGAGTTTCTATAATCATCAAAATTGTTTCAAAGTATATTAATTACTTAAGCAGTTGAGTTAGTCTAGTTCATTATATTGGGACATAAATTTTGTGTTTTGTTTTTTATTTATAAAGACAAACTTGTTGAAAATTTTACTATCAGGCATGCCAGGTTTTGTGGCACACAGCATTTTTAGAAAAAAGAAAAAGAATCAAGAATATCCACAATCTCACACCTTGCACCATGAAGTATACATTCATAGCATCAAATTCAATGGCCAAATTACTAAAACATTCATTATGTTGTGTCCATTCTTTTCTCCTTATTGATCTGTTTTTTCAAAGTTGGATAGTTATTATCTGGTGTCGGTTACATGGAGCTTTTTCTGCCATTGAGATTTGTAAAGAGCCATATTTTTAGCTAAATTAAGAATATTTAAATTTTTATTTATTGTTTATATTAAAGTCCTTTTAAGTCTCTCTCTCTCTCTCTCTCTCTCTCTCTCTCTCTCTCTCTCTCTCTCCTTATACTACTAATAGTAATAATTTTATGTCTTCTAACTGCCATATCTAGAAGTCTCCTGAGCATATGTCTATACTATCTTAAACAATTCTTTCTGATTTTATCTCTATCAAAGTGACACCTGATCGTTCACAAATGAAAACATTCTAATCTTAACAACATAAAATTTTTAATATTTTTTTATTAATTGTTCAACACTTAGATCCATAAAATATTGTTAGTCCAACACTCAAATACATCAAACATTATTGGTCTAACAACCGTCTTATAAAATTTTTCTTTGAATCTCAAATGTACAAGATTTCTAATGTCCCTTGCTAGTTATTATGAAACTTTATTTGGTAGTAGGCTAGCTAGCTGGAACTAGGATTTAGTGACCTTGATATTCTTTACTATAGAACATTGCTTATGATTTCTCATTGACCTAAAAAGCTCGTGAAACTGATTATTGATTCTTGAATATGAGCTTTACATATTCAATAAGAAAAATTGTCAAATGTTTTGACTTGCAGAGTCAAGAGAACTGTGTTATTCTCGAACCTCTTTAGCAGCTTTGACATGTTGTGTGTTGTTACCAATCTATGATTCTTTGCTAAAAGCGTAGCAGTTAATCTGATCAAGTTAGTTTGCTAGGTCCTAGATACTGCTTACACTTTATATGGTCGGTATATGAAACATAAAGGATTTTGTACGTCAACTGCAGCAGCTGCTAATCTGTTGATTTAGTCCTATGTTCTTGCAAAGGATTGAACATCTAAGATTAACTATCAGCTGGTCATATATAATTTTTGACCAAGGGTAGCATGCTGCTGCTGTGCTAAGATTTGACGAGGGCTTATTCTCATATAGTGGTATATGAACTTTGGAAAACGTCAAGTAGACAACTTCTTCGAAACATTCTTTTTGGTACAGATGGCAACAGCTTAAAGTTCACCAAGTAGGATTTTTGTCTCAAATATTTCACTTCATTTTGATCTTTTGTTGCATGAAAATCAGAGTGAGTTTTGCCTAGCCTATCAATTAGGTACGATCTTCCAAATCAATCCAATAACAAATTGTTAGTGTTCAACTCCATAGGCTAATGGTTTCAAAGAAATAACTTTTTTGCTGCTTCTTTATGGTTGATATATGTATGCAAATGTAAGAGGCTTGAAAAGAGTGGTGGGCTTTAATCTAAATGAAGTGAAATATCTATGCAACGATAAACCACTGGCTTTGTGGTTGATATATGTATGCTGTACGAGAGTGAGAACCACCAGGTGAGACAAATGGGTTTCTATGGTCATGCATATGTGAGGCAGATGTATGTAGAACGTGATTTACAAACTCGATCAACAATTTGAGGTAGGTGTTTCTCATTCCTTGTAATTCTATCTACGGATCCCTTTTTCTTGTCCCCTACGTAATTCATTTGGTTCTTGTTTCAAAACCTCACATATAGGCTTAAATACTGTGGCAGGTGAATCTTTTGTCGTTGGTTTTTTTTTTTATTTTTTTATTTATGGAACATATACTTCATATCGGGCTGTCATTGTTTTGTTGCATTGTTATGTCAGATAACTAAAGGCAAAGAAACATGTTTTGCTTATGATTTACTGCACTTTCCCGCATCCAGTCCTAACGCTTAACCTCACATGTTCAATTATCTACCTCAAGATTACAGGTTGTGCTTATGCTTTCCATCCACAATGTAAATAATAATAATAATAATTCTATTAATACTTGTGCTCTTTGTTTGATTGTCAATACATTGACACGAGGAATTCTGTGATGCATGGATGCTTAACAAGCATTAGAGTTATGAGGAACTTGTCCGCTCGGTTCAATTCACAACATATGAAAAGGGTCATGGTTTTATGGACACTCGCACTGTTCCCTTGTTTACCCTTGAAATCTTGATCAGGTTGCATCACGACCAAGGAGTTGGGAACCGTGATGCGTTCTCTGGGTCAGAACCCCACAGAGGCCGAGCTGCAGGACATGATAAATGAGGTTGATGCAGATGGCAACGGGACAATTGACTTCCCGGAGTTCCTCAACCTGATGGCACGCAAGATGAAGGATACCGACTCAGAGGAGGAGCTGAAGGAGGCCTTTCGGGTGTTTGACAAGGATCAGAACGGCTTCATCTCTGCCGCTGAGCTCCGCCATGTCATGACCAACCTTGGCGAGAAGTTGACGGATGAGGAGGTCGACGAGATGATTCGAGAGGCTGATGTCGACGGTGATGGCCAGATCAACTACGAGGAATTCGTTAAAGTTATGATGGCCAAGTGAGAGCCCTCTCTCCGTATTCTTGGAGCAGTAGGGTTAGACTGTCCTCTTCTCGGTATTCTTGGAGCAGTAGGGTTTCACTTGGATCTATCTACATTGTCACCATTTTGTTCTCTGCCTCTCATCATTCTAAAGTATGCAAAACCCCCCTTTGACACACAATGGAGATGTTTGTCCAATTTCTTGTCTTGGAATTTTATTTTAGCGGAACTTTCTTAATAACGAGGTTCTTACGAAGTTGGGAAATAGTGTATTTGTTCTTCTCGATTTTGATATTCCAATATTCTTCGCATGTTATGATAATTTTTTTTTTTATGTTCATAGCGGTTGGAGATTTGGAGCCAATCGAGATTCACTTCCAAATTTGCCTCGGATTTACGATGTTGCGAGGGCAAACAATCAGGGTTGAGACCCTACAAGAATTGCATCGGCCTTCCATGCTTAACTTAAATTTGGCTTTAGCCGAGTATCAAATATAAAGAACTACTGGTTAGAAAGAGATGGAGAAATATAGTGTGAACATAACCATTTAGTCGATGTAATTAATACTGAGAATGAATGGTTATGTTCATTTGCGTTGCACAGAACTTGGAGGATCGAGTAAAGCTTTCCCTTGATGCTACACGGCCGATCATGTGGAGTTGTTGCAGTTTCACTACTGTCACCTCGTTTGATTCGTAGGTTCTGGTCTTATATGACATGCCAGACGAATGAGGTTAGCATGTTGACCATGTCGAGATGACATATCGGCTCGGTGTCGGTCTATGTCAATTACCGTTCATGTGTCATATTTATTCTTCTATTATATTTTGACACATGAAATACGATTAGGACATAATATTTTATTTAGTCTTTGTGACATTGGTGTGTGTTATCATACTTTATGGTCGAATCAATCACATCATCACCAATAAGATGCTTTATGATGGATTCAATTTGACTATAACAATATGACACTTTATAATAGATTTGATTATATCATCATCATAATACGTTTCATGGTCAATTCAATTGCATCATCATATGGTTTATGATTGATTCGTTTATATTATCATCATAAAATGTTTCATGACTGATCCCACCACACAGTCATCCACATTATTGATTCTGAACTTGTCATAAGGCACTCTATGGTTATATATATATATATATATATATATGATTTCTGTTAATTATATATATATGAACTAATCGGCTAAAACTCACTCTAACCTACAGTACCATTCATCGTCAAATATAATAAACATATTCCGTGATACCATAATAACTAGGAACCCACGTCACCTGTAGAAATCGCCTCATATATGCCAAACTCAGCAGATCACTAAGTGGAAATAATGATGCCACCTAGCAAAGAAAGTGTACTTTCTTGCAAAACATTTTTGAACGTCAGAAGACAGGAATTAAGGCGAAACACATAAACATAGGTCCAATGTAATGTAAATGCCATCTTTCTAAATCACCATTACTCATGGAACAAGGACGATTTGTAGATTCTGCCCGGTATGACACGAAAAAACAGCTTCTTGGCACGCCTACGACAAACGAAAAAACAACACACGCCCATAGTTTGTCGCATCTTCTGACGAAATGCGTCCCTGGAGAACTCTGGATATCTAGCTGATGCCAACACAAAGCATTGAATCTTCTTTCGACATGTAGAACAAAGCGGATCTCAGGGTCAGCCTACTCTATTTGAGATTGTTTGGTACAATGATCTAAGCTGAGTGTTCCACTTGTCTATGGCAGCATACTTCTTCATCCCCTTCGACCTGTGAAAGTTGTGGTTTCAAACTTCAATTCTGCATCATGCATTCAAAAATCTCAAAGAAAGAGAGGAAAGGTGTGAGACCTGTCACTTCTCTCTAATAGCTTGTTGACTTGATCGATGTGACCTTGAATACGATTGTCCAAAATCAACGAAACTAGCAGCTGCTCCACATCTTTCTCAGGCACATTAAGTTCCTAAAAGCAAGCAAACAAATTCAGCCTCATTAAAGATGGTAGATTAGTTTACCAGAATGTGACACCACAAGATCTGCACATCCTCCAGTAAGAATAAATTAAACGAAAAAATGTAGGCGCTAAAGGACATAACACACATACACCACGGGAAAAAAAAGGTTGACTGAAACAAAACAAAAAAAAATCAGCTGGGGCATATTCAGAAGGTTCAGCTTATACCATAGCAGAAGTGGCTCGAATCATCAAGTAAAGATGGAACCAACCAGATCTCCGCTAATGTATAGTTGAAACAACAAACTGCCCCGAGGCACTACATAAACCTCTTCAAATTTATCTCAAATAAGCATGTTCTCCATCCATTACTATAAAAATTTGCGCCAGGTCTGATCCAAAATTTAGCAAATTCAAAACGGGTAGTGTGGTCTTCCAAAATGAAAACCATTTTAAGGGCTAAACGAGGAACTGAATTCCAGGGGCAACAAGTCTTAACTAAGGACCACAGAATTGTTTTTCCCAAGACTATGATACATGATTTTAAATAATTTCAACATATGTGCATATTACACATTTGTTTTGAATGGTTAGTGAGCAAGTCAATAAGCAGCTTAAGTGAACAAACTAATAAAGGAAAAAAGGATTACCTTTGAGATGAATGGAATCCTGATTCGTGTATAAGGTTTTATAAGCTTCAGGAGAACTTGAGTTCTGATATTCTTCAAAAGATCTTCAATATAATTTCGGATGAAAGGATCATCCATGATCGTTCTTCTGTTACTCTGTAAAAAATATTTTCAACATTAGTAGGTAGGAATAGAGGGACTTGATTGTGATTTCAATTTAAAAGGTCAACATCGCACAACGAAATAATCACCTTTAAGATCTTCTCAAATTCTAATATCTCATTTCGCTGATATGCTGCGATCAGATTTGTCATTGCCAAAATTTCGGGATCATTCTTGTATCTGCTTAAAGCACACAGCTAATATTTACAGGTAAAAAAAAGGCAAAATTAAAAAACATTTATGAGCATCTAGTAAACTTACGGCTTTGCCTCTTGACCATCAAATGGATTTACTTCAGATTCCATCAGCATGTTGGCAAGAACCAAATACCTGATGTATGATCCGACACATTAAATTGGCATGAGTTGGATAAAGAGAAATATGCCTTTAGTACAAAATGTGGCAAAGAAAGAAAATGAAACATCTATATACTTGAGACATTGGATACGACGCTGGTTTCCAGCTTCATCATAGTTCTTGAAGGCTTCAAAAAAATCAGTGGCAGCTTCTGCCCATTGTCTCTCAGCCATGTGCATTTTCCCTCCACATTCATGAATTATACCCATGATTCTTGGATGAGGTATTGCTGACTTTATGGAAAGTGCCTTCTGGTATAGTTGCTGTTATACACCATATGTTCAGTTCAATAGAGAACACAGTACAAAGCCCTTAAAATTAGTAGCAAAAGGCACAGTAGCAATATTAGCATAAATAATAATAGCTATTGCATTTAGATATAAGTTTAAGACTACATCAGAGAAGAACTCAATTTTTTTTTTCTGTAAGAGGAAATTTCTTTCAACATTTGGTGATTAATAATTGTTTCCTCTCAAAGAAATTTCAATGGGGCTGAAAGATTGAAACTAATTCAGTAACTAATAGCATGGTTCACCATATCATGCGACCAAGCATATCTTTCCCTTGTCACACCTGATGTATCTGTACATGGGTACAGACTGATAAACTGAAACAAGGCTAAAAAATGGGTGAAAGATTGAAACTAATTCAGTAACTAATAGAATGGTTCACCATATCATGCCAACCAAGCATATCGGGTCCCTTGTTGGTCGGTACAAATGTAACAGTTCATCGTTATATATCAGTAAACTGGAAAAAGGCTTTAAAAAAGGCAATATTAAAAAAAAAATTATTTCAGGGTTTTTATCCTAATTTATTGATATATAAATTAAATTTGATACTTAAATATGCATTAATAAGCCTCTAGTTACCCATTCTTGTAATGTATGCAAGAAGTCAATACATTATCAATCTAAACTAATTTTTCTTAAGTACCTCCAATTAGGTCTTAATTAATCATTTGTCACTAATCAATCAAGAATTCTTCCTCTAATTACATGACATGATAAAGAAAACGTACAAAGATGCTAAATACCTTCAATTGGAGACAAAATCCACCTAACCTTGAGTTCAAATCCCTCTTTTATCGAAATCAATTGGCTGATTTCCACTAATAGACGATTAGAGATATTAAACAAGTTTAATGAGAGTGAGAATGCATGAGAAAGAATAAGAAAGTGGGAAAGAATGAGAAAGAGGATGAGTGTGAATGAAAGGGGAGGAGGGAGGAGCTTTTATAAGTCCAAAACAGCCCCCAACAGTCAAACAGGGAAGGGAGGGCTTTTATAAGTGCAGAGAAGACCCCAGCAGTCAATCTGACCGTTGGGGGGCTGCTGTCAATTGAAATGACACCAGTACAGTTGTTACACGACTGGTATGCCTCACGATTTCTATGTACTGGTCGAAATGGGCTGGTCTGCATCTCTGCCACCTCTTGGACCGGTGAATATCACCAATTTCATCCCGTACCAGGCAGCACCACATTCCTTCATCTAAACTTCAGATAAGAACCCAGCATACAGAAATTAACTATAGAAAGCAATTTTCTTCATTTAAGCTTTATCCTCCTCTCATTTCTACTTAAAAGAGTTGAATACTATGAACTCGCACTCTGGAATATAGTCTTCAGCACAAAGGTCTTATTCTATCTTAATTTACACTTAGCTGAATCGTCAACTATCTTAATCCAGTGCAGAAGTTCTCACTTAATCTATTATTCCACTAGAATAATAGTTGTGTTTTTTTTGCAAGTAATGAACCTTAGCTTTTCATACAAAATAGCAATGAGATTGGTATAACTACAATTTTGATGGAAGTTTATTATCTTCACCTAGAAGAGATGCACCAAAACTTTGTTGGCCAAGATACTGCTCTTGAATACCAACGAAAGCTAAATTTCATTCAAAAATCAAACTAATACAAAATGTTCAAAAACATACTCATTCTGCATTGTGCGCTATACTTCCCATTCTTCCTGAAACCGGTCTAGAATGATTTCGAGACCTAAATGTCAATAATTCTATAATCCAAGGTTTTGAAAATAAGAACCAAGAAGATGACCTTCATTTCTGAAAAAATTGGGATAAAATCTAGATAAGGTGATATGGCCTGACAGATCGGTTTTTAAAAAATTAAATAAAAAATTAAACTCAACATAAATTAATAGAATTCAAAAGTATAAATAATAAACATAAAATTATAAGTAATTTTCTACTTTTCTGTGTAATTATTTTACCTAAAATTAGTTTTAAAGTATAAAAAAAATAAGACTGTTGAAACAAAACTAAATTAGAATAGGAAAGATGTTAAATAAAAGGAAAAAGGTACAAACATGTGGACAAAAAGTCAAAAGAAAAAAAAAAGATGAAGCGCTAAGGCCCAGATACACCACTACTGGGACCACATAAGCCTTAAATAGGTAGAGAAAGAAATTTTTAAATAAAAACAGAATAAGACAATCTTAAAGTCTGCATTCCACTCTTGTTGAGAAGCAACACTCTCCACCCTCCACCCCTACCTGTCCATTTCCAGCACCTCCATCAAGTTGGAGAGTCCACACTGGTCTAGAGCTGCCAATCATGCCAATGCAATGGTTCACCATTGTTGGCAACAATTTTTTTCCATTTTTATTCTTATCTCCTCTTCTTCCTCCTTTTTCTCTCTTCTCCTCCTTTTCACCTCTCTTCTTATTGTTCTCCTCCTCCCTCCTCCCTGTTCTTCTAAGATTGTCTGATAGAATTGGCAAACTCCAATTATTTATTACCCACTTCATATCAGCTGTAACCAAGTCCAATCTGGCCAGTTTTTCAAGCCATGATCATTGCGGTACCGGTGGCAATTTTGATGCAAAATCAACTTAGATGGATATAGAATTGAGCAGCTTCACTCATGAGTAATGTGAAGAAAATTGATTGAATAATTATTTATTTTTAGTTTATATCAGTAAAGTTTTGAAGCTCACATTTCCTCCCCACAGATAAAAGATGAATTTCTACATCAATTATACATAAGCACAGTACAAATCTACCAAAATTTTGGAGCAATTTTACTTCTGAAGGCAAGATTAATCAAACATTAAGCTCCGGCAGAAAGTACAAAGAGTTACAAGACAGTGAATAAATTTCAAAAAGCAAATTTGATTACTAATCTGAATGTAAAGATTTAATAACTAAACAAAATTTAAAAGATAGATTATGAGACAAAATGTCACAGATTAACTGACACACTACACAAGTTTGCCATATTTTCCACTGTCATATTCATCATTCAAGATGAACATTATTAATAAAGGCAACATTTTTTTCCTAGCCATCAAAGTTCAAGCCTAATCCACAAGACATAAAATAGACAACATTAACTCATTCAACAATTATTATTAACATTAACATATTTAATAAAACCAACCTTTAGTTTTTTGTTATTCTTAGTCTGTGTGTACATTTGAATCTCAATAGCATAGACCTCCAGAAGTTGTGTGCCTTTCTTTTGATCATCAGTACCATCTTCTCGCTGGCAAGATTTGTGGAGTTCTTTCAATATCTGGATGAACCAAAGGATCACTTAATACATTTCAAATCATGCACATAAAGCAAGCAACTCTATGACATGAAAAGTGCTATCTAGAGAAACAAAAATACCTTACTCATTCGTCCATATTCACCACTGTCAAACCAAATTGTGCAAAGCTTAAGATTCGTCTTAAACCAAAGTCTCTGCAGAAACACATAAGGTCTAGTTGGCAATCCATCAGACACGACGACAATTGACTAATCATAGACATGACCATGAAAAAAATGTAAAGTTGGCCAGCAACCTCATTCTTTGCTTCCTCAAGTGCCTTCAGCGTCGTCTCATAGAACTCCTGTAGAAGACCAAAGTTCTGACTTGCGGAACCCGAAACAAAGTCCATTATGTTATTTATACATTTTTCACTATAGTTACGTGTAACTGCTGATTTGATATATGTCAACATCTCCCTATAAGCTTCCATCATCTCTTTATACTTGCCTAACCTATAATAAAGCTTAACTGTTTGTTTTAAAGCTTTGAATCCCCTGTTCAAAATGCAAACAAATAAACGCTCAGGCACGATTTATTTCTGGATATTGAAAACCAGGAAGCAACAACTTAAAACCAAATAGTAGCAGAAAATCACATAATTCCTACACACTAAAAAAAAAACTATTTTTAAGAACTTGTCCAACATTTGAGCAGATGCAGCAACCAACATTTTTCTTAATCTTGTAACTCCAAAAGAAATGTGAGACAAAATTGGCAAATAATGAATACAATTGGTGACTCACTCCTGTTAAATATTAAAACATTTCAGAGAAACAAAATTGGTGGATAAATATGGTTCTTGTAAGTTCAGGATAAATATGTTTTTTGTGACCAATTATATTGATTCTTATTTACATATTAAAAAGAAATGTGAACTTGTGCCTTTTGTTTATCGCAAAACATCTTTGTATCATAAAAACATGCATTATATCAAGCATAGTCTCCCATTTACCCATAAAAAGAGCAAATTTACATGTACATGCACGGATTTTTCTTATTTTTACACATAACATTTTCTTATCTGCTTATCCCAGAGCATCTAGTGTCCTATATCCATGCATTACATCAAGAAAATATTTGTACTCCACTGAGAAGTAGTCACTCATCAACAACAAAAAACCTAATTCTGAGTTATCAAGCACTTGCAACCTCACACATTCCATAACAATATCAGGCAAGCATAAAGTTGTATTGCTGTAATGCACCTACTGAAAAGTTGTTGCTCCCTTACTGTCTCATGGAGTTAATTTATGAAAATGATAAATGCGCCATATGAATACAAGTGCAACCTAAAGACATCTCTCTAGTATAGGGCAGTTATATAAAAATCCAGATGGTTACCACTCGGCTTTTTCAGGTTCCATGCGCACTACTTCAGCAAAACCAGCAAGTGCTTCCTCAGGATCAGTTTCCACTAACCCTGTAAGATGAAAATTAGATACGAAAAGCTCACTCCAAAATTATGCACACTATAATTAAATAACATGGCAGGAGATAAATGATCTTGAATGTTTTACAACAAAAGAAAACCTATGCGCCGACCACTGTTTTGAATAAACCGACAAAAACACAACCAAAACCAGTAAATAGAATAAAAATGTTGCTTCCCTAGCTCTCGTCAATTATGCCTTGATCATAACAACCAAATTACCTTTCGAGTTGTAGTATTGGTTCTCAATATCGACGTCCTGCTCCTCCGGTTCCTCATCAGAGTACTCAAACCCATAGTCCTCCATATCAGCATCTAAAAAAACCAACAAGAGTTACTTCTCAGTAGCGAAAAAAAAAACCCTAAAAAGAACATTAAAAGCCACTTGTTTCTCATCTCCCATCTACGAAATAGGAGTTCATTGAATAACCCAAAGGCCAACATGAAATGAACACGATCAAAAAATCCTAACAGCATCAAATGAAGATCTACTGAACCGTCAAAAGCAGACAACAACCATCCAACAAGGAAACAAGAAACAATCATTTGATCTAAAGTGAAGATGAGAAATCAAGAAAAAGAAAAAAAGAAACAAAAATGAAAGATCGCTTGCCCGAACCCATGGCTGGCAACTAGCGCTCGGTCGATCGGAGGAGGCGTATGGCTAGGGTTGTAGAGAAGGATCGGGCGATCGAGGCGAGGGAATGAGCAGGCAGCGGACGGAGGGGTATTCGCTCCTCGAAGGGGGAGGAAACGGCCGGTCTCACCAGGCGTAATGAAGCGTGGGTTCGATCTCACATCCCCGATTGATCTTATATCATGCGCTTATATTGGGTTCAACAACACCGATAAATTGGAGCCCCAAAACTTGGAATTGGTTGAGCTCAACCGGGTCCGGATTCTCACACGGTCGTGAAAGAAAGCTTCTTGTATTGGAGCTCGGCTCCCCCAATCGATCCCAAATCTTGTGTTTACATTCGGCTCAATCGGACCAGCAAAATTGAGCCCAAAATCTTGGACTTGGTTCGGCTCGACCATGTTCGCAGTTCACACCATCGTAAAACTTGGACTTGGTTTGGGCTCCACCGAACAGCATTAAAAAATCGTCCGCCAAAATGCTTAATAAGTTAATATTAATATATTCATAGGTAAATTCCAGCTCATGTTTTTTATTTCCTTTTTCTCGTATTTTCAAAATAATAAAGTTACATTTATCTTCTCCTTTGTTTTTTTTTTTCCCTTCGTCTTCCTCACTTTTCAAAACCAACACATTCTCTTAAATTAACTCGTTCAATTAAATCGATTTAATTGACCTAAACTTAGACTCATCCAAATAAATAATGACCAAAAATTAAATTATTCGAAAATTTTCATGTGCAGGTTCAAATTTGGATTATATTTATTGGATGAATTTAGACCTCGAGCCATTTCTTTTTTAGTGGGACAAAATACATCTTTAACCATTAATTTATTTTTTTTCTTTTTTTCCCTCCTTTTAAGCTACAAAATGGATTCTAGCATTAGTTGATTCAATTAGTTTAATTCAATATTAAGTACAATAATAATAAAATTATAAATCTCAATTATTTGAGGTTGGCTACATGAATTTTTTGTTGTTGTTGATATCTATAAAAAAATATATATTTAATTAAATTTGGAGTATTTAAATCTTTATTTATAATTTCTATTAAATTTTTTAGGTATTTCTCTCTCTCTTCATACCATTTGCCAATGCCATCCTAAACATTTTACTCTCATTTTATTTCTATCAAAGTGATACTTAGTTGTTCATGAATAAAAGTTTTTTTTTTCATATATTTTCTAGTAACTCCATAAATCTACCTCAAGATTCACATCTCGACAACACAAACTTCTTATATATTCTTTTTCTTAATTGTATAACACTCATATGAATAAAATATTATTGATATCATAACTATTTTATAAAAAAATTAATTTTAAATATATCCAATGATCACATAAGACTCTAGACACCCCTCGTTATTTTAACCTAATTTTACTCTATGAATAATATATTTATCGATCTCTCTATTTTTTTCAATAATTAATCCAAGATGCCTAAGACTTTTATTTAAAGAGATTTTTTGTCTATATAATTTAACTATATTTAGTTGTTTACTTAATCTAAAATATTTAGTTTCTAAGAATTTCCTCCATAACTCAAGTTTATAATTAATTCTACTTAGCTTCTCAATAATTAAGATAATATCATCAACAAGTAATATATAATAGAGAAGTCTAATATGTAAGTGACTAGTAAATTTATCCATTATTAGTGTACAAATGTATATGGATCCTTGGAATAATCCTATGCTAATAAGAAACTCACTAGTCACGTTTTCCATAATTCTAACCCTATTAGCTAAATTATCATATATTTAATAATATCAATATAATTAGTGAATACATTTTTCTTTCTAAAATCTACCATAATAAATATCTAGGAATCGTTTTCTCTAAGTCAATAAAAACTATATTCAAATCTTTTTTTCTCTCTATATTTTTTCATTAATTATCTAAATAAATAAATAGCTTCTATGAGTGATCTCCTAAGCATAAAATCAAATTAATTTTTAGATATATTTGTTTCAAGCTTTATCCTACTTTCAATAATGCTTTTCTAAACTTTTGATATATTTGTAAATTGCCACTAACTCTTTCTCCATTCATAAGACATCATTTCGAATCTCATGATGTTGTTAAATAAGTTAGTTAACCAAGCTACTCCTTTTATCTCTTAAACTTTCCAAGACCTCATTAGGGATACCTTCAAGCTTACACTTTTAGCTATTTTCATCTTCTTTAATGTATTTTTTATTAGCTCTAATTTTATGAATAAATCTATGATTATTAAATCTACTACTATTATTTATCATTAGATCTAAATCTTATATGAAATATTTATAAAATAATTTATAAAAATAATTAATCTATTTTTTTCATAATCTTGTTATCATTAATAAGTATTCTTTGACATTCGTCTTTAATTCATCTAATATTACCTAAATCTTTACACTTTTTTTCTTGACTTTAGTAATTTGATATATATCTTTTTCACTATCTTTAGTGCCTAATTTATCATAAAAATTATCATAATTTTTAAATCTTACCATACTAATAACTTTTTAACCTCTTTTTTTATATTTCTTAGATTTTTTTTCTTATTTTTATAATTTTATAAATCTTTAAAATATGATCTTGTAGTAAAAATTATTTCACCAACTCTCTGTTAAAGTCATACATTTACCTTCATTTTCATCAAGAATCTCCTTTATTAAGCTTATAATATTATTAGTCATTGTAGTCTAAATAATAATTATATTAATATTATATCATCTAAGTTCTAATTCACCTCTTTTTTCATCTTATTCTTAAAAGTGTTTATATTATCATCTTCAAAATTTCACCATTTAGTCCTAGTAATTTTTCCTACTAACTTTTTCTTCTTTTATTTTCTATAGTAAATATATAATTCCATCAATCTATATTGATTTATCAAACTTTCACTAAGGATAACTTTATAATTTTTACCAATAATTTTATCTATTTTTTAATGAGAAAAAAGTCTATTTCACTACAGTTGTGACCACTTTATAAGTATTTAAATGTTAATCTCCTTTCTTTAAGTGAGTATTTATAATTATAAGATCATATAAAGATATAAAATCTAAAATCATATCACCATCTTCGTTTCTCTTTGCATAACTAAAGCTCATACGCACCCCCCTTATATTCATCACATGTTTTCCGAAATGATTATTTAATTTTTTGTTGATTATAAGTTTCTTTTATTATAGGCATTCCTCGAATGATATCATCTGAGTTTTTTTTAAATGCTTTTTTGGTTTGATTAGCTAAGCCGACTTGAGGACCATAAGCATTAATGACATTCAAAACATCTTATTCTTTTACATATTTTAGAATTATATTATATCTCCAAATATTTTTACATGTACGACATTATTCTTAAGATCCTTATCAACAACAATTCTTTAATCATTTCTATATTTAACTTTTTTAGGATACTAAATTTTAAACCTATTACTATTAATCTCTCTAGATTTTTTTCGTACCCACTTAGTTTTTCGTAAGCAAATAATATCCATTCTTCTTTTGATCATTGTATCTGCTAATTCAATATCTTTCCTAAAAGTATTCATATATTTCAAGTTGCTGACCTTTTATTCTTTAGTAACTTCTTTATTCCTATTGGTTTAAACTAATGAGAACCATTGCCTACTTGGCAGTATATCTGAGCATTAATACGATGGACGGCTTCTAGGCAACCTCTTAGCCTATCATTTATAGTTCAGGTTACTTAGATGATGAAGGTATCTTGTGTCAATTCCGGGTGACGACCTAGCTTCATATGAAGATCGATTAAGATTTATGTTTATAAGATCTAATATAATTTTATGCTAATTATTAATGACCTAACGTAACCTTTCACCTATTTCAACTGAGCTTGGGATCAACATTGGCAACGTTAACTTAATATTAATAAAATAATATTAATATATTTTATTTTATATTAATACATAATAAAAATTATAGAATTTCTATTAAAATTAAAATGAAGAATAATAAAATAAAAAATTTACAAAAAAATTAAAAATCATGTTATTGAAAATTAAGGAAAATTATAATAATGTTATTTGCATATTTTAGATGAATAGCATTAAAATCCTTAAATAAACCAACAAATGTTAGATATTAATTCTAAACATTCTTAAATTTTTAGGAAAGATTAGACTTACAAATGTCTAAATAACCATTTGTTCTTTTTGAAGTATTTAAAATATTTTTTTTTAATTTATGTCATCCTTTGAAATCATGAGAATATGTCATTTTTAATTTTACCTAATTTAAGGTGAATTTACAACCATTTGGGCATAAAATAAATTAGGTGACCCAAGTTACAATATAATTGAATGAGTTTACACCATTTTTGAGTTTTATTTAAGTACCATATATCCTCACTAAAAAATAGTATAACTCATGTTTTATTTTTTTTTCATTTTGTAAAGTTTTAGGAGACCTTACAAGTGATTTAAAAAAACATATATGCCCTTTTTTATTTTTAAGTCTCTAAAGTAGGTATTTTGTTATTTATTTCAACCCATAAAAGTATGAAATTATGCCTTTCTAAATTTTATCCATTTTAAGGTGAATTTACAATCAATTAAGAAAAAAAACTACTTAAATATTATTGGACAAAATAGTTTGAAAATTTGAAAAATCAAAATTTTTTTAGAGACCTAAGTTACATGATTATTTTTTAGTCCTATTAAAAAACAATGCAGGCCAGATTTCACTTTTTTTTAAAAAAAATTCTTGAGTTTTCAAGATATCTTGCAAACAACTTATAAATGTCTAATGAAGTTTTGATATGAAAAATCTGTGTAACCCCATTAAAAAAAAAAAATCCTATAACTAGGGTCAACATATTTTATTTATAAGATATCTATCATTATTTCAAGTTGAACCATGACTGAGAAACAAACAATTTTATAGCAAAATTTCATCTATCGTCAGTTCAGACTGTTAATTAACAATACTAAGAAAAAAGGGCTCAAATGTGTTTGAGGTTTTGTGTGATTTCTGAAGTTGTTCTGACCTTATTGGTTGATGTGTGATTGGGGAATTTTATGCGATTAATGAGGGAAGTTGGTAGATATATCCTTGTGTGTCCATAATTTATGCTCATTCCGCACTGTTTGGTGATCAAGACCGAGCAAAGAGAGAACTTCACTACTTGGTGGTAGAACAACGAGGAACAAATTGATGGATATATATAGACAAGAGAGACGGGGAAGGGAGACTTGGCAATAAGAAAACTTTGACACAGTAATGCTTTCCCATTCAACAGGAAGGGTTATTGTGGCTCTTAGCAATCGATAATATCCCGCCGGGATATGATTGACGGAACAAGTCATTGTTTGCATGTGCTGCCAAGAACAACTAAACGTTTGATGCAGTCCTTTCCGTGCCTGTCTCACAACGTAACATTCTGTGTTTGATGTTCTTCGTTCTTGTTCTTTCGAACCATGAAGATGAGGATAAGCACCTGCGCGAAAGCACAGCAGGAAAAGGTATAAGCATATAAGCATACAGTATGATGTGCATATGAAGTTACGTGGTGAAGCAGAGGATGGGCTCTAGGGAACAGTCAATTATTATTATATTCACATGCAATTGGCTTCTTCTTGCTGATGCCGCCTATCATTTCCTGTTCAGCGGGAAAGCGTCACCTCTTCCAATGTGATCGATAGTATCCATCTGCTCTGGTGCTTCTTTCCTCTCTTTACTTCCTTGCTCTCCAAGACTTCTGTGTTGCAGATAACACGTCCAATGGTATACAGCTTGTCCAATGCACTTGTGTGATCGGGTTAATTATTATCATGGATCGAGATGCTAATTCATGCTTCAGCCCGTGCAGTGTATGTCAACGGATTTGTCTGCGAGGATCCAAAGCTCGTCAAAGCCGAAGACTTCTTTCTCTTCGGTCTCGACAAGCCTCGCGACGCCATGAACGAAGTCGCCTCCAACGTGACGCTCGTAAACGTGAACCGAATTCCCGGCCTCGACGCCCTCGGCATCTCCATAGTTCGGGTGGACGGAGATTCAGACGGTGTTGGAAGGCTCGCTCTACGTCGGCTTCGTCACCTCCAACCCTGACAACAAGCTCGCCACCAAAGTGCTTCACGAGGGTGATGTGTTTGTGTTCCCGCAAGGCCTTATCCACTTCCAGTTCAACTACGGCACCAAGAAAGCCGTCGCACTCTCCGGTCTCAGCAGCCAAAACCCGGCGGTGATCACCAACCATTGCCAATTCCGTCTTCGGGTCCAAACCAGCCATCTCGGATAATATCCTCGCTGAGGCCTTTCAGATGGACAAAAAAGAGTATAGACCAAATTCAAGCTCATTTCTATGATCACAAACTTGCTAGGGAACTGCTGCATGCTGCTTCTAATCATCATCATTCTTTGTGTTCGTTCGTTTGATTGTTGTATGCAATTTTCCTTTTGTTCTTGATGTACAAAAAAAAGTGGCGTTCTTATGTTTCTACGAAAGTAGATTGAATAATGTTAATATTCTTGTTAATATATCAATGAATTCTCAGTAATACAAGTAGTAACATTGGTACGCCTGTGAAAATCCTTTTAACTTGACTATGATACCATAGATATTAATTTATCTTAGATTTTTATATTTGTAATTCATAGAATCCCAATATTTAGTGGGATATATATATATGTATATATATGTATATATATATATACATGTATACATATATATATACATATATATATATATATACATACATATATACATATATATATACATACATATATATACATATATATATATATATATATATATATATATATATATATATACATATATATATACATATATATATACATATATATATATACATATATATATATATATATATATATATATATATATATATATATATATATATACATATATATATATATATATATATATATATATATATATATATATATATATATATATATATATATATATAGAATCCCAATATTTATAGTGGATATATATATATATATATATATACATATATATATATATATATATATATATATATATATATATATATATATATATATATATATATATATATATATATATATATATATATATATATATATATATATATATATATATATATATATATATACATATATATATATATATATATATATATATATATATATATATATATATATATATATATATATATATATATATATATATATATATATATATATATATATATATATATATATATATATATATATATATATATATATATATATATATATATATATATATATATATATATATATATATATATATATATATATATATATATATATATATATATATATATATATATATATATATATATATATATATATATATATATATATATATATATACATATATATATATATATATATATATATATATATATATACATATATATATATACATATATATATATATATATATATATATATATATATATATATATATATATATATATATATATATATATATATATACATATATATATATATATATATATATATACATATATATATATATATATACATATATATATATATACATATATATATATATATATATATATATATATATATGTACAAGGCAACTTTTTTTTTTCAAAATTCGCAAGGATAAGATATAAAATCTAAATGAAAATGTATGAATTTATATATTATAATGAAATTTAGAGGAGGAAACAAAAGCCATTTCAAATATTGAAATGATAGATACGTAAGATACGTGAAACACACCCGACCCTCCGCCACCCAACGCTACAACACACCCTCGTCTGAGTGGGCCCCGCTCCCAGACCGAGGCATACAGCATGGCGAGACCGTATACATCGTGTCGTTCTCCACGTCTTGCTTCCTTTTGCTTCTCCTCTCGTCAGTTCCTAACAATTTCGTCAGTCTAACACGTCCAATCGCCAACATTCTTTAGATTCAGATCACAAAGAAAATAAAATAAAGGGAGAAAAAGCACAATTATCTCTCTCTAAAGATAACATCATCGTACCATCGTTCAGCTGTTCCATGAAATGGAGTCCGATCTCGTTAGAGTTACTATTTTGAGGGAAGTCTTGTTACATCCTCTTACCTTCTCTTCTTGTGTATATATAGAGCACCAGATCTGATTCATAGACATATAGCTTATTAATCATGGAGAACATAGATCTATTCGCTGCCGTCTTATTCCTCCTCTTGCACCCTCTCGCCGCCGCCAGCCATAACATCTCCGCTGTCTTCGCCTTCGGCGACTCGACTCTCGATCCCGGCAACAACAACCGGCTTCGCACGATCGCCCGCGCCGACCACGTCCCCTACGGCCGCGAGCTCCCGGGCCATGTCCCCTCCGGGAGGTTCTCCGACGGCAGGCTGATCACCGACTTCGTCGTCTCCGCCCTGGGACTCAAGGACCTCCTCCCTCCTTACTCTGAGGCCGACCGCCTCAACCTCTCCGACATCGCCACCGGAGTCAGCTTCGCCTCCGCGGGCTCGGGCCTCGACGACCTGACCGCGAAACAGTCGCAGGTCATGACCATGACCGAGGAGTTGAGCAACTTCGCGGCGTACACGGAGAGGCTAACAGCTGCTCTCGGGAAGGAGAAGGCGCAGGAGATCATCGGCGGTGCCCTGTTCGTCATCGGCGCTGGCTCTAATGACTGGATGATTAACTACTACATGTCTCCCATCAGAAGCAGGACATATTCTAAGACTGATTACAGCCGTCTCCTCATCGGCAAGCTTCGTTCTGTGGTTGAGGTACTCCCTTGCTTTCTCTCACGTACGTTTCATGCACATGGAAAGGATTACTGTAGCAATATGATCAATGCAGGAGATATATAACAGAGGCGGTCGGAAGTTTACCATCTCCGGGCTTCCACCACTAGGATGCCTTCCTCTGATGATCACTCTGAACGCAATGGTGCCCATCTACCACACGACACAACGAAGCTGCGTGGTGGCGCAGAACAATGACGCCGCCGCATACAACTCCCTGCTCCAACCCTCCATCAACGCCCTGAGTGCCTCGCTCGTCGAAGGCAGGTTCGTGTACGTGGACATCTACACCCCACTGATGAACATGATCCAGAACCCCAAAAGATACGGTAAGAAACCCTTCTTTTGCCTTCAATAACGGACGTCCTCGTTATCTTCCACCGTCTTCCTTGATGATATGATGCCATAGGTTTTGAGTCGACGACGCTGGGGTGCTGCGGGACTGGGACTGTGGAGATGGGTCCGTTGTGCAATGCGATGACGCCGGTGTGCTCGGCTCCTTCTTCCTTCATGTTCTGGGACTCCGTTCATCCATCAGAGGCAACATACAGAGCTTTTGCGGAAGAGATGATTGAAGATGTGCTCCCAAAGTTTGGATGAGAAGAAGAAGTGACAGTGGGAATCTATACTATATAATTCATCGTGATTAAATTAGATTTTATATCATAATTATTTGATAGTCTCTTTTTTTTTTGTCTTTTGGAAATGGATATAAATAACTATATATCTTTTGAGTATTTTAGGTGTGCAAGTTTCAAATGTGTCCTTCCACTGTTCTATATATATATATATATATATATATATATATATATATATATATATATATATATATATATTAGTTTTGTACTTTGATGATTGTTAGTTAGATTGGTTAAAAAAAATTATGATTAAACTTGAACTAGTCTAGCTTGTGGTTATTCGGTGGATTGTTATATTTTTAGATTTGTTAGGATGTGACAGCGATAGTCAACGACAAGGAGCACAGGTTAGGGGGTGGTGATCGACGACGAACATAGGCTGGGGAATAATGATTGATAAGATGTAGGGTGTTACACCTACACTAGTATATGACTAAGAGTAGAGTGTTATACGACGAGGTGTAGGGTGTTACACCTATACTAGTATATGATTAGGAGTAGGGTGTAACACCCTACTCCTAGTCATATCTATAACGATCGATCATTATTGAGGTGTAACACTCTTCTATTTTATTTACGTTTAGTTTATGATAATCATATCATTTGAAACATGCTTTCTAAAATATATTATGAATATGATAATTTATATGACCACTATTTTATAGCAAATTAAACTTATAGATATTTGATTGGGTTAATTACTGATTACCTATTGTAATTAGATACCTTTAGTATTTTGATCTTTACATTTTCAAAAGTTATATTAGGATCCTTATACTTGTAAAAGTAAAACATTGAGATCCGATTAAAAATTAAGAAAGAGAGAAAAGTTTTGTTTAAGCAACGTGATTAAATGTTTAACTTTCATAAGTATAGGCATCTCAGTACAACTATTGAAAGTTTAGGGATCGAGATACTAAAGGTAGTTAATTACATTGAGTAATCTGTAACTAGCCTTATTTGATTTCATTCAAAAATAAAGATGTAAGTGAAAGGCCATGTTCTTTTATGATTGAGTATACTAGAGAATAGTACACCTATCAAATTGGGATTATAGGGTTGGATTTTGTCTCTTGAATTGTTGATTTACAATAACTTATAGCAATAATTCATAGAATTTTTTTAATAAAATTTCTAATAAAATAGGCTGAATTCAACTTAAAAATTTATCTAAATTATACTATTAATTTTTTAATAATTCACTTTATAATTAATGAACTAGTCAATATTACTCAAAAAATTTTACTTGACTATTTTAGCGAACTAAATGAACTTGAATCATCATTAAATTTGTAGAAAACTAGGAGACATATAAAACTAAATATACACTAATTTTTAGCTTAAAATGCAATCATTTGGAGGTTAAAATATCATCTTAATTCACTACCAACACCTATTCTATTCTACTGAAACTGGATTAAAACTATTTGAACTTATAAATTTCATATCTTGGTTCACAAAGGTGATATTTACTCAATTCTAAATCTCATATAACATTAAGGGAACTTTTTAAAATATATTAAAAGAAAAAAAGTTAATCATATCCCTAAGGGGGTCAATTTAGCTCGAATAGAACCCCTTCTGAGAAAATAGGAGATTTTGTGTATATCCGATTGGGATATTCATAACTCTATAAACTCATCTCAGATTAAGGTCATACCAGAGGCTTTAAACCATAAAGGATTTATATAAATCATATCTAAAAATTAAATATTAATTTAAATTCTAGATTACTTAGTTATAAATATTAGTATATAATTTATAAAATTAAAATCTTAGGTATAGTAGGGGAAGAATTAGGTTTTTCTTACTCAATCTTTTTTTTACAAGTATTCCCTCACACATTTCTCTTAGGACTAACTTCAAGTTCTAGGAGGAGGAACTTCTACACTTAAAATTATAGAGTTTCGTTTTCTTTTCTTATTATTCCAAGTAAGAATAACTAGGATATTTATAGACCCTAGATGACTTCAAGAATTGGAGCCAAAATTTGAACACCCCAAATAGCCTAGGAGTCCAAGCCTCAAGCGGTTCCACCGCTAACCATAGCGGTGCCACCGCTTGACATGGTCTGAGCTTCATTGTTGAACTTCCATCCAGCTCAAAATAGCCCTGATTTGAGCTTAATTGGCCCCTAATTGAGTTGACCTAATTTTAACCTAATTACAACTAAAACTAATTCAACCTAGAAATTATTACAAAATATTAATCAAATATTATCCATCATGTCATTGGTTCATTCGACGCTTCTTCCGATCCTTCGGCACATCAGCCTCTCTTGCGATGTATTGCCCAATTGGCATGTTAAACTCTACAACTCCGATCTCCTTGGCATAATGGCCGCTCCTCTTGGCTCGATACCCAAACTCATGGCACGAAGCCTTCTGCCGATACATCGATCGATCCTCCGACTCGATGTCCAATCTTTTGATATATTCCACTCCGGTCCAACATTGATTCTTCTTGCTTTAATTATCTCTCCATGATCGAAACTAATCATGTTTTACACAAAATATAGATTAGATCATAAGTTTTATCAATTGATTTTATCATCAAAATCTAATATTTAATATGCATGACGATAAGAAACTATTTTTTATGTGGAAATTTAAGATTTTTATTTTCTGTTCTTCCGCTGCATATGTGATGTCGTCCTAGATTTTCCAGCATACATCACACGGTCCATGATTATCCGTCCAAATCATATATCACATATACACATCATCATATAAGATAACTAGATAATTATAATTAATTAAATTATTTAATTAATTATTCTACAATATTTTGGGGACCCTACCATAGGGTGGGTGCTCCACATGGTAGGTACTCCCTTATATGGCTAGGAAACCTTAACTACTATGGACTCCTCTGTGGCTAGGAATCCTAGACCATAAGGCTACTATATGTGGCTAGGAAACCCTAGCCACAAAGAAGTCTTCTATAGCCAGGAAACCTAGCTATAGGGCAACATTCCTGGCCGTCTACTTGCCCCATGTGACTATGAATCTTGGCCACCAAGCTCTCTTTGGTGGTTAGAAAACCCTAGCTACTTGGGTTGCCCCTTATAGCCAGGAAACCCAATTGCAAGAGCTTTGCCCTATTCAGGTCAAGAGCAATAGATCTATAAAATTTTGACACTTTTACGTCAAAAATTTTGACGTCAAAAGCCCTCTCTAGAATACCTTTTAACAAAGAAAAATAGTACAGTCCATATCTATAAACTACAACAAAAATCACAGTAATCATGCAAAAATAATTCTACGCGATTGAACACAACACACAATTTAAAAACTAATCTTTTATATGAGCAACCTAGCTCTGACACTACTGTTCAAAAATCTAGGACAACAACACATACATAGTAGAAGAACAAAAATCTGAAAATTTCTCACAGAAAAAAGGTTTCATTATCGTACGAAAATTGATATATAAAAACTTGTAAAATAGAAAAACCATACGTGTTAAGGGATATGTGTTACCTAGGGAGATCATATATCCCTGAAATCTTATAGATCTATAGGAGAGGATGAAGGAGGTTAATTGTCCTCTTTAGCGGTGATCCACATAATAGGGGCTATGAAGACGCTCCTCAAATCGCTACACAAACATCTTCTTCATACACACTACATAATTAACAAGGGGTCGACCCTTCTTGCTGTCCACATGCCACAAATAAGGTCTGCTGGCTAAGGAGAAGAGGGAGAGAGGAGTATAAGAGGTGATAGCTAAAAGGGGGTCTAGCCTATGGCCTTTTGGTTCTCTCGTATTTATAGAGGTCCATTGTTAACTTAACCTTAATGGATCTTGCTCTACTGGGTACTGAATCTCTATCCAATTGTCCAAGTCTCTTAGATTAGTGGATCTCTATCCAATAATCTCTTATTGGCTCTTATTGGATCTCATCCATAGGATCCAATAATTCAGGGGTTTATTGGATATCCAATGAGATATGAGCTCCAACGGATATCTCATATCCGAACCTCTACTCGTCACAATACCTATCATATGTGTGTGATCTTTTAGGCCTAATATCAAGCTGACCATGAGTCATACCTATTAGAACTCCTTTTGACTCACTGAATTATTATCTTTATAATAGTTCACTCTACTCATCGACTACGGACGTACTAGGCCACTACATTATAATCTCTAGATAATATAGGGGGAATCCAACCCTTTGGAGTTATTTATCCTTAGTTATCATGTATCTATAGTCTCTCATCTATCTAATATCTTAGCTACCATATTCCGGGCATGGTGCTGTCAAGCCTATATTGAATCTACTCAAGTCTTGCTCTGATCAAATTCTCTCATAGAATTCTTTCTCTCTCAATCCGAATGACCTTAGTTAAAGATTTGCTTGAGAAAAATATATAGGGAATTTCTCTCATGATACTGAGTGCGAGTGATCTTTTATTGATACTCAATTGTCCTCAAAAGGTTAGCTGCCACTCTCGATGATCGGCTATGCTAGATCTAAAACTTCCGGACCTATAAGTCCAGTATCAAAGAATGAAGTACTTATACAGGACATCCTTAGTATCTCAAGTCTAAGGATCAGATACATAATTGGGATGACGAATGACTATCTCACAATAAGGTATCATCAACCATCCAGCATTCCATAAGCGAATCAATCAGTGAACTCATTCTCCAATGAGCACCTATACTGTATCCTTAATGTCCCTACACAAGCAACTATGAGACCAACCGCCACCATCATATAGACGGGTATACAGCATACCAGTCTATCCAGGTATCTCAATATCTCTCTCGAATAACCTATGACCGAGATTATTTAGGATTTATGTTTAAAGGCGAATCAGTCTTATTATCATGATCTCATCTAATCTGATTCTCATTGTATAGATTTATGGACATTACAATATATGCAATAGATAATATAAAGTAAAAAAATATTAAATAAATAATAATAAAATAGAGTGCATATCATATCATATGTGCCATCTGTTAGGATTAAGAATAGCACAAGGGGGGGGGGGGTAAGTTAGTGCAGTGGATAAAAACAAATGGTTTAAACGATTTTAGAAAACTTCATACGATGAAAGTATTTCGTTTGGCGAAAACCATTTTAAAAAGATGTTTGACTCGAATAAGTTCGTGAGTAGAGAAGAGGAGATTGGATAGTTACAATAAAGTAAAATAGAATACAACAAAAGGAAAATATGCACTAAGAAGAGAACACACCGATTTTATAGTGGTTCGATCGTCCGACCTACGTCCACTCCTGATACCTGCTCTGATGAGGTCATCGGCTTCTACTATTGATCTTTCTTGAAGGGCAAAGATCAATCACCCATTTACAAAACTTTTACAAGTGGCTCACTCTCCTTTTACAAACTTTTATACTTAGAAATGATGGAGGTGAACTCTCAACTTTTGTAAGCTATTTCACTATAGTTTTAGTTCAGTTTTTATCACTTCTCTGTGTTGGACTAGCTAAGAAGTAAGAGATATTTATAGGCCTCAATTGGCTTCAAAAATGAAGCCAAAAAATGTCTCATCTCTAATTTTCGGGGTCTTGGCGATACCACCGCCAGTTAACTCTGACACTAGGCGGTACCACCGCTCAGACTGGTGGTACTATCACCAGATAGAGTCCTAGCTACTAGAACTAGGTGGCACTACTACCTAGATTTCTAAGAGACTGAGCCCTGGGCGGTGCCACCACCAGACAGGGTTCAACAACTTGCTTGGGCCTTGAATTTAGCCCAAACCTATCTAACTACAAGCCTAGTTGGCCCTTAATAGGGTTAGTGAGATTACTTCCGAAACTTAACCCTAATTACATACTAACTATGATAATTAAGGTATATACTAAAGAAAAACTACTGAAAAATCTACAAGGAGAGCGACATCACATGCGCAGCGGAAGAACAGAAAACAAAACCCCAGATTTTCCATAGAAAGTTTCTATCATCGTGCGAAGATTGGTGCGTCAAAAATAAATCCGTAAAACTGCACGTGCAAAAGAAGATACTTAGAGAGATCATATATCCCTGAATTCCTGCAGATCTGTGGGAGAGGATGAAGGAGGTCAAGCGTCCTCCTCTCTAGCGGTATCCACACGGTAGAGATTGCGACGATGCACCTCTCTTTGTAGGGAGAGGAGAACAGGAGGTGGCTACTAAAAACCCTCAGCCTATAGAGCTTTGGTTCCCTCATATTTATAGAGACTCCCTGAAAACCCTAATGGATCTTTTGCCCTATTGGGTATTGGATCTCCATCTAATCATCCAAGCCTTTTGGATTAGTAGGTTTGTACTCAATAATCTCTTATTAGCAATTATTGGATCTCATTTCAGGATCCAATAATTCAGGGGCTTAATGGATATCCAATAAGATAGGGGGTTTAGCGGATATCTCATGTCTGAACCTCTACTCGTTGCAACACCTACTATATGTGTGTGACCCTCTAGGCCCAATATCGAGCTGACCGTGAGTTATACTTGTTAGAACTCCTTCTGACATAGTGAATTATTATCTCTATAATAATTCACCCAACTCATCGACTACGGACGTACCAAGCCACTACGTCGCGACCCCCAGACGATACAAGGGAATCCAATCCTTTGGACCTATTTGTCCTCAGTTATCATGTATCTATAATCCCTCATCCATCTAATATCCCAGAGACCCTATACCGGGCATGGTGCTGTCAGGCCCATATTGTCACGGACTTAGCTGGTTTTGCCTAAGCCGTGCGGCACCAATGCGTATCACCGCAAAGGTCAGCCTCCCCGAAATCTCCTACAATCCCTTAGGACCTGCAAAAGAGAAGACGGACAGAAAGCGCTTCACACACGGATCCACAAGCCACTCTTTTAGTAAACACTTTATAGCCAATGCACATTCCAACAATGGATATCACAAGCTCGAAATGTTGCACAACAAAGGTATAGATTTGGTCCACTACTGATCGAAGTTCTATTACAAGTATTCCTCGACGCAGCATTTTTATGTACAAGCCTACAATGGTCATTTGTCAAACTCACTCAAATAGGGTATTTTGCCTTTGGCAAGCCCTTTACAAGCTTTACAAGTGACAACCAACCAAAAGGGACATGGACAAGCACAAGCATTACAATCAACAAGCCGTTTACAATTTTGTCTGTGACATTCTCCCCACTTATTCCTTCGACGCCCTCGTTGAAGCCTTTCTTACGCTTTGTAACTTCTTTTCTTTGTTGGATCTTCGATCTTCGCTCCTGCCGCGATGCGCCCCTTTGACTCCCAATTGTTCTCCGCTTGTTGTTGTTGAGTCGTCGAACTTTAATCCGCCATGCTTTGCTTCAACTCGCCAATGACTCGACTTTGGTGTGGGGTTAGCGAGTTGTGCCGATCCTTGTTGGTTCTTGCGATTCATCTCGATGAAGGTAAAAGACCATCATTGATATGCGCGCCATCTTCAAATTCTTCTTGTCTCTTGAACTGGATAGATGCTTGTTGGAGCTTTAACGAGCATCGCCTCGCAACCTTTGAAATTTTCAAGTCCTTCCTCCGCAAAATTTGCCCATCGAATCTTCTTCCACTTAGTTGTCTTCGAAGGGTCTTCAAATCTGTGCAGAGCTCCTCTGCTGGATAACTAAGAGAGCTGGGGTACTCGGTTTCACCCATTCTCTTGAGAGTTGAGAAGGCAAAGGTTACTTGTCTTCGCCCACCTCCTCGAGTTTGTACTTCGTGCGTCAAGCTGGTTATTAGACTTCGCCTGCTCTTAGCTCACACTTCCGAAGCACTTGAAGTGTTTGCAATCCTTGCGCTGAGTCACCTCGTGATTCACCTTCTCATTGCCATTGAACTTCGAATGCAAGAAGTTATCACTCCAACTTGGAGTAAGTCTCCGATAAGATTTGGTCACCTTTGGGATTGTACATCGCCTTCTCCATCATTTCTCGCCATGCCGATTTTCGAGTAGTAAAGGTACAGCACCGCAGTGTCGCCTGCTTCGCTTGATCCTTGGTCATGCACTCTTACATAGACCAAGTCCTTCACTCACGGCTATCTTGATAGAAAGTCTGCATGACACTGGTCTTACGAAGTTCTCTGGCTTCTACCCTTCAGCCTTGTCTTGGTACATGGAGTTTGCCAAAGCATTCTCCTCCTCCACGGCCCATATCACGACCAAGTGCTCTCCCTCTAAGAGAGCAAGGGATTGATGACTCCCCGGAAGTCCCGCCTCTGCGGTACCATGGCACTGCGACGCCCATGACACTACTATCCGTTGTCTCGCATCTGCATCCCTTCTTTGCGATCGGTAGATCCGCCTCTGTGGCATTGTGACACTCCTCTGAGTTCACCTTCAATCTAACCGATGATTGATCTTGGGTAGCTGAGTCCCTCTTGGACTCGTCATTGCTTCCTCGCCCTTTTCCGACCCCCTGCTTCAACACCTCTGTGTTCTCTGAGCAGTTCCACTTGGTCGATGGAAATACAGACTGCAACTCCCATGTGTGGCTTCCACCATCATGTTGCAGGGTTAGCACCACTTCTGTTCTCCTTAGCTTCATTGGCTGCAATGTTCGCTTACTCGGCCTTGTCCTCTGACTTGCCGGGCTCCCTTAAGCGAATGTGAGCTCTGAAGTAGTTCCACTCTTCAGCCGCTCCGATCATACCTCTGATGATCCAGGTCCCCAAATGGGACTCCCTGGTATTTGCATCTGAACTTCTTCCTTGAGAGTGCATAGCCCCCATAAGCTGATGTCCAAGGCTTCTATTCAATGCAACATTCGGTGCACGCACGGAAGACCCGCCTCTGCGGTACCATGGCATTCACTGCTTGAATCCATAGCTCTTCTTGCCGTCGTGTTGTTCACCGACGTGGAGCTCCTAATTGTGCTCCCGGTCATACTTCCAGATGACCATGTCCCTCATGGGATACACTGTGTGTGTCGTCTTGCCACGAACCATTCCACCATGATCTGTTGCATCATGTCGCCGCCTAGTAACATCTCTCTGCATTCTGATCCCTGTGGTATGAACTCGAACTGCGATATCTCCATGTGTGGACTCATAACACATCGCAGGGCCTTCGCCACCGATTATGTTCGCTCCTTTGGCAATCAACCTTCGTCCACCCACTCTCGGGTCACACTCGGACGAAGGCTAGCTCTAGGACAATCCATTGCCTAGCAGCTCTGAAGTCCCCTGACTTCGTTGAAATAGGTGCACCATTATGCCGATCACCGGACTCGCCCCTACCAAAGACAATCTCCACAAGCACCGCTTTCCTCATAGCAACTCGAATGGCAACACCGTGGCATATTCTTCAAGAGTAACTGCCTCTGCATCCTCTTGCCCTGTGTCAAGGCCTTTTGACACCAACTTTGCCTCAGCAAACTGCGTCGCCTTAGAATCTCCACCAAATGCTTCATCGAGATAAAGTGCATGTGCCTCAAAGCTCCCTTGTCTTTGGCACTATGCAAGACGAGTCGGCTCCATCTGAATATGAAACCCATGGAACGGCATGATCCGATTCCTGCTCGCAAGAGTCCATGTCCTTGACTTCGTCTAGGGAAAGCTCCAAGCCTCCGCTCCACATTCCATCTTCTAAACCAACTCCCTTCATGCGGCCTGGGTACTTCACCAAGTTACCCCCAAGTTGCTTTGCTTCTCGATTTGCATTGCGTTGATGGTGGCCCTCACGCCAACCATTCCACGGGTTAGCCCTCTGTTGAGACCGATCTCACTATCGGCTCCAAGTGTGCCTTCACTTTGTGTTGCCTGGGTGCTCCCCACTTGATCTCGCTTGTCGTCCACCAACGCATCACCACTAGCGAGATCATGCAATGACTCCTTACCGCTCACTCGATCCGTCGAGCTTCGTCTTGAGGTACTCCTCAACTAGTGCGTTCATTGCGCGATAACTCGCCTCTGCGAGCAGGACTTATCCCTCCGGATATCCGCCCGTTGAGCAACTTCTCTCTTCGCATCCTTCCCTTAGGAAGTTTTGGAGACCACAATCCCCTTAGACTACTTCGCCTCTGCTTTTGAACAAATCGCCTAATTTCGCCATTGCAAATGCACTTGCTAGATTGTGACACTTCACCAATACAGCTGGCGACTTTGCACCCCTCTGGTCTAGCAACATGCTGAACTCTGCCGCACACTTCAAATCTTACGAAAGCATCCTCGCACATGTCGAAGAAAAGTTTCAATGCTCCATGGCGCCGACCTTCTGGCCCTTAGGATATGGCTACGATCCCATCGTCCGCATGCAAGCCATTGCATGAGTATCGAATTCCTTGAGTTTGCAACTCCCCTCACCTCTGTGAGCTTTGCACAACTCTTTCGATCATTGAGCAACCCACTCCACCTTGCACGGTCTCATCCTTTGCCAAGCACTCCGCTTGCCTCGAACACCATCAAGGATGGGTGTTAACGTCGAGCCATCGCTTCGAACTCGCCATCCCGACCTTTGTGCGCTCCGTAATTCTTCTTAGCTTGTTGTACTCGTGGTGCCTCGCTAGGTCCCCACGTTTGCATGCTAAGTGTTTGTAAAGTGGGCTTGTCCCGCTCGATACCAATCCGGCCACGGACTTAGCTGGTTTTGCCTAAGCCGTCGGCGGCACCAATGCGTATCACCGCAAAGGTCGCCTCCCGAAATCTCCTACAATCCCTTAGGACTGCAAAGAGAAGACGGACAGAGAAAGCGCTTCACACGGATCCACAAGCCATTCTTTTAGTAAACACTTTATAGCCAATGCACATTCCAACAATGGATATCACAAGCTCAGAACAGTTGCACAACAATGGTATAGATTTGGTCCACTACAGACCGAGTTCTATTACAAGTATTCCCTCGACGCGTACTTTATGTACAAGCCTACAATGGTTGTCAAACTCACTCAAATAGGGTATTTTACCTTTGGCAAGCCCTTTACAAGCTTTACAAGTGACAACCAACCAAAAGGGACACGGACAAGCACAAGCATTACACCGAACAAGCCGTTTACAATTTTGTCCGTGACAATATGGTCTCTCCTCGAGTCTTGCTATTGTCGGATTCTCCAGGAGAACTCTTTCTCTCTTAATCCGAATAACCTTGGCCAAGGATTTGTTTAAGCAAGAACACATGATACATTTCTCTCATGATACCGAGAGCGGATGATCCTCTATTGACACTCAATATCCCTCGTAAGGTTGGCTACCACTCCAAATGACCGGCTGTACTAGATATGGAACTTTCCAAACCTATAAGTCTGGTATCAAATAGTGGAATACTCATACATGACATCCTTTGTGTCTCAAGTCTAAGGACTAGATACACTACTGGGACTACGGAATCGCTGTCTGATGTGAGGTATCAATAACCATCCAGCATTCCGTAGATAGATTAATCAGTGAACTCATTCTCCAATGAGCACCTGCACTGTACCCTTAGTGCCTCACACGGGTAGCTATGAGAACAGCTACCTCCATCATATGAATGGGTATACAGTACACCAGTCTATCCGGTTATCTCGATGTCCTTCTCGAGTAACTTATGACTAGGATAATTTAGGGTCTGTGTTTAAAGGTGAATCGGTCTCATTATCGTAATCTCATCACGATCCAATTCCCATTGCATAGATCTAATGACATCATAATATACATCTAGATAATATAAGATAATGTCAATAATCATAAGTAAAGAGATTGATGTAGCGTGTTACAGGTGCAATCACTCATGTGATTGGCTTGTAGGGCACCGATAACTAGCAATCTCCCACTTGACCTAAAGCCAATCACCAACATGTCTGATCCCCATCAGACCTCTATGATGCTCAAAGACAATATGAGTCAATGGCTTTGTTAGTGGACTGCAATGTTATCTTCGGATGTAACTCTTTCCATTACTACATCTTTTCAGGCCACGATCTCTCTAATAAGCTAGAACCTCCTCAGAACACTTCTGATGAGACTCGGGTTCCCTTATTTGAGTAATCACCTCGTAGTTATCGCAATATAAGGGAATCAACTCTTCGCTGCTCGATATAACTCCCAAATATGTGTTGAACTTTTTCATCCAGATTCCCTCCTTTGCTGCCTCTGTCGCAGCAATGTATTCCGCCTCTGTGGTCGAGTCAGCAGTAGTATCTTGCTTGAAACTCTTCCAGCATACTGCTCCTCCATTCAGGGTGAACACATATCCTGAATTAGACTTGCTATCATCGATATCGGACTGGAAGCTCGAGTTCGAGTAGACCTCAACCTTGAGGCTACTACCTCCATATACTAGTAAAAGATCCTTAGTCCTTCTCAAGTACTTAAGGATACATTTTACTGTTTTCCATTGCTCTAAGCCTGGATCTGCCTGATATCTACTTGTTACACTCAGAGTATACGCTATATCAGACCTGGTACATAGCATAACATACATGATAGATCCTATCGCTGATGCTTATGGCATCATATCCATGTGTGCCCTTTCTTCAGGAGTCTTTGGGGACATACTCCTAGAAAGTGATATTCCATATCTTATTGGATGAGACCTCTCTTGAAATTTTCCATGCCAAACCTTTTGATAATGGTGTCTATGTACCTGGACTGGGACAAACCAAGCATCCTCTTGGATCTATCTCTATAAATCTGTATCTCCAATATTCAGGATGCTTCCCCTAAGTCCTTCATAGAGAAGTGCCTAGATAACCAAGTCTTTACTATGGAGAACATTCCTACATCATTCCCAATGATCAAGATGTCATCCACATATAATACCAAAAAGGTGATAGTACTCCCACTTACTTTCCTGTACACATAAGGCTCATCTTCGTTCTTAACGA
The DNA here is from genome assembly GCA_024322285.1 of Musa beccarii. NCBI lineage: Eukaryota > Viridiplantae > Streptophyta > Magnoliopsida > Zingiberales > Musaceae > Musa > Musa beccarii. The sequence continues at coordinate 3,424,011 of CM044398.1, read as the reverse complement.
AGTCATAATATCCGATCGCCTCATCAAATCTTATGTTCCAACTTTGGAAAGCTTGCTTTAATCCATAAATGAACCTAAGCAACCTGCACACCTTATCTGGGTTATCCCTGGACATGAATTCCTCAGGTTGTATCATATACACCTCCTTCTCGATGTTACCATTGAGGAATGTGGTTTTGACGTCCATCTGCCAGATCTCCTAATCATAGTGTGCTGCAATAGCTAATAGAATTCGAATGGATTTTAGCATGGCTACAGGTAAGAAAGTTTTGTCATAGTCAACACTTTGCCTTTGACAATACCCCTTAGTCACTAGCCTTGATTTATAGGTCTCTACTTTTCCATCTACTCCAATCTTCTTTTTGAAGATCTACTTGTAGCTAATGAGTACAATACCCTCGGGTGCATCAACTAGGTTCCAAACCTTATTGGAGTACATGAAATCCATTTTTGAATTCATGAGTTCTTGCCATTTCTCGGAGTCTATGCTTATAATAGCCTCCTCGTAGGTCTGAGGATCAATATCCTCAACATCCTCTCTTCTGATATATCCCATATATCTCTCAGATGGATGGGATACTCTATCAGACCTACGTAAAGTTAGAACTTGTGTGTTAGGTATTTGAACAGATTCTGGAATGGTGCTTGAGCTAAGATCTCCAACCTCGCTCAACTCTATCATGCTCCCATTGTCTCCACCAAGAATGTGTTCCTTCTTAAGGAACATTGCTCTCTTGGCTACAAAGACCTTTGAGTCCTCAGGGTGATAGAAATAATATCCATAAGTTTCTTTGGGGTATCCCACGAACTTGCACCGTTCCGTCCTAGATTCCAACTTATCAGGGTTATGTCTCTTAACGTGGGTAGGGCAGCCCCAAATCTTAACAACCTTAAGATCGGGCTTCTTCCCATTCCATATCTCATATGGAGTAGACATCATTAACTTGGTTCGAATTCTGTTCAGAAGGTAAGCTATAGTTTCTAGGGCATATCCCCGGAATGAGATGGGTAGGTCAGCGAAACACATCATGGAATGCACCATGTCTAACAGTGTGCGATTCCTCCTCTCTAATACACCATTAAGCTGTGGTGTATAAGGAGGTGTCTACTTGGGATAAGATCCCATAGTCTTTGAGGAACTGGATGAACTTTGTACTCAAGTACTCACATCCTCAATCTGATCGAAGGGTTTTAATACTCTTTCCTGTTTGGTTCTCCACTTCTCATTTCCTCTTAGACTCACTTACACTTGTGATATGTGGAGCTGTATCTATCATAAATAAATCATTATGTACTGTTCTTCTCGTGATGATCTCATCATCTAATATTATTAAACAACCATTGTTCTCAAAAACTAATTTATATCCATTAACTATCAAATATGAAATAGAAAAAATATTTTTAATAATAGAAGGAACATAATAGCATACATCTAATGCAATAATAGCTCCACTAGGCAGATGTAAGATAACCTTGCTAACAGTCAGTGCAGCAACCTTTGCTCAATTGCCCATCTTAAGGTTCATCTCGCCTTTGGTCAATCTCCTAGGTCCTGACAGAACCTGTAACGAATTACAAATACGATAAGCACTCTCGATATCTAATGCCCATATGTTATCATAAGATTCTGACAAATGGAGACTGATCATGAATATACCTGAAGCTTCTGCAAGCTTCTATTTCGCCCTCTCTACAAGGTACTCTTTGCAGTTCCTCTTCCAGTGTCCATTTTTGCCGTAGTGGAAGCACTAGCCTTTGTCCTTTGTTGGGTCTTTCTTAGCAACCTTTGCTTTACCCATTTTGCTCTTGCCCTTGCCCTTCTTAAGGGACTTCTCAGCCTTCCTTTTCTTTCTGGACTTACCAGTGTAGAGAACCGTCTTCTCTTTCTTGATGGTGCTCTCTGCTTCTCTCAACATATTGAGGAGCTCTGGGAGGGTCACCTCAAGTTTGTTCATATTAAAATTCATTATGAACTGAGAAAAGGAATCTGGTAGGAACTGAAGCACAAGATCCATACACAGGTTATCCTCTTGGACCATTCCTAGACCTGTGAGTTTCTCGATCCACTCAATCATCTTAAGGATATGGTTCTGAACCAGTGTCCCCTCAGTCATCCTAGCATGGAAAAGACTCTTTGATATCTCATATCGCTGAGTTCTTCCTTGTTCCTCAAACAGTTTGCAGAGATGTAGGAGTATGGAATTAGCATCCATATTTTCATGTTGTCTCTGTAACTCAGTAGTCATAGAGGCCAACATATAACACCGAGCAAGAGTGGAATCATCTAAGTACTTCACATAACGAGCGATCTCATCCTTGCTTGTCCCTTCGTCGGGCATAGGGATCACTGTATCAAGGACATACGCGATTTTCTCCGTCGTGAGAACGATTCTCAGATTGCAAAGCCAATCCGTATAATTTGGACCAGTGAGGCAGTTGGCATTGCCACGTAAAGGATTTGAAAGCGATATTTTTCTAAAATAAAAGATGTAGCAGAAATAAATAACATGTAATAATTAAGATAAGGACTTCTATCTTAATGTACTTCCACTAATTTTTTATGAGACATACAACACCCTCCGGTATGCGAATCGGAGACCCCCGGCGGATCTCTAGTGGGGATCAGGATCCAATCGGCGTCTTAACGTAACCTCGAGGGACTCGACCAATCACGTTAAGCCCGTAAAGGTAGACAACTCTTGTCAATCACAACTCCTTGTGATTCTTGTCTTGTTCGGCCTTCGAACCACCATAGCCTCGAGGGACTCGACCAACCATGATGTTCGATTAAGTCATTAACATCGTTACCAGATGAGTCTGATTAGGTGATATACTCTCAAGGGACTCGACCAAGCATACCATGTCCTCAGGTCACCTATGACATCTCTATGTCGTAGATAAGATGGCGAGATGCGATATAGGTGAGTCTCGAGGGACTCGACTAACTCAACCTACACCGGGAATCGACTCCTACCTATAATGATGGAAGGCCACATGGGTCAATCTAATTGTCTCACGTTTACCGACTTAATATTATTAATAAAGGGGATTTTTGATTTAGTCGCCTAACATAATGTGTCACACACATCGTATTTAATATATATATCTACATCGCATGCAAATATATATACATATCTAGTAGGTGTATAACTAATCACACATCACATAAGCAATCACACCAGATGATCATGGACTATATCCTAATGTGATCAGGCCCGATCCAGTAGGTCCAATCACTCACATCAAGATCTATGTATACTTCGGCACATCTCTATGCCCTGTGATCGTCCATCTCGCTTTGTCGGATCCGTCGACATCTCAACGCATCTCCATGCGTCGGATCGTCCGTCTCGACCTCGTGAGTCACGCTACCGTTGCGCCTCCTCTGATAATTACAACATATTTAGATACGTAAATATTTGTAATTCATAGAATCCCAATATTTAGTGGGATATATATATACATATATATATATATATACATATATATATACATATATATATATATGTATATATATTTATGTATATATATATATTGACAAGGCAACATTTTTTTTTTCAAAATTCGCAAGGATAAGATATAAAATTTAAATGAAAATGTATGAATTTATATATTATAATGAAATTTAGAGGAGGAAACAAAAGCCATTTCAAATATTGAAATGATAGATACGTAAGATACGTGAAACACACCCGACCCTCCGCCACCCAACGCTACAACACACTCTCGTCTGAGTGGGCCCCGCTCCCAGACCGAGGCATACAGCATGGCGAGACCGTATACATCGTGTCGTTCTCCACGTCTTGCTTCCTTTTGCTTCTCCTCTCGTCAGTTCCTAACAATTTCGTCAGTCTAACACGTCCAATCGCCAACATTCTTTAGATTCAGATCACAAAGAAAATAAAATAAAGGGAGAAAAAGCACAATTATCTCTCTCTAAAGATAACATCATCGTACCATCGTTCAGCTGTTCCATGAAATGGAGTCCGATCTCGTTAGAGTTACTATTTTGAGGGAAGTCTTGTTACATCCTCTTACCTTCTCTTCGTGTGTATATATAGAGCACCAGATCTGATTCATGGACATATAGCTTATTAATCATGGAGAACAGAGTTCTATTCGCTGCCATCTTCTTCCTCCTCTTGCACCCTCTCGCCGCCGCCAGCCATAACATCTCAGCTGTCTTCGCCTTCGGCGACTCGACTCTCGATCCCGGCAACAACAACCGGCTTCGCACGATCGCCCGCGCCGACCACGTCCCCTACGGCCGCGAGCTCCCGGGCCATGTCCCCTCCGGGAGGTTCTCCGACGGCAGGCTGATCACCGACTTCGTCGTCTCCGCCCTGGGACTCAAGGACCTCCTCCCTCCTTACTCTGAGGCCGACCGCCTCAACCTCTCCGACATCGCCACCGGAGTCAGCTTCGCCTCCGCGGGCTCGGGCCTCGACGACCTGACCGCGAAACAGTCGCAGGTCATGACCATGACCGAGGAGTTGAGCAACTTCGCGGCGTACACGGAGAGGCTAACAGCTGCTCTCGGGAAGGAGAAGGCGCAGGAGATCATCGGCGGTGCCCTGTTCGTCATCGGCGCTGGCTCTAATGACTGGATGATTAACTACTACATGTCTCCCATCAGAAGCAGGACATATTCTAAGACTGATTACAGCCGTCTCCTCATCGGCAAGCTTCGTTCTGTGGTTGAGGTACTCCCTTGCTTTCTCTCACGTACGTTTCATGCACATGGAAAGGATTACTGTAGCAATATGATCAATGCAGGAGATATATAACAGAGGCGGTCGGAAGTTTACCATCTCCGGGCTTCCACCACTAGGATGCCTTCCTCTGATGATCACTCTGAACGCAATGGTGCCCATCTACCACACGACACAACGAAGCTGCGTGGTGGCGCAGAACAATGACGCCGCCGCATACAACTCCCTGCTCCAACCCTCCATCAACGCCCTGAGTGCCTCGCTCGTCGAAGGCAGGTTCGTGTACGTGGACATCTACACCCCACTGATGAACATGATCCAGAACCCCAAAAGATACGGTAAGAAACCCTTCTTTTGCCTTCGATAACGGACGTCCTCGTTATCTTCCACCGTCTTCCTTGATGATATGATGCCATAGGTTTTGAGTCGACGACGCTGGGGTGCTGCGGGACTGGGACTGTGGAGATGGGTCCGTTGTGCAATGCGATGACGCCGGTGTGCTCGGCTCCTTCTTCCTTCATGTTCTGGGACTCCGTTCATCCATCAGAGGCAACATACAGAGCTTTTGCGGAAGAGATGATTGAAGATGTGCTCCCAAAGTTTGGATGAGAAGAAGTGACAGTGGGAATCTATACTATATAATTCATCGTGATTAAATTAGATTTTATATCATAATTATTTGATAGTCTCTTTTTTTTTTGTCTTTTGGAAATGGATATAAATAACTATATATCTTTTGAGTATTTTAGGTGTGCAAGTTTCAAATGTGTCCTTCCACCGTTCTATATATATATATGTGGTATTAGTTTTGTACTTTGATGATTGTTAGTTAGATTGGTTAAAAAAAAACTATGATTAAACTTGAACTAGTCTAGCTTGTGGTTATTCGGTGGATTGTTATATTCTTAGATTTGTTAGGATGTGACAGCGATAGTCAACGACAAGGAGCACAGGTTAGGGGGTGGTGATCGACGACGAACATAGGTTGGGGAATAATGATTGATAAGATGTATGGTGTTACACCTACACTAGTATATGACTAAGAGTAGAGTGTTATACGACGAGGTGTAGGGTGTTACACCTATACTAGTATATGATTAGGAGTAGGGTGTAACACCCTACTCCTAGTCATATCTATAACGATCGATCATTATTGAGGTGTAACACTCTTTTATTTTATTTACGTTTAGTTTATGATAATCATATCATTTGAAACATGCTTTCTAAAATATATTATGAATATGATAATTTATATGACCACTATTTTATAGCAAATTAAACTTATAGATATTTGATTGGGTTAATTACTGATTACCTATTGTAATTAGATACCTTTAGTATTTTGATCCTTACATTTTCAAAAGTTATATTAGGATCCTTATACTTGTAAAAGTAAAACATTGAGATCCGATTAAAAATTAAGAAAGAGAGAAAAGTTTTGTTTAAGCAACATGATTAAATGTTTAACTTTCATAAGTATAGGCATCTCAGTACAACTATTGAAAGTTTAGGGATCGAGATACTAAAGGTAGTTAATTACATTGAGTAATCTGTAACTAGCCTTATTTGGTTTCATTCAAAAATAAAGATGTAAGTGAAAGGCCATGTTCTTTTATGATTGAGTATACTAGAGAATAGTACACCTATCAAATTGGGATTATAGGGTTGGATTTTGTCTCTTGAATTGTTGATTTACAATAACTTATAGCAATAATTCATAGAATTCAATAGGCTGAATTCTAATAAAAATTTCTAATAAAAATTTTTAATAAAATTTCTAATAAAATAGGCTGAATTCAACTTAAAAATTTATCTAAATTATACAATTAATTTTTTAATAATTCACTTTATAATTACTGAACTAGTCAATATTACTCAAAAAAATTTTACTTGACTATTTTAGCGAACTAAATGAACTTGAATCATCATGAAATTTGTAGAAAACTAGGAGACATAAAACTAAATATACACTAATTTTTAGCTTAAAATGCAATCATTTGGAGGTTAAAATATCATATTAATTCACTACCAACACCTATTCTATTCTACTGAAACTGGATTAAAACTATTTGAACTTATAAATTTCATATCTTGGTTCACAAAGGTGATATTTACTCAATTCTAAATCTCATATAACATTAAGGGAACTTTTTAAAATATATTAAAAGAAAAAAGTTAATCATATCCCTAAGGGGGTCAATTTAGCTCGAATAGAACCCCTTCTGAGAAAATAGGAGATTTTGTGTATATCCGATTGGGACATTCATAACTCTATAAACTAATCTCAAATTAAGGTCATATTAGAGGCTTTAAACCATAAAGGATTTATATAAATCATATCTAAAAATTAAATATTAATTTAAATTCTAGATTACTTAGTTACAAATATTAGTATATAATTTATAAAATTAAAATCTTAGGTATAGTTGGGGAAGAATTAGGTTTTTCTTACTCAATCTTTTTTTACAAGTATTCCCTCACACATCTCTCTTAGGACTAACTTCAAGTTCTAGGAGGAGGGACTTCTACACTTAGAATCATAGAGTTTCATTTTCTTTTCTTATTATTCCAAGTAAGAATAACTAGGATATTTATAGACCCTAGATGGCTTCAAGAATTGGAGCCAAAATTTGAACACCCCAAATAGCCTAGGAGTCCAAGCCTCAAGCGGTTCCACCGCTAACCATGGCGGTGCCACCGCTTGACATGGCTGCAGTTCACTGTTTGTAACTTCCATCCAGCTCAAAATAGCCCTGATTTGAGCTTAATTGGCCCCTAATTGAGTTGACCTAATTTTAACCTAATTACAACTAAAACTAATTCAACCTAGAAATTATTATAAAATATTAATCAAATATTATCCATCATGTCATTGGTTCATTCAACGCTTCTTCCGATCCTTCGGCACATCAGCCTCTCTTGCGATGTATTGCCCAATTGGCATGTTAAACTCTACAACTCCGATCTCCTTGGCGTAATGGCCGCTCCTCTTGGCTCGATACCCAAACTCTTGGCACAAAGCCTTCTGCCGATACATCGATCGATCCTCCGACTCGATGTCCAATCTTTTGATATATTCCACTCCGGTCCAACATTAATTCTTCTTGCTTTAATTATCTCTCCATGATCGAAACTAATCATGTTTTACTCAAAATATAGATTAGATCATAAGTTTTATCAATTGATTTTATCATCAAAATCTAATATTTAATATGCATGACGATAAGAAACTATTTTTTATGTGGAAATTTAAGATTTTTATTTTCTGTTCTTCCGCTGCATATGTGATGTCGTCATAGATTTTCCAGCATACATCACACGGTCCATGATTATCCGTCCAAATCATATATCACATATACACATCATCATATAAGATAACTAGATAATTATAATTAATTAAATTATTTAATTAATTATTCTATAATATTTTGGGGACCCTACCATAGGGTGGGTGCTCCACATGGTAGGTAGTCCCTTATATGGCTAGGAAACCTTAACTACTATGGACTCCTCTGTGACTAGGAATCCTAGACCATAAGGCTACTATATGTGGCTAGGAAACCCTAGCCACAAAGAAGTCTTCTATAGCCAGGAAACCTAGCTATAGGGCAACATTCCTGGCCGTCTACTTGCCCCATGTGACTATGAATCTTGGCCACCAAGCTCTCTTTGGTGGTTAGAAAACCCTAGCTACTTGGGTTGCCCCTTATAGCCAGGAAACCCAATTGCAAGAGCTTTGCCCTATTCAGGTCAAGAGCAATAGATCTATAAAATTTTGACACTTTTACGTCAAAAATTTTGACGTCAAAAGCCCTCTCTAGAATACCTTTTAACAAAGAAAAATAGTACAGTCCATATCTATAAACTACAACAAAAATCACAGTAATCATGCAAAAATAATTCTACGCGATTGAACACAACACACAATTTAAAAACTAATCTTTTATATGAGCAACCTAGCTCTGACACTACTGTTCAAAAATCTAGGACAATATTACATACATAGTAGAAGAACAAAAATCTGAAAATTTCTCACAGAAAAAAAGATTTCATTATCGTACGAAAATTGGTATATAAAAACTTGTAAAATAGAAAAACCATACGTGTTAAGGGATATGTGTTACCTAGGGAGATCATATATCCCTGAAATCTTATAGATCTATAGGAGATGATGAAGGAGGTCAATTATCCTCTTTAGCGGTGATCCACATAATAGGGGCTATGAAGACGCTCCTCAAATCGCTACACAAACATCTTCTTCATACACACTACATAATTAACAAGGGGTCGACCCTTCTTGCTGTCCACATGCCACAAATAAGGTCTGCTGGCTAAGGAGAAGAGGGAGAGAGGAGTATAAGAGGTGATAGCTAAAAGGGGGTCTAGCCTATGGCCTTTTGGTTCTCTCGTATTTATAGAGGTCTATTGTTAACTTAACCTTAATGGATCTTGCTCTACTGGGTACTGAATCTTTATCCAATTGTCCAAATCTCTTAGATTAGTGGATCTCTATCCAATAATCTCTTATTGGCTCTTATTGGATCTCATCCATAGGATCCAATAATTCAGGGGTTTATTGGATATCCAATGAGATTTGAGCTCCAACGGATATCTCATATCCGAACCTCTACTCGTCACAATACCTATCATATGTGTGTGATCTTTTAGGCCTAATATCAAGCTGACCATGAGTCATACCTATTAGAACTCCTTTTGACTCACTGAATTATTATCTTTATAATAGTTCACTCTACTCATCGACTACGGACGTACTAGGCCACTACATTATAATCTCTAGATAATATAGGGGGAATCCAACCCTTTGGAGTTATTTATCCTTAGTTATCATGTATCTATAGTCTCTCATCTATCTAATATCTCAGCTACCATATTCCGGGCATGGTGCTATCAAGCCTATATTGAATCTACTCAAGTCTTGCTCTGATCAAATTCTCTCATAGAATTCTTTCTCTCTCAATCCGAATGACCTTAGTTAAAGATTTGCTTGAGAAAAATATATAGAGAATTTCTCTCATGATACTGAGTGCGAGTGATCTTTTATTAATACTCAATTGTCCTCAAAAGGTTGGCTACCACTCTCGATGATCGGCTATGCTAGATCTAAAACTTCCGGACCTATAAGTCCAGTATCAAAGAATGAAGTATTTATACAGGACATCCTTAGTATCTCAAGTCTAAGGATCATATACATAATTGGGATGACGGAATCACTATCTCACAATAAGGTATCATCAACCATCCAGCATTCCATAAGCGGATCAATCAGTGAACTCATTCTCCAACGAGCACCTATACTGTATCCTTAATGTCCCTACACAAGCAACTATGAGACCAACCGCCTCCATCATATAGATGGGTATACAGCATACCAGTCTATCCAGGTATCTCAATATCTCTCTCGAATAACCTATGACCGAGATTATTTAGGATTTATGTTTAAAGACGAATCAGTCTTATTATCATGATCTCATCTAATCTGATTCTCATTGTATAGATCCATGGACATCACAATATATGCAATAGAATAACCTATGACCGAGATTACTTAGGATTTATGTTTAAAGGCGAATCAGTCTTATTATCATGATCTCATCTAATCTGATTCTCATTGTATAGATCCATGGACATTACAATATATATAATAGATAATATAAAGTAAAAAATATTAAATAAATAATAATAAAAAAGAGTGCATATCATATCATATATGCCATCTGTTAGGATTAAGAATAGCACAAGGGGGGGGGGGTAAGTTAGTGCAGTGGATAAAAACAAATGGTTTAAGCGATTTTAGAAAACTTCATACGATGAAAGTATTTCGTTTGGCGAAAACCATTTCAAAAAGATGTTTGACTCGAATAAGTTCGTGAGTAGAGAAGAGAAGATTGGATAGTTACAATAAAGTAAAATAGAATACAACAAAAGTAAAATATGCACTAAGAAGAGAACACACCGATTTTATAGTGGTTCGATCGTCCGACCTACGTCCACTCCTGATACCTGCTCCGATGAGGTCATCAGCTTCTACTATTGATATTTCTTGAAGGGCAAAGATCAATCACCCATTTACAAAACTTTTACAAGTGGCTCACTCTCCTTTTACAAACTTTTATACTTAGAAATGATGGAGGTGAACTCTCAACTTTTGTAAGCTATTTCACTATAGTTTTAATTCAGTTTTTATCACTTCTCTGTACTGGACTAGCTAAGAAGTAAGAGATATTTATAGGCCTCAATTGGCTTAAAAAATGAAGCCAAAAAATGTCTCATCTTTAATTTTCGGGGTCTTGGCGATACCACCGCCAGTTAACTCTGACACTAGGCGGTACTACCGCTCAGACTGGCGGTACTATCACCAGATAGAGTCCTAGCCACTAGAACTAGGTGGCACTACTACCTAGATTTCTAAGAGACTGAGCCCTGGGCGGTGCCACCATCAGACAGGGTTCAACAACTTGCTTGGGCCTTGAATCTAGCCCAAACCTATCCAACTACAAGCCTAGTTGGCCCCTAATAGGGTTAGTGGGATTACTTCCAAAACTTAACCCTAATTACATACTAACTATGATAATTAAGGTATATACTAAAGAAAAACTGTTGGAAAATCTACAAGGAGAGCGACATCACATACGCAACGGAAGAACAGAAAACAAAACCCCAGATTTTCCATAAAAAGTTTCTATCATCGTGCGAAGATCGATGTGTCAAAAATAAATCTGTAAAACTGCACGTGCAAAAGAAGATACCTAGAGAGATCATATATTCCTGAATTCCTATAGATCTGTAGGAGAGGATGAAGGAGGTCAAGCGTCTTCCTCTCTAGCGGTATCCACACGGCAGAGATTGCGACGATGCACCTCTCTCTGTAGGGAGAGGAGAACAGGAGGTGGCTACCAAAAACCCTCAGCCTATAGAGCTTTGATTCCCTCCTATTTATAAAGACCCCCTGAAAACCCTAATGGATCTTTTGCCCTATTGGGTATTGGATCTCCATCTAATTACCCAAGCCTCTTGGATTAGTAGGTTTCTACTCAATAATCTCTTATTAGCAATTATTGGATCTTATCTCAGGATCCAATAATTCAGGGGCTTAATGGATATCCAATAAGATAGGGGGTTCAGCGGATATCTCATATCCGAACCTCTACTCGTCGCAACACCTACCATATGTGTGTGACCCTCTAGGACCAATATCGAGCTGGCCGTGAGTTATACTTGTCAGAACTCCTTCTGACATAGTGAATTATTATCTCTATAATAATTCACCCAACTTATCGACTTCGGACGTACCATGCCACTACGCCGTGGCCCCCAGATGATACAGGGGAATCCAATCCTTTGGACCTATCTGTCATTAGTTACCATGTATCTATAATCTCTCATTCATCTAATATCCCAGAGACCCTATACAGGGCATGGTGCTGTCAGGCCCATACGGTCTCTCCTCGAGTCTTGCTCTTGTCGGATTCTCCCAGAGAACTCTTTCTCTCTCAATCCGAATAACCTTGGCCAAGGATTTGTTCGAGCAAGAACATATGAGATATTTCTCTCATGATACCGAAAGCGGATGATCTTCTATTGACACTCAATAGCCCTCGTAAGGTTGGCTACCACTCCCAATAACCGGCTGTACTAGATATGGAACTTTCCAAACCTATAAGTCCGGTATCAAAGAGTGGAGTACTAATATCGGACATCCTTGGTGTCTCAAGTATAAGGACCAGATACACTACTGTGACTATAGAATCGCTGTCTGATGTGAGGTATCAATAACCATCCAGCATTCCGTAGGCAGATCAATCAGTGAACTCATTCTCCAATGAGCACATGCACTGTACCCTTAGTGTCTTCACACGAGTAGCTATGAGACCAGCTACCTCCATCATATGAATGGGTATATAACACACAAATCTATCCGATTATCTCGATGTCCTTCTCGAGTAACCTATGACTAGGATAATTTAGGGTCTGTGTTTAAAGGTGAATCGGTCTCATTATCGTAATCTCATCACGATCCAATTCCCATTGCATAGATCCAAGGACATCACAATATACATCTAGATAATATGAGATAATGTCAATAATCATAAGCAAAGAGATTGATGCAGTGTGTTACAGGTGTAATCACTCATATGATTGGCTTGTAGGGCACCTATAACTAGCAAAAACAAGTTCGGTAAGTCTAGGCTTCTTCTAGCGAGCTTCCGGTGAACTTTGGATGAACTCTCGAACATCTTCTAGTGGACTCCCGGTTTGCATTCTCAACCAATTCCAACAACACTCCCGATGAATGTTTGGACTCCCGATGAACTCTCAGACTCCCAACGAATTGATCGAACTTGACTCTATCACTTCGTTTTGCTTTATACCTTTATTGCTATCATAGTTAATCCTGCACACTTTTCTCAATATATAGATTATATCAAATAATTTATCAATTAATTTCATCATCAAAATCCAAGATTCAATAATCTCTTCATTTTTTATGATGACAACCAATTGATGACGGAGTTAACCTTAACTTCCTATATCTATATGCTATACTTGAGAAAAGGCACACTTGAATTCAAGGCCTTTGAATTCAAGCACTAAACTAATAAGTTATATGCATTTAAACTTATCAACATGCACAACATGATGCCAATCATGATTTTTTATCTCAAAATATGATACCACATATTTATCATAATACAAAAACGATGTTAAGGCATGACAACCATTTTCAATTCTAATATAGAATGATGATAGACAATCATCATTTCAAAGTATGATACAAACTTCAAATATGATATCAAATGATAATTTATCATTCCGAGGCATGATACCAATTGTAAGTAGGAAATTATGCATGATGCAAACTTCAATAAAAATTTTGATACCAAATGATAATTTATCATATTGAGGCATGGTACCAATTTCAAGTAGGATAATTAAGCACAATAAGTTCTATATCAAGTCAAAATGATAGACATTCATTATTTTGATACAACGATGAGCATGATATATTTCAATCATTTATAATGCATATAATATATTTCACGTATTTATGATACATGCGATACATTTTGATATATTGAAAGTATTTACGATACTTTTGATGATACCAGGTATATTTCAAGCATTCGTAATACATTCAAGTATTTACGATATGTATGATGCATTTTACACATTTGCAATACAAAGCATATTTCATGCATACATATCAAATTTTCATCAAGTTGCCACTTTCTCCCCCTTTGTCATCAAGAAAAAGGAAATGAGCAATTGTTTTAAGCAAGCAAATTTTACTTGTTGAAATAGGATTCTTCTTGAAAGGAAAGAAAAAGGAAAAAAAAATTCATAAATAGTGCATTTATCAAGAAGAATCGAGATATTAAAATTTCATGAATATTACAACGGAAAACAATCCATTCGTGCTATTGAAAATTCATGACATAGAAAGAAAGAGATTCACAATAAGAGTTAATTTGACATTTTCATAAAATTCGTGAAGTAGAAGAAAAAGAGATCATTCAAGCTATTAAAGATTTATAAAACTTCTTTTCATAAAGAATTCATGACATAAAGATGTGAATAAAGAGAAAAAAAATCCGTGACATAAAAATTCACACAAGAGTCATGAATATCCGTTCATGAATGATGAAAATGATGTTTCTATACATAAAAAATCATACATCACTTTTATCAATAAAATCATGACATTTAAGAAATCCGTATTAAATTCACATTAAGAGGTAAAGATGTATCATTTCATGACATCTGCAAATAATATTTTAACATTTTTTTTCAAGTAAAGTCCATGAATAAAAGTCTCTAAATGCCATTTCTATCAAATAAAATTTATGAACGTTGTTTCTATTAAATAAAATCTATCCATAATCTTTGCAAACATTCATAAGTCAATAAAATCTATTTCTTATTGTAAAAATCCGTACAGGAATCAAGTATCATTGAAATCGGTTAATGATAATTTAATCAAATGACACTTTTATTAAACAAGATTTGTGAATGACATTTTAAATAGGATTCATGAGCGCTGTTTTTACTTCATTCAAAAATATTGCTAAAACTTGCACAAGCATGAAATCCATGAATGAGGGGACTAAGTGTATCAAAAATCATTAAGTGATGGAGCAAGGGTATCAAGACTTAGTTATAAATTCGATACCAAGATAAGATGAAGATAGAAACAAAATAAATTCGATAAAAGCTCTATTTACAAAAACAAAAAGATGATACCAAGATAAATTTGATAAAAGGCTCCAATCACGATAGATCAAAAAAGTTCAAAAAAGGTATATAATAAACTCATGCATTCTAGCAATTTAACATGTTTAACTTGTAAATCATACCAAACTTAAAAGGAAATATGTACAATTACAAAATAGAGAATATAAAGAGAGTTAGGAAGTACATTACAACTCATAAACTCATAATATACAAGGAGTACAAACTACTCATCAGGTGATATGCCAAAGTGTCTATACAAGGTATCAATTTTGTGATGTACTTGTTGCACTTCAGTTAAGATCTTATCTTGTTATAATTTGAGTTCAGCTTGCTGTGATTTGAGTTGATCTAGTTGAGTCATTATTGGATCGACAGATGATGAAGGTGTTGGATCTGTTGGTACAGCATCAAAGGGAAGAGGCGACTGACTATCCCTAAATATAGGTGTTTCAGGTTCAAGTTCAGGAGGGGGAGGATCGGTTCTTCTAGGTAGCTTAGTCCAAATTTCATTTCTAAGTGTGCATCTTAGTCATCTAATTATGTTTCTATTGATTACATTGTATCTATCTACCTTAATGATTTCTTCATCTAGTGGCATTATAATATTATGTGCATGCAATAGCCTAGTGATTAAACCACTATAAGAAAGCATTAAATCTTTAGTTGAAAGGTCGATTATGTTTTATCGTATTAAATACCTAAAATAATTTTGATATCCATCCATGATCCAATACTTTGTTCCTAGCTCCATTTGACTTACCTCATTATTATAATATTGCTTTGGAAATAAAATGCTTATTATGATATATTGAAGTAACTTAGAATTAAAAGATAGCATGTGTTCATAACTTTTAGGAACAATCGACAAGTTAGGGTTTCAAAAAATGATACCTAAAGCTTCGGTATAGGTGACACCAATTACATCCAAGTCCTATTGACCTCTAAAATAGCAACCTCTTCTTTTCTCAGAAATTCCTATGAGGTTACAAATTATACTATTCGTAATAGGTATGCCTTAGGAGGTAGGATGATATATTATTATCTTCATCCACATTTAAGTTGTTATAAAATAAACGAACAAGCCTAGGGTATATCATTCATAAATTTACAAAATAGGTAAAACATCTAGATTAGCAAACCATCGGATAGACTCTAAATCCCCTAATTCTTCTATATCTACATATTTACCTTTGTGGACATTCTTAGATTCAAAGTTACAGAACCTAAGGGCACCATCATTTGAATTGAATAGAATGAGGTCATAAGTTTCATCTACTCTCTTCTTCCCGTTATCTCTAGATGATCTTCTAGGTGCCATTGGTCTACAAATATTGATAATAAAGGAAACAAGTGTAAAAGGGCAGAAATCATTTATGAATTCAAGGAAAGATTTCAAAGATTACTTTTGTAGAGATCTTCCCAAAAGATAGTGAAATTGATCCAAGATTTAAGGAGATGAGAGTCTTTCCTGGTATACTAGAGGAGGAGGAGGATGAAGAGTGGGAGGAAGGGGAGGGTTTTTGAGAGAGGTGAAGTGTATTAGGGTCGGTTCTATCGCCAGTCCTAAAGTCCCTTTATATAGGGCACTCTTGAGTGGTGCCATCGCTAGCTGGACGGTGCCATCACCTAGGAATAGAATGTCCTAGTAATGCTATCGCTAGTTCTAGTGGTGCCACCGTTGGCGCATTCACTTAAGTAATTTAGGGCTACAACACTTCAATTATTTGATCAATTGATCTTCCTCCTTCAACATCTATTTTATAGTGAGTCTAAAATTGAATGTTTGACTTAATTGTCATGCATTTAATTAAGCAAAACAACATCATTCAAATCACTTATATCCCTAATTTGAATGAACTTATTTCTCTTAAAAAAGATAACTCATCAAATAGAAATTTAATCATACAAGGAAATGTCATGATCATCAAAAGATATTTAGAACATTTTCCTTAGGAAGATCAAGGGAGAACAATTAATGAGAAAATTGATAACTTGAATATTTAAGAGAGGAGTTTAGACAAGTGTTTTCGATAGCTTGAATATCAACATCAAGATCATCATCAAAATCATTCTTTAAGTGGTCTAACAAGGTTAATTCATCTAGTGTCCCTTAGTCTCAATACTAGTGTATTTTAG
Organism: Musa beccarii; assembly: GCA_024322285.1. Classification (NCBI taxonomy): domain Eukaryota; kingdom Viridiplantae; phylum Streptophyta; class Magnoliopsida; order Zingiberales; family Musaceae; genus Musa; species Musa beccarii. The sequence goes on along the minus strand of CM044398.1, from coordinate 3,406,912 downwards.
CATCATTATTCAAGGTGGAAGGTTAATGATCAACACATTTCAATCATTAGAAAATTAATGATCTTTCATTGATTGAGCTAGTGAGCTTATTATAATCATGCATCATTGAGATACATTTCTCGCTCCTAGCTTGTGATGCTAAATATTTCTATAAAAAAGAGTAATTTTTATGTATCCATTTGACCTTGGGTGCCTCAAAAATCGATCTACTTATCTTATTGTTTTGCATAGAGTTCTTTATGGTTCCTTTAGGAACCCAAATTAATTTGTATGGACTATATCTCTTAAATAGACATTTATAAGTAAGATGTTTGAGTTTGCAATAAAAGTTGCATTTGGTACGGGGTGATACATGCAAAGTAGGGCCTTTAACAAAGGTGGTTGGATTTCGGTGAGAGCAACTCACAAATCTGATTCCACCTATTTTATGAACGTGACCCTTATTGGCCAAGATCATGTTCAAAGACTTGCTACCAATCTTAAATTTTTCTAGAGCTTCTTTGAGTAGTAAGTTTCCATCTTAAATGCCTCTAAGTATTTACACTTAGCGCATGGAGGCGCATTATCATGCTTATGTTTTTTGAATTCACTAATTAAAAGGGCATGCTCCTTTTTCAATGAATTATGATTTTTGCTAATTAATCTCCGTTCATCGAAGAAATCATGAAATGCACTTAAAAGCTCATCAAAAAACAAATTTGCATCTAACGAAATACTTACCTAATCTCCGATAGCCATTAGTACATAGTTGGCGATCCCCTTGTTGCTTTGTTCTTCGTCTTCAGAATAGCTCGAATCATCCTACATTATTTGAGTGTCTTCTTTTTCTTTAGTTGTTTCTTCTTCACTTGGGGACATTCGCTTTTGAAATATCCTTGCTTTTTTGTATTCATAGCATATAATTTATTTTTTCTTGAGTTTAATTTTTTTTATTATCATTTTTAGATTTATTTCTTTTTATGAATTTTTTGAACTTTCTTATTAAGAGTGCCAAGTCATCATCATAATCATCGTCACTTGAACTTTCTTTCAAGTGGTCTTCATGAGTTCTTAATGTCATATCTTTCCTATTCTTTGCAAGGTTGTTCTCAAGCTTTTTATGAGCATTGTAAGTCATCTCATAGGTTATTAAAGATCCGATAAATTTTTCGAGAGGGAAATTATTCAAATCCTTGGCCTCTTGAATGACCATTACTTTAGGGTCTCAACTCTTTGGAAGGGATCTTAATATTTTATTTATAAGTTTAAAGTTAGAAAACTTTTACCAAGAGCTTTTAGACCATTGATGACATCCATAAATCGGGTATTAAGTCTCCAATGGTCTCACTTGGTTTCATTCAAAACAACTTATAACTATAAACTAAAAGTTTATTTTAGACTCCTTTACTCTATTAGTACCTTCGTGTGTGATTTCGAGTGTGTGCCAAATATCAAAACTCGATTGAACTCATTTTTATCTAAAGCGCAAAATAAGGTATTCATAGCCTTGGCATTTAGAAAGAAAGTCTTGTTTTCCAATTCATTTCAATCGTTCATTGGAAGACAAGGCTTTTGAAAATCGTTTTCAATAATGTTCTATAACTCAAAATCTATAAAAATAAAAAAAATTCTCATCCGAGTTTTCCAAAAGGTATAATCCGTCCCATTGAATATGGGTGGATGTATGATTGAGTGACTCTTTTGGTTGCTGGCAAATGTCATCTCTCTTGGGTTTAAAATCAAAATGAGAGTGACTTTGCTTATGACACCAATTGTTAGGATCAAGAATGACACTAGAGTGGGGTGGGGGGGTTGGGGGGTTGTGGGGTTGAATTAGTGCAGTAGATAAAAATGAACAGTTTAAGCGATTTCATAAAACTTCGTACGATGAAAGTATTTCGTTCGGCGAAAACTGTTTTAAAAAGGTATTTGACTCGAATAAGTTCATAAGTGAGTAGAAAAGAGGAGATTGGATAGTTGCAATGAAGTAAAATAGAATGTAGCAAAAGTAAAGTAGCACCAAGAAGAGAACACATTGATTTTACAATGGTTCGACCATTCAACCTATGTCCAATCTCGATACCTCATTCGATGAGGTTATCGGCTTCCACTATTGATCTTTCTTGAAAGGCAAAGATCAATCACCCATTTACAAAATTTTTACAATGGCTCACTCTTCTTTTATAAACTTTTACACTTAGAAACGGTGGAGGTGATCTCTCAACTTTTGCAAGCTATTTCATTGTAGTTTCAGTTCAGTTTTTATCAGTTCTTTATAATGGACCAGCTAAGAAGTAAGGGGTATTTATAGGCTTCAATTGGATTAAAAAATGGAGTAAAAAAAGTCTCATCTCGGATTTTCGGAGTCCTGCCGGTACCATCGCTAGTTAACTCTAACACTAGGCAGTACTATCGCCAGACAAAGTCCTAGCTATAAGAATTGGGTGGTACTACTACCTGACAGTTAATAACTGCCTAACAGTACAACCACCTAGGCTTTTGAGAGACTGAGCCCTAGGCGATACAACCACCTTAGTCTAGCGATGCCACCATCAGACAGGGTTCAACAACTTGCTTGGGCCTTGAATCCGGCTCAAACCTATCCAACTACTAGCCTAGTTGACCCTTAATAGGGTTAGTGAGATTACTTTCAAAATTGAACCCTAATTATGTGCTAACTATGATAATTAAGGCACATACTCAAGAAAAACAAGTTCAATAAGTATAGGCCTCTTCTGGTGAGCTTCCAGCGGACTTCCGATAAACTCTTGGACATCTTCCAGTGGACTCTCGGTAAGCTCCTAGACTTCATGACGATCTTCGTGGTGAGTTCCAACGAGCTTCTTTGGCAAGCTCCGATCTTCTCGGCAAGCTCCGTGAACTTCCGACGAACCCTTCGGTAAGCTCCCGACGCATTCTCAGTCAATTCCGACAGCACTCCTAATGAATGTTTGGACTCCTGACGAACCCTCGGACTCTGAACAAATTGATCAAACTTGACTCTGGCACTTCGTTTTACTTTATGCCTTTATCGTTATTGTAGTTAATCCTGCATACTTTTCTCAATATATAGATTAGATCAAACAATTTACTAATTGATTTCATCATCAAAATCTAAGATTCAATACCATCACTCATATGATTGGCTTATATGGCACCTATAACTAGTAAATACCACTTTTATATACCAAAATATGAGCTTTATAAGTTTAGATAATCCCAACCAGTTTTAGTAGAACTGAATACATTCGTAGTTTAATTAGAAGGGTAGTTTAGCTTCTAAATGATCTTGTTTTATACTAAAATTTAGTGTGTATTTAATTTTATATGTTTCCTAGTTTTCTATAAATGAAGTAAAATTTCTTCACAAAATGATGCGACGGTTTGATAGATAGTAACTAGTTAATTTGATTTTAAAGTTAATTATAAAAAAATAATAATGAAATCTAGATAAATTTTTAGGTTAAGTATAGTTTATTTTATGAGAAATTTTATCGAATTTTTTCTATGGATTATTATAAATCGATAATTCAAGAGGTATGATTCTTAATTAAGGTATCTCATGATCCTATGCTCCTAATTTGATAGGTGTATCACTCCCTAGTACACTTGATCATTAATGAACATGGTCTTTTATTAACATCATCATTTTTTATTTCAATCAGGTAGGTATAAGCAAGGATTTAAATTTTATAATGTACCGGAGTTTCAAGATTTAGTTGGTATGGTACGATACTGTATACCAAGTAGTATATTTCGGTATATCATTTGGTATATATATAATTATAAATATTATATATAATTATAAAGATAAATATCATATATATATAATTATATATATGCGGGGCAACGTCGTTCTCTTCTTCGGCAACATCACCAAGGCGACGTCGCATATTTAAAAAAAGAAAAGCGACGTCACCTAAGGCGATATCGTATATTAAAAAAAAACGACGTCGCCTCCCTTCTCGGGCAATGTTGCATATTAAAAAAAAATGATATCACTCGAGGTGACGTCACATATTAAAAAAAAAGTGATGTCCCATCATAGATAAAAAAAATTTACGACTGGCACTATTGTTGATTAAAAAAAATTATAAGTGATGTCGCTCGAGAAGAGAAGAAAATAATAAAAAAATAAATGACTCTCTCTGCCTTGCAACGCTGATGCCACGGATGAGAAGTCATCACCAACAGACGAGGAGGAGAGCGACGATATCTAGGTTCTCCCACCCCCCCCACCCTTCTTTTTTTTTTAATTTCATTCTTCCCCTTCTCTCTCTTCTTTCTTTGCCCTCAGTCACTGTCGACAATAACACCTCAATCGACGATGATAACACCTCAATCGATGGTACTGCCCTCGATCACTATCGACAATAATGCATTAATCAATGGTACTGAGCGGTAACGGGCAATCCGTGTACCAATCTGTTAACGGACTAATACGTACCACCATACCGGGTGATATTATTCGGTATTGTAGACCTTGGATATAAATTTGATTCATTACAAAATAGCAATCGTATAAATTATTATATATATAAGGTATTTTGGAAAATAAGTTTCTCTGATATAATCGCCATGAGCTAACTATGAATATATGTATTTTGTAAGCATAAAAACATATGAATTGTGATAAAAATTTCTTGTACGCATGCATATATTAATGACATACGATGTGAGAGTACACATGTTTTTTATAACATGCGGTATAGGAGTGCATGAATATGTTATAATATACAATACACATATATGCTATGACGTGCAGTGTGAGAGTACATGTATGTATTATGACATGTAATGTAGAAATGTACATATATATTATGACGTACGATATGAGAGTATATGTATGTACTATAATATGTAGTATGAGATAGCACATATATACTTTATGACATGTCATGTGGGAATACACATATATATTATAATGACAAATGATATGAGAATGCACATATATATTATGATATGGGGCATAGAAGTCTATGAATTTACTATGCTTTTTATCTGTATATACAAGCATTTCAAATTATTTTGAAATAAAATTTTATCTTTTTATTTTTGCTATGCTTTAGGGTATGCTTGTTAAAGAACTCACAGAGGTTTATCATTAAATGTTATGTTAATGATTTTGAAATGTTGTATACATGACTTGATGTACACTCACCTGAATAAAGTTATAAAAGTCTATACTTAGTGAGTGATTACTTACTATAAATCTTATTTTATAGATAAGGATACTAACACCCCACCCAAGTGATTGGGTAGGGAATTAAGCATGTGCAAGCATATGCTAGCACAAATATGGATGATGACCTATGAGTATTTCTTTTGGACATGTTATATGTGTGTATGTATTTTTTTTTTTTTGTTAGAGGTTATAATTATGTGCAAATGTCAGAAATACTATATATATAGGAAAAACTATCATTTTTGTTTAGTAAGTTAGCATGTTTTAATTTTAAGATTGCTTACTTTCTAACAATAATGAAAATTGGAAATATGACATCCTACTTTAGTTATGCATGTAGGAGGGCATGGATGGAATTAGGAGTAGGGTGTTACAACACTATTATCTAATTTTCTCTCCCTTTCATGGTTTAAGCTCATTAGAATTAGATATAGGTTTAAGATTATTTTAGACTCACTTGACTAGTTTAAACATATTTAACCTAATTGAAAATAATAAAATCTAAATTAGACTAATTTAGGTAATTTCAGATCAATTCTATAAAGATTTGAGGTTAGTTCCATTAGATCCTAATTGAACTGAGTTTGGTTTAAGTCAATTAGGCTATTCCAATTATGATTCTAGTTGATTGAGACCTCTTGCGATATTGATCTCTTATGTTTTTATGGTTTGATGAACTTAAAAGTTTTATCTAAATATATGAAAATGATTAATAGTTCTTTTTTGTTTCTTTTAAATTATGTTATAATATCGATGTGTTATTATGTAGCATGTCTGGGTATACTAATGATCCACTTTGGAAGTACAATCTATGAAAAAAATTTATGATATATTATATGAAGCCATCAATGGATATTATCTAACAAATCATATATGTTTATCATAATATTTTATTATACTATTTCTTATATGCATGCGTAAATGAATAGATGTAAATATGTGATTATGATTATTTATATGTCTTTGCCGAGTGCATATAGGGTGATTCCCTTCTAGGATTAACGGACCGTCAAATATGATGGTTAGACGGTTTCTCCATTCATTGTTGAAAGAAATATGTCGTTACTTGGGCGGGTGAGGGATGCTATTTGGTCCACTGTTGGGAGTGTGATATGGTTTTTTTTTCATCTATTGTTAGGAGGAATATATCCCGTGGAATATGTTTCTCCATTATTGGAAAAGTATATCATCGGGTGTGATACATGCTTTTGTTATTTAATAGATATATCTTATCGAGAGGTATTATATGTGAGTAATGCATAATTTTGTTTACTAGCTCAAGAATTATCATTATTTTTATGATATATTTTTTTAGTTAAAATAATATTTATTATTGTAAAGATAGGATTTAAATTTAGAAATAAAAATCTTCAATAAATTATGAATATTGAAATAATATTTTTTTTATAAATCTAGATGTGACACAAAATATTTAAAAGAATATATATCTAAAACAACTCTTAATATAAATCTTTTCTGTTTTGCATATATATATATATTTATACATATACATAAATACAAAATTCTCCTACTCTGCTGTTAATACGAGTCAGAGCTCTTCCACCACGAGCAATAACATGGTGGAGAAAATTATGCTTCCAAAGGGGAAGAAAAAGAACGTCACACCCTCCGCTGCCGGGCCGATTGGTTTCAGATTGCCGAGGGTTTTGGACGTCGTTTAGTTGATCTCACTATGGATTGATTACATCTGGGTTTATTTTGCATGCCCTGTTTCCAGGTGCATTCTGGGTTTATTTCCTCTTCGTTTAGATTGAACTCTATACGGTAGTACATTGTGAAGCTCTGTGGATTACATCTCCCGAGTCCTATGCATCTCCTGGGAATTAAATGATCTTTTTGGCAACCTCTGATTGCTCCCAGATGGTTGCTATATACCATTATGACCGAAATGCATCATAGAAACATCTTCTTTAGGTCACAGAATAGTTACTACTCAAACATAAACATAGGATGATACTATGGCTTAAAAGGAACTCATATGTAATCTGTAGGATTACATTCTTTTTCTTGTATTTTTAAAGGATAAAGACCGAGGTGTCTGCTTTTGTTGCCTACAACTTGTATTATTAGCTTTTTGTCAGCTTGAGCATGATAGCAGCATGGTCACCAAACCCTCCGGGAAAGAGTTCTAAGATGTCTCTTTTGTTTGAGGGGATAAAAAGAGGCTTCCAGCCATTGGTCCTCGAGTCTCCTTGGTTGATCGTTCTTGTCATTTTCGCGTGCTGGGTTTCTTGTTTTCCTTCTGCATCATCACATGGAAGGAAACAGTGTCGACTAATTTCCACCTTTCCCTTCGCAGAAGTATAAATCCAACAGGAACTTACAAAAGGTCAGTGGCCTTTTCTCTGCGGCAACCGCCCACACCTACAGTATAGCAGACAAAATGGAGCAGCCTATTTCATTGCCCATCCTTTTTCTTGTCACTGTGCTCTGTTTATTATTGGCCGCATGGATGCTGCATGCTTTGCTTCATCCTGCGGAAAACCCTGTCACATCCGAGTCCAAGGGATTCCATGACACCACCTGACCTAAAAGTTGCAGAGACCATCTAATAATCCCTCCTGTTCTGCAATGCTGAAAAGTTTGAGAGATCAAAGGTCCCAAGTGCCTTTAGAAACCTTCTGAGACTTCTCCACCTCTCCTGACGCTTACCTCCCTTCTCTGCTATTTGTTCCGTGCAAACCTGTTCTCCACTTTTGGCTCTTCACATGCTCACCAAGACTCGAAGGCCAAGAAAAGAATCATGACTTATCGACCACGCAAGAGACCAGCAACCTTTCCTTGCCTCCATAGCCTGTTGCGCTCTTTATTGTTGTGATGGGTAGGTTGTCTGTTGGACGCTATCCATATAAGGTTGACTTTTGGTACGATGGTAAGACTATTTTTCTTCACATAGATGGTCATCGTAGAAGTATCTTTTTCTTCTTTTCCATTGCTAAGACTACCTACATTAACCCTCAAACTCTTATATATTCTTTGAGATTTTTTATGAACAGTCAAGAAATGATTCAAGGAACATACCACTATGCTTATCCTCGGAGGACCAATGAGATGATTTCGATATATATTAGTTTCCAATCTGTAATAAGGATAGATCTTGATAAAATAGAAAAGTTACTCTTTACAACTAGAATGGCTAACATACCTTGTGAGAGGGATATATATAATTTTTTGTGGTCCATGATAAGTGGATATTGCTTTAGTACAAACAGAAGTAACCGGTGGGTAAATATTTTAGACATAATATAAATATAACTATATATATATATAATCAAAATGTTTGACACAGAAACGAACAACAAATTATTTTCTAGAGCACAAAACAACACACGAGACGTTGAAGACTTCTGACCCAACCAACCGGTCTATTTCGTCCGAACCCCGTGGCTCGTCGCCCGACGAACCTGCTGGGGTCGAACCGCAGGTGCTAACCGGACCGGGTTTGGCCCGACGCTCACCGCTTTCTCGTTTCCGCAGCTGAGGAGACCGTTACACTTCTGTCGCCTGCCGCTTGCGGGTGCTCCGCCCATCGCCGCCGAGAAGCGGAGCTCCCCGAAGTCGGACGCGGAGGTCGAGAAGTTGGCGAGGCTGGCGCGGTCGAACCCTTCTGCGGTGGTGACGCTCCACTCCACGCTCACCTCGCTCGGGGGGTAGCACTCGCTCGGCGCGATGGACGGCGGCAGCGGCATCTCCTCGAGGTCCCGCCGTAGCCCCTCTTGTGGGTCGAGCGGGTCACCACCACGGCGGTACGTCGTCTGGGTGGAGAAACTCTCGATCTCGAAAAGGTCCGAGCTTGCGTCGCTGGCCGCGTCGTCCTCGGCCGGGGACTTCAAGATTGCCCGATATGCGAATCCTGGGGGGTCTCCAGCCGTCTCCTTCGTCGGCCGGAAGACCTCCAGAGATTCCCGTGGCGGCTCTTCGGCGGAGGTCAAAGAGGGCGGGTTCAAGATGGGGAAGGAGAACCCACTGGAATCGCCGAATCGGATCCCAGAGTTCAGCATTGGGCGACCGATCTCGGCTGGAAATCGCCTCTCTGGCAAGAATTGGATCGAATTACGGAAAAAGCTGGGATTTTTGTTGCAATTTCCAGGAGTTATCTTCACTTTTATCATCTCCTCGACACGGAAACCGTTCTTGATCTCTTCCGGCATCGCGCTCTCTCTCCCCGGGTTGCTGCTTAGACCCACTTCCCCTGTTCTAAGACGGAGACTTTTAGCAGTAGGAGAGGTGTTCATATCCAAACCGGAGCATTTGTCTTCGACGTCGACGGACTTCCGGCCGGAGCAAGGGCACCTCCGTGCGAAGAAGCGGCGTGCGGCGGACGACGGTGACTTCCTGGGTTCCTTCGAAGGCAAGGCTCTCATCGCGACAGAAGCAGAGCCCGGTGGACAGGAGAGGAGGCCGCACTGGCTGTTCCAGCTGGCCTCCGACGAGGCGGTCAGCGTCGAGGAGGACGAGCCGACGGTCGAGGCGACGAAGGAGCCTATCCGGTGGGTCAAAAGGTCGCGCCTTTCGGCCGCGCCGTTGACAGTTGTGGTCCGATCGATGGGGCCGTGGCCATCGTTGAAGTAGCGCTCGGCGTCGAAGATGCTGATCTCGGTGTCGTCAACGCAGCGACTGACGCGGCGGGCGATGCCGGCGGCAGCGGGGCGGAGGTAGGAGGAGGCGGGCGCGAGGGAGACGAAAGAGGGGGTTGTTTGGAAGCTGGTCGGCTTCTGAGGGAGATCTTCATGAAAGCTTGCTGTTACTCTGTACCTCTCCATCAACACTGTACCTGTGAAGCTTCTCAGGGGGAGGCAAGACGAGAGTGAGTTCAGAAGGAGAGGAATTGAAGAGAGTTCAGCGGATGAAAGTGAAGCTACTTAAGATGAGGTATATGTAGAGTCCAGTTTTCAGCACATTCCACTGAACACACACAGCAGCTGAGTTATTTCTTTTTTTTTCTTTTTTTCTTTTTTTTAAGGTGTATGATTGATGAATGCTGAGTTATTTCTACTTACCTTATCTGAATAGTGATTTAGATTAAGGATGTTCATACATTCAGAATATTAGTGTGACTTTGAGAGTTTGAAACCTTATCTGATAAATTTGATAGCGGATGGTATATCAACGATCGAAGATCCAAATCTATTTTTGATAAATTTTTAACTTTGATTATTGATAGGAATATCTTGTGATGGAATCTCATTTTTGTAAAACAAAAAAAAAAATCACTATGATAGAAAATTACAAACCCAAATATGCTAAGCAAACTTAACTTTAGATAGACATACTAACCTTTACATGTTCTTTTACTAAGATTGCAGGTGAGATCATGTCAGATCCTCATGTGGATGTGAATCAGTAAACCAGGATGGAGGTGAAGACAGGATCCAACTACATTGCTCTCAAGGGATTTTAGGTGACAGTGGTATTAATTGTTAGTGAGGCAAGTTTGTCTTCTTTGTCTTTCAACAACAATGAGCCACTGGTCCCAGGTATCAAACATTGGATATATAAATCCTTATCTGATATTATGCTGAAATAATACTTAGATCAGTCTTCTCATGATTTTTTTTTTACTTAGCTAGTTTTATTAGCGTAAGTAAAGTTGATATAGTCAATTTTCGTCATTAACATGGCATGATGAAATTGATCCGACCAAATATATTTTCCGTATGTTATTGTGTGAGGAAGAGAAAAAAAAAATATTTTGATTGATCGGAGAGAATTTCACTGTAGGTGAAAGGTATTCATAACCCATTTTTTATTTTTTATTTTTTTCTATTTCTGTAAAAAAAAACTATGGTTGGAATACGTCTGATAAGAAAACTCAGTCTACTTTTGGCTTGTTTATTATGATTAAAAAATACCCATATGACTTCGGAATGAATTTTTTTTATAGTGTCAAATTTATAATCATCATTTTAAGAAAGAATTATTTATTTTAAGTATCATGTTGAAATAGCATGTCAAGTAGGCTCTTTGTTATCTTCGGAACCCGACATAGAATGCCCGATCGACGTTGACTGAACTCCATGTGTGAAGTTTCTATTGATTGAAAGTAATGATTATATCGAAAGTATTATGATAATTTTAAGAAAAATAACAGGTTTTTTTTTATGACATTATCCAAGTACAAGTTTTTCCTTACCTCAGCAGCTTGTCTGACTTTATTCCTTAGTTTCTGGCCTCATTTCCTCCATCTAGACTGTGCCTTCACTTATTTGATTTGTCCTCCTGCCTTTCGGCACAAAATCTGAGCCTCTGTTTTGCTGGTCACTCACACAATGCTGTTGATGTTGCTAAGCTGAACATGATGGTTACCGCACACAACTGTTGTCTTTGTTTTCTTGCCTACCTGAAAAATTGCAGATTATTGTGGGCTCAGAAGTACTCAAATTGCATGTTTCGAAAGTGTCAGTTATCTTCCTTTTGATACGGAGAATCTAACACTTGGAACATTCGGACGTCGAGTTATTGTCGGTCCAAAACCAAGTCGAATAGCTTATCGGTCCTATGTGTCAACATTAAGTGAGATACAAGTTATCTCACCAATCGATACGTCTTGACGGCTCGGCGACACCGCTTATCCAGTTATCGGATAATTGGCTACGCGCTCGACTTAGTTCTTGTAGGTTACTCGATCAAGTCCACTTTAAATCCGTGACACTGAGCTTGTGACGCAGATGATCACTCGCTGATGTGTCAGAACAACCAAGATCAATGTTGACATTTTTCAGTTCACTTTCTTGAAACCTTGCAAGTAGCATACCTGTTTTATATTTTTCACTAAATGTTCATGTGAACCAGTGGACAGGTATCTGCCACAAGGAAGCTACAGCCGGTGTGCTGTTCTCAGCCACGACACTGATAAGGGACTCACTTGAGCTCTTGATAAGATTACACTCGATCCCAGAATAATCTTATCTAATTGCTCAAACCAAATTCTTGTCCCCCTCCCTCTCTTAGCCAGAGTAGCACAGCTGTTCCTGGTTGTGCCATCAGAAAACTACAAAGCTTTACACTGTCTTATTCAAGTGTTTGCTTGCACTGCTCTTCAATGGCCATCAGGCCTGTGGAGGACCTAAAGAGTAGCATGCATAGAGATTTGCTGACAAATATCATCTACAGCTTGTCTGAGTCAAGCCAACATGTAATGTCAGAGGATTTTATGCTTCAAGCAATGAACAACATGGAAAAAGAGATTTCAAACATCACATGCCTAAAATGTGAGGTTGCTGAGGCAGTCATGGACCATAATGCATACAAGCAAATCCCTTGATATTCCAATAACCCAAATATTGCAACTCAATGATTGATGCATTAGGAAGACTAGGTTGATCGATGGCGTCCACAATGCCATAGGCAGCCTAACAACAGGAGTCTTTGTGGGATAATATAGAACAGAAGAACAAATGCCTTCTCCTGCCCATAATTTTTATTGCAACTTCTACTGCATTTTGCTGATAGCAAAAGGTAAAGCATCTAAAGTTCTCATTTATCCTACACACTGAGAAGCATGGATTTTAGGATACGTATCGAGACACTCGAATCGTCCAAAAGCTGATAAAAGAGAGAGAATTTGAGGTTTTTGTATGAAGCTTAAATTTGTTGCACAAATATTAAGTACATATTGGATGAAAATGATGAAATAGAGAATGACAAACATAGATTTCCAAATCAGGAGCTGATAAAAAGAGAGAGCATTTGAGGTTTTTGTATGAAGCTTAAATTTGTTACACAAATATTAAGTACATATTGGATGAAAATGATGAAATAGAGAATGACAAATATAGATTTCCAAATCAGGAGCTGATAAAAAGAGAGAGCATTTGAGGTTTTTGTATGAAGCTTAAATTTGTTACACAAATATTAAGTACATATTGGATGACAAATGATGAAATAGAGAATGACAAATATAGATTTCCAAATCAGGATCTGCTCTGGCACCAAGATAAAGATGTTGATCTGATGATCAACGATTCCGAAAATTTAGAACTACTAGGAAATGAGTCGATATGTTTGAGATTTAACATGCAGCAGGGGAGAAATTGATCGGCATAACTGCTGAATTGAAACTTAATTTTCTTCTTTAAAAGAACATGGAGGAGGAGAACAGGTGGGCTGTTTAGATCTGAAAGATAGCCTAAAATATAAGATAAACCAATTCTCAGGGAAACCAAAGAAGGATTTGGAATTAGAGAGCAGTTTTGATATGTCGCAACCATATAAACACAAGTGAGGAACTATTGAACTCATAAATGTTGACTCACTGAAATAATTTTATCGAATGATATTAGAACCAACTTGATAATGACCAGATGGGCTAAAAGAATAAACCAATAAATCAATCTCATTCAGCCTCATATACATAAGTTATATTAGTCCTGGATGAAGAGAGATATTGACAATGATTTAAATTCATCAGATTATTAGTTTAATTATAATTATCTCATCGAACCTACTCATGACAAATACTCTTTGAGGAAAGAACAAGTACATTTATTCTTTGACAAAGATACTCTCAGCCATATTCCTGGGAACCAAATTGACCCATAGAACAAAGGCAGTTATAATTCTCCATACATAATGCAAAGGCAATAAATGCTTTTGGTTCACATATAACATCACTACAGCAACACAGCACATTTAATTTGGATTTCAGCCACTTGTGCTTCATCACCATTCTAGTATCAGAAAAAGGACACATCCGCACAATGGAACCACAATTTGCCACCCTAAACACAATGTTTCTAATTGGCAGCTGGACAAGCATTTCAATCAATTGCTATCATCAAAAACTGTTTGGGCAGATCCATTACATGTAGTAGATGGTGGCAGCAACAAACATTCATTACAGATGAGTAACCACAATAGCAGCAGCATTTGTTCTTGTCAATTGATCAAGTTAGCATATTTGAAACACGAGGCTTCACAAGGATAAACAAACACCAAGAATTTTATTGGTCACACATCAGCTAATTGAATCCATGCTTGCCATAATCCCAGCCCGCTAACTTCCAGATGACCTGTTGATCCAATTCTTTTAGAATCAATGTCTAATCAGAAACAGTATGTCGCAAGTTCAAACAGTTAGTATATAGGCCAACTTGTGCCACTTGCCTGCTTCTCTCTTGGAAGGCATGGTTTCAATTCTCAAATAAATGATAATGATATGATATCTATACTAAATGTTCTTTCAGTCATAATACTGGATAGCTCAATCCAAGTGTCATACAAAATCCAATTACATGTCTCAACAGCACTTACATGATTATGACGTGAAGACCAAAATTCAAGATTAGCAAACAGCAGCAAGCAACAAATGCATATCAAAAGCCATAAAGCAAACTTGGACATCGTACTTAACACCGTCCTCAGGGTAAGTTGAGTGTCATTGCCTTCCTACTTGTAAACTTACTCATCATCTTCTTCATCAAACTTAATTTTCTTAGCCGCAGGCTGAACAAGACCAATCTGAAATGAAGGAAAAGAAAAACAAGATTCAAGCATAAGAAATTAAGTTGTTTACACTTCAAAAAAGGATGCTATGTCCAACTTTGACAAACATCATGCTGACTTGATGATAGCCTGACTAAAATGCCATGGTTTCAGCTTTTGCAATAATGAAGGACAACCATTTAAGATGGCATTGACATACATAAAGAACACCCTCTGTAATTGGCGGTGCCATAACAGGAAAAGGAAGACATTGAGAAATTGTATCATGAATAACAAAAAGAAATTTGATTCCTCTCATGAGCTAACTAGTAATATTTTCATCTTATAACTCAATGGAGAAAAATCAGGAAAAAATTAATTGGAGGAAAAGAACTATGTAACTACACCCAAAAGTTGGGAGCTTAGAGGGATATAACAATGCCAATACATAGACCTGCAGCAGAAACACAGTCAACACTAGACAGACAAGTGAGCTGCTTTAAACAAAGAAGTTAATCCAAGTTATATGGAACAAGGTTTTCTTGGCAATCCAAATTTGTGATATATTTAGTTCAAGACCATCTTTATCCAGAAGACAAACTCCAAGTCATCTGCAAGCTTGACCTTTAAATGTTAAGAAAGCCACAAAAGAACACCGGCAAACAATAAGGGGTAAAAAAAACTTTAAATGAGATTCACTCTGTGACGACAAGTGAAAATGCAGTACCTGGAAACAACTGAAACAAAACATTGTTTTACTATTGCTTTTAGGTAGAAGACATGGAAACTGATGGGTTAAGAATGCAAATTCTAGCACACAAAGAGAGTTGGAATAATTTTGCTTTCTTTACTTAACCTGCATTGTTTGATTTATAAAAGATAGCATAAATTGAACTCAATCAACAAAGTTTGAAAAGAAACATTTTCACTTACGAGATCTGGGCACTCATAATCAATACCAGCAGCCTTGATTCTGTTACGCCGCTTCTTATCTCGTTTTTGAATCCCCCGAATCATCTGTTGTTGTTCTTCAACTGTTCTTTCCTGAATGTATATCGGAAGAAAAAAATCATGGAAACAATAGAAAATTATCAGACGATGTGATCTTGGCTGATCCCATCAAGAGGTCATTCCAATTAGGTCAAATTTGAATTAAAATTTGGTGTAAATTCAAGGCCTGATTAGATTAGCAGTAGATACCGTGGACACTGGTATATACAATCCTTTATAACCTGATCTGCAACTAGATGAAATTGAACTAAAGATGGTTAATCTATACATGCATGGGTGGCTTTAGACATCAATTATATTATCCTTTATGACCTGATCTGTGACTATATGCAACATACAGCATTTGTGCCCAAAAAACATATGCACCATAACAACAACTAAGCAATTGACCCGAAGGTTGTCAGTCTATACAAACATCCACCCACACAACAGTCCCCCCTCCATCCCACTCATACAAAACAAAAAAAGAGAAAGAAAAAGCAAAACACCTTTGATGCTTTTTATGCCCTTTTATACCTCGACTCTTACGTCATCAATCAGCAAAAAAAATGCCTGGGCCATAGCATCCCACATGAGCCAGGAACTACCATCCTGCCTGGCATCTTATTACCAATCATTATGAAGCTTGACATTTAAACGATGATGCTGGAATCTTTAAAAGCAGAATTTGCTTTTTTCAGACAATAAAACTTCTGGAGATAAATGCATATAGCTTCAAAATTTAGCTAGATCAGTTTGGGCTCCCTCTAGGACATTCATATCTGATTTATCACAGATCCAAATATTGATGAAGCTTCTTGATCCATATATTCTCAGACAAAATAAGATCAATTTCTTCGTAAGGTAGAATGGATTGAAACAGACCTTGAACCATCTGTTTACAGGCCTTACCTAGAAGAAAAAAAATCGAGTGAACAGCTATTTTCACAGGCTTACCTTGTTATGCTGCTTTCTTGCAATTTCTGTCCAATTCAATGGTTTGAATCTCCAATTTACACCTCTCCACCTGCAGCAAAAATTAAATATAGGGCAGGAAAAACAATTACATATAACTGCAGGTCCAAATGTAATAAACAGAAACAGATTATATAATGACAAAGATACAGCCAAATTTCACTTCCAAGATATGTCACACATCCCTCATTGCAGGTATCAATCTTAAAGAAGACAAGGACACATGGACTGGAATTTTATTTAATAATTACATTAAATATCAGACACTACTACTACCTGCTGACTTTTTCCAGATTTGCGGTCTTATTAATATCATAAGCCCTTTATCCATAAGCCACCAAATATATGGTCACTAACAGAGATTATGTTGGAGGAACCTGACATATAATCAGGTATACTTCAAGAATCAAATTTACTTATCTTTTAACAAAAAGATGCAAAATAATTTGATGATTGTCTGCACTGCTGAAAATGGAATGGTTAGAAACCTACACAACATCTTTTTCCATGCACCTAGGGCTTTATCGTGCACAGTATTATATCTATCAAAATTGAGTCCTAGTCGGTGATTTAAAAAGCACTAGGTGCCAAAAGGTGCCAAGGTCCCAGAACGCTTGAGGCGTTAGGCGCTCGTCCGAGCAAAGCGAGACGCTCTAAAATATTAAAATATAAAAAATATATAATATAATTAAAAATATAATTATTTAAATAAAAATATAATATTAAATTAAAAATATACTGTTAGCAGAATATTACTTAAAGTTAGAGGGGAGAGAAAAAAATGTTAATAGTAATAAAGGGAGATAGCAACAGCGATAGAGGATTAGTTTAAGATAGTTGCGGCAGCACTGCGAATGACGACGACGGCAAAAGTTGCAAGCAGTAGCAGTGATAGTGGTGAAAGCTATGGTCAGTAGCAGCGGCAATAGCAGAAGCTGCAGACAACAGTGGCGATAGCGGCAAAAGTTGCAAACAACAGTGACGACAACGACAAAAGCTCCAGAGGGTGTCTGTCGATGGCAGAAGAACCTGCAATCCTCTCCCTTGATAGTGGAAGGAAGCGACAGTAGAAGGAAGCTATAAAGGCCATCGGACTTGTTCGTCGGCAACAGAGGAAGGCTCGATCCACTGCATCTACGACGAACGCAGTAGCAGAAAGTGTCAACAGCGGAGGCAGAAGTAGCACTAGGGTTCCTTGGGGTTGCGCAGGCGTGAAGCGTGGCTTTTGAGGTAAGAAACTACGAATCGAACCGGACTGAAACCGGTTTGATTCGCTTAATTGAATCGGGCGCTCGCCCGAAGCGCCCAACGCATGGGTTCGGGCGAGCACCCAACGCATGGGTTCGAGCAAGTGCCCAAGCAACGCCTCGTTGAAGCGCGTCGCTAGGTCCTCACACAAGATGCTCGGGCCTCGCCTCACCTTGCCCAAGTGTTCAGGCGAGCGCCCGAGCGCTTATTTAAATCACTGGTCCTAGTCACTAGTCAATCGATCGATATCTCTCTACATGTATCTATAACATGATTATCTAAGAACTTATCTATAATATGCACCATTAAGAATAAACTACCAAGAAATAAAGATAGAAGAGAAAGTTACCAAAAAACATGAACAACATTTTAATCTATGAAGCTTCCATATGTCAAAGGGACAAGTGCCACTACTGGGAAAGAAAAGAAAGCTAAAAAATGAAAGGAGGATTGACTTTAAATTTTAGCAAACAACAACATAAATATTCAGCCCATCCATTTTCTAGTCCTTGTTTGTGAATGATAAATTTCTCATATTTGTGCGCCAACTTTAAGCAATTTATCCCTTCTTTTTTTTTCAAATTACATATCATGACCATATAAAAAATAAAATAGATATATCATAATGTTCAAGGAAAAGATGGTGTGATTACATATGGGGAGATTGTCTCCAACTTAAACCTAAACAATTGAAAAGATGCCATCAACTTGAGATAGAAGCTTACAACTTTGGATGAACACGCTCTGGTGGGATAAGATGAATCTGAAGGTTGTGTTCAAATAGTAAATAATTATGAATCTCATCAGCCACAACTTTGGCCACCTGCAATTATCAACATGTTTACATGATATATACATATAGTTTGCCTGGCTGATGTAGAGAAGTTTGACAATTTTCAAGGAAAGAAAATCACCTCTGGGTTCTCAAATTCAAGGAATCCATAATGCTTAGATTTTCCTGTCTATAACATATCACAATATAATTAAAACCAATAGATTAAATAGAGTGCTAGCTAAATGAAATATAAAAAGGTGGCCAATATAATCTAAATATGCTATCCATAAAATATATAAAAGTCTAAAATGTCAAAATGAAAACAAATGGCCTTCATAACATAGAACATTGATTATACCAACAATCATCCATAGTGAGAAAAGAGAAGCTGAAAAACTGAAAAATGACTAAGAATTCTTTTTGTCAGAAAATAATCAAGAAATAAAATGATGTGAAAGTACTTGGATCAAAATATAAATTTAATATTCAAATACAGAAATTCTATTTAAAATGATTAGTTAATTAAATACACTGGCACCAGTTAAGTTGCTCCTTAAGGATGACCACAGTTCAAAGCACATTTTCTGTAACCTCTTTGCTTACAGAGATAATACTTCGTGTATTCAGCCTTCCTAAACCTAATGCGGTATTTTCGTGCACTAGGCACCATCCTTTAGTAGGTAGATGCTTAAAAAGGGAAAAAAAATGCATTAAAATTCTTCTCCAACTGAACAACAAGCAACTGAAGAAGAATTGAACCTTCCTGTTCCGAGCAATCCTCAACCGCTTGATTTTCCCAAATTGCTTAAAGAATCCTATCATGGTCAAAATTGCAGATACTGTATCAATCTAAGTCGCAAACAAATTGACTCCTAGCAAAGCATAAAGGATCCTCACCTTCCATTTGTTCTTCATAAAATCCATGAGGAATATGGCCAATGTAAAGTACAGTTGCCATATTTTTTATGGGCTCATCTTCCTCTTGAGTAATTTTCATCCCTGGACCCCCTTCTAAAGGCTGTATGGTAAAAGTAACAAATTTGTCAATACAGGATGGCCAAAAAAAAAAACAACAACAACAGAAATGAGGCATTGACCACCAACATAAAAATCTCACCAAGAAATCAGAAGATTCATTTCTGCTACGAGAAATTGATAGCTGAGAAGAGCTCGTCTTCTTCAGCTTCTTTTTCAAAGCCTTCTTTGCCTTTGCGCCCATTTCACTTGAATTCCTACACATAAATCATCCAGGAGTTAAAAACGATGAATTCCTACACATAAATCATCCAGGAAGCAAGCTGCAGCAGCCTCGTGTTGATCTACTGAAGTTTGGCTGGAAGTGGCGATGAGGTTGGCTAGGGATGTAAGAAAGGTAGAGACTCTAGCGTCACAGTAAATGGATCTCTCCAACTCGATTCAATCAAATTACATCCGATTAAACACGCCAAAAAACAATAAGCAATATACCCAAACCCGAGCTCGAAAACCCCTCGTTTCGGTTCCAAATACATCATCTCGTTCCAAAATCCGATTTTTGGGTACCAACATCCCCCGAAACAGCAAAAACCAATTCACAAATCAGCATAAAAGAAAAATAGAGATCAAGATTCATCTATTCTGGCAACAACACAATAAAGCCGACGCCAAGTTATCTTCCCTAACAAAATCTGAAGAACTTACAAAAGCGAATATGAAAACCTTGACGATTCCTTCTCCTCGAATGCAGTCGGAAGAGTTGGCAATGTCGCGCCGGCCCGGCGGTGACGGTGCGAAGAAGATACCCGGTCTGAGGACGGACTCGAAGCGGGGTCGAGGAGATGCGCACGGGGTGGGGGTATTATTTAGGTTTAGGGTTTCTTTTATGGATTCGGGTGACGAATTAGCAATCGGGTAATCGGGTTCGATCAACACAATGCATCAAAACTGACGGGTTCGGATCCCACCGTACACGTGTTCAAGGGCCACGGACCAGCAGATAACACAAAGAAAGCATAAAACGATTTCGGATATAAAGACGTAACGGCCGTTTCCTGCCACCTGATATGTTGTTCTCCCCCATGCAACCATCGTTATGCTATTCGAATCAAATAATTGTATCATATAGATAATGGACGTGATGATGCCTAGTCATTAAAAAATTATTGGTGTAGAACACTAGTCAACGAGCAAATCAACGAAAAGATATATAAATTTGATGAATATATTATCGTTAACTAGGATTCAGACATTTTAATTTAGCACCCCCATACTCTTATCCGTTAGATCACGTAGTTTGCTATTAAGTATAACATTTAAATATTTTTAAAAGCTATAATAAATATTAAAGCAATTAATATATATTATAATTAATTTATAGAATGATATACCTAAATTAAATTTGATTAAAGATATATATATATATAATAAAAATGTTATTTAGTCAATCCCGAATGATTGCGATATTATGTTAATTTTGATTTGGTAACTGTGGTCGGTGAACAAACGCACGGCCACGGTCAAGAAGAAGCGTGAAAGTGAAACAAACCCCCTTGCTCTCGACCTGTTCGTGGGCGAGGGCGAGGGCGAGGGCGAGGGCGAGGTCAAACCCCAAACCCTAATCTTACCCCACTTCCAACAATTCCTCATCCCTCCCTACCCCTCCTTCCTTTCGACCCGGATTCCTTCCTGGATTAGGGTTCTTCCACCAGCCTGAGACCTCGATTCTTCGTCGACGGATAGTTAAATTGGGAGAGCTTTGGGGTTTGGGGCGTTGGGGAGGTGCGGAGCGATGGAAGGGGGAGCGGGCGGTGGGAACGACGTGGAGTTGGTCTCCAAGACGCTGCAGTTCGAGCATAAGCTGTTCTACTTCGATCTGAAGGAGAATCCCCGGGGGAGGTACCTCAAGATCTCCGAGAAGACGTCGGCCACCAGGTCCACCATCATCGTCCCCGTCGACGGCATCGTCTGGTTCCTCGAGTTGTTCGGCTACTACATCAGCACGGACGAGCAGGACGTGTTCAGCAAGGAGCTCAAGCTTGATTCCAAGGTGGCTGCTTTGATGACCTTTTCTCTTAGTTTTGTAAAGGTTGGGTCTATGAATCTTTCTGCTGATGTTTTTGTTGTTTTTCCTAAAGGCGTTTTATTTTGACTTTGGTGAGAACAAAAGGGGGCGCTTTCTGAAGGTACACGTCATTACTGCGAACTCAAAAGTTTTGTTCTTTTACTAGCCATAATTGAATGGATCATGGGAAAGAATCGACTTCTTGATCTTTTGTGGTTAATGGAGTTTGGAATCATTTCATATGTTGGTGGTAAGATGATGATTACCTCAGCTTTTCTTATTGAAGACCTCGAGACCTGTGGTTAATGTTGTTACTAGCTAGCAATGGATTAGCTAGTTGGAGCTTAATATAAATTTGGAATTGGAAAGACAGCAAACTTACAATTAGGTGCGGTCTTGGGTTGGAAGTAGTGCTTTTGGAGAACAAGCGAGCAAACCCACAAAAGAAAATGTCAGAAAGTACAGGTGCACCGAAAACTTCAACATTTGCTTTTGTGGTTGCTGTTACACATTGATGGGAGGAATCGTGGTTCCCATGTTTTGACGGGTGCACAATTTTCTTGCCTCTCCAGAATTTATTTTCCCTGGGTCATCCACTCAAGAGAAGTTACACTGAAGAATGTGGCTGTGTGAT
Organism: Musa beccarii; assembly: GCA_024322285.1. NCBI lineage: Eukaryota > Viridiplantae > Streptophyta > Magnoliopsida > Zingiberales > Musaceae > Musa > Musa beccarii. The sequence goes on along the minus strand of CM044398.1, from coordinate 3,384,642 downwards.
ATGAAGAGGTGCCTTTTGGGCTTAGAGGATCATGCATGTCTATGACAGTATCATATGTTCTGTGGTGGTCATAAGCTAGTGCACCTAAACTATGAGGGGAAGAAAGAAATTAAGAAGATACTAATAATGACAGTGTTCAATATTAAAAACATATGATAGACTTCAGAATCTGCACTACAGAGAACAGATAACTGGTAATTAAGCAAAGGGCTTATTATTTTCTAAATGATAGACTTCTATTTTTGTGCATAAAAAAAATATTTTTTCACCTTTACACTGTGCCCAAGGTGATGTAAAAAATGGTCGAAATGATGAATTGAGTCACTGTATTAGAATTTACTAGGAAGTATAAAAGAATTTAAAGCCAAAAATACCCAAGGTGATATAGAGAAATTGATTCCAGTAGTGTATTAGAATTTGCTGGAAAGTACTAAGAACATAAAGGCATGAACTTGAATGATTGTGCAAAAAGTGGAAGATAAAAATTTGTTGGATCCAAAATATTTGGTCATGCTTTAAGTTCTATTCTTCTGGTTGTGTATAACTTCTAGCATATTAACAGAAATTTGGGGCATGTTAATTTTACACTGACCATGCCATCAGAGAACTTATGTTTAGCAGCTAACCTACTCCACCTCTAACACTCATGATCACACTTTATCGCCTTCATGAAGCTTGCAGCATAAAACAAGAATCTTTGGTGGATGCAGTTTGATAGATATTAGATCAAGGTTTGAGCAAAGGGGGTGCAACAACTGCCTGATATTGATATTATTTTTAAGTATCTTAATTCTGAGTAGTTATTCATCAATATTTTGGATATAATTATTCTAATATCTGTTTGTTTCTTTCATTTTTTTTTGTGGGTGTGGTAGATTAATTTAACTGATACAAGCCTTGCAACTTTTAGTTTATCTATTCCACTTTCTGTTAGGAATTCTGTTGTAAATTCTAGGAGATTTTTTCTTTTGTGACTGGATTGGGTCCAGGATCATTCAAGACTGGTGCACCTTGTCTATTTTTGTTCAAGATCTGTTGTTTCTTAGTTTTCTCTTATTTTGGTGCAATCCAGCTTGCCTGAGTATGATGGTAGCTGAATTAACCAATATAAAATTTCAACAGGTTGATCTTGATTTTTGATGCGTTTTTCAAAGCCATTAGTGTATTTCACTTTCAGAATGCAAAATAACATTTAATATTAATTAGTTTCAAACTTTAATAACTCAATATTATTAATTCAGCAAGTAATTACTTGCTCATCTTTCCCTACGTCTGTCAAAGAAAAAGTGATATCTAGTTTCATCTTTTATTGATGCACCTTTTATGTGTTTATATCTATCATTTGTAATCAAGGTTTCTTTCAAATTAATGTTTGTAGTTTTGATAAAACTTCCAAATGGGTGCTTGACATATGGGTGACCTAAACTAACAAAATATATTTATCCTTGTCATGACCCGGTCAGGTCAGCGCACTAACCAGTTAGTCATGTGGAATGGACATTTAACCAACCACTGCCGTTGTGGTCCCGATTATGAGCCATTGCACTTCCCTTCTCAGCCCTGTTTATCAAATAGTTTAGCCTTTGTTACATTCTTCAGCAATGTTAACTCTCTCTATTCTCTAACAACAAAGCGTCCATTATATTCCGGAACACGCAAATAGACTATCCTGTTTCTCTGTAATCTCAGCATTACTGCTGTCAGCAATCAGCTTCTCCTACCACCTCCTCTCCAAATTTTTTATCTCTACTAGATTGTGTGTTAGATTGATAAACTATTTGAACTTGCTTTTTAATGAAAAACTTATGAAAGTTGTAGAATTGCCTGGCATATCAGAATTTGATTGCGATCACGTGTTGGAGACTGTCAAAAATCAACCAGAGACAACTAGGAAGATGGCTATATACTTAAGTTCCTTCTATTTGGATAGTATAGATGTAAATACAAGCTTCTCAAATATATAAACACAAAAATACTTGCTATTTTAGAGGCTATGTAGACAAATACAAATTTTTGAGGGGCATGTACATGAATACTCATATATCTCTAGGGGTATATCCCCAAAGCAGAGCTTTACCTCATCCTTGTTTTGCTAAATATTCTCAAATCTCAACTCAAGTATCATATACTCAACTATTAAATTCATTTTCTTATATGCCAATGTAGATATGGAAAACAAATGCATCTGCTTCATCAACAATTTTGTTTGCTTGCAGATACACTGTATATTAAACTAGATAATGTACCTGTACTTCAAAGATAGAGAAAGTACCTCAAGTTGCATTTGAATTATCATGTGGAACTCCTAGGTCTAGGTGTCGTAAATGGTTCTCATTTTGTTCTTGACATGCGCATGTTAGGAACAAACAATTGGACTGTTCAACTTTTTTCATGTTAACCACATAAAAATCTATCTTTGTCCTCCTCAATGTCAATCTGCAAAGATCATGAGCAACAAATATATTATGCACCTTGAGCTTAAGTGGTTTTGCATGATGGTGTGTAATTACTGATGTAGCTTTTTTTTTAAATAGATCTCAGAAGCATCTGTCAACAGAAACCGGAGTACAATAATTGTTCCTGCAGGAAATTCTGGTGAAGAAGGATGGACAGCATTTAGGAATGTTTTACAAGAGATACATGAAGAGGCCTCTCGACTGTTCATGGTACCCAATCAGGTAAAAGTTCGATGGACTTGTACACTAAGATTTGGTGGGTGATAATAACCTTAAGCATGTCGATAATTTTTTTCCCTGCTGTGTTGTAACACAAACAGCAACATATGGAACCTCCGGAACATCTTCCGGGACTTTCAGATGATGTTGGGGCTGGATTCATATCTGGCCACAGTGCCCAATCAGCCTCTGGCACAGAATTGAATGCTGATAGAATGGTTGATATGCACACACATGATGATATGGGAGGCATGGGGATGTCTAAAGTAATCAGGGCAGATCAGAAGAGGTTTTTCTTTGATCTGGGAAGCAACAACAGGGGACACTTCTTGAGGATATCCGAGGTACATGGAGAACACAGTGTTATTAGTTTATTGTTAATCCCTAAGTGCATTCCATATGCAGGTTGCTGGAGCTGATCGTTCATCAATCATCCTCCCCCTGTCTGGTCTGAAACAGTTCCATGAGATGATTGGCCACTTTGTGGAGATAACCAAGGATAGGCTCGAAGGAATGGTTGGTGCAAATGTCCGGACACTGGAACCTGCACAAAGATAATCAGTTCGGTGTGTCGTCATTCACGCCGTCTTTAGCTTTCGATTAGATCACCTCGCTGCGTGAATTTAGATCTTGCACTTTGCAGACGATGCTCTTTTTCTTATTCGTTTGTGGTGGACAATAATCTATGTTTGGTATTCCATGGTGGAGGGTTAGATGTGCTTCAAATCCTTCTTTGGGTGAATAACAACATGGACATGATTGTAGCTTGAGCATCCAGTGGCAAAACTGCTGCTTTGCATGTCTTTGAATTAATAATTAAGTTCTTTGTATTGTGCTTGCCTTGCGGTTCTGATCTCTGCAGTAGTTTGGTGTCTTGGAAGCCATGTAACGACTTAGTTGGGTGAAACTGATGCCTTTGTTAATTAGCATGAATGCCTGCATCCCTATCAGCCAATCTTGCTCCCCCTTTTTTTTTCTCAGATTTTAGATGTCTTAATGTCAATCAGTATTGGAAGTCTCGATCATGCAGTCTATGAACAAAGAGTATGCATGACAAAGTGCTACATCTACAGTGCATGGTGAGTCTTCCTTTTGCTGTAATCTTCCTTTTTTGGATTATACTGTGGTTGTTCCAATACTGCTGCTGAGAGAATCTTTCTGGCCAGATGTAAGAATGGATGTCGGATATAGGTGGGTGTGTTCTTTGTTGCACGAAGTTGTTAAAGAATAAAGAATAGATGAAAGCTATTTGAATATGAATATTGGCTAGGAATGTCGATTCCATTGCAAATTTGTTCGTTCGATTACTACAGCGATGTCGGAGTCGGACGATGCATTCTATGCAAAACATCTCATAACATTGATCATATCAATCTCACTTGGCACCAAAAGATACTAAAATGTGCAATGATTCCATCAATGAACCAACTGGTCACCTCTATATAAGAAACTCTACTACACCCCCAAAAGGAAAGCCATTCTTCTCTTTCTTCTCCCAGGATAAAGCAAATCTAGATCATCTCCTCGAGTCCATTGGAGAGAGCCTACGACGAATCTCCCAAATGGAATCGACTCCGACAAGGAGGTGAACATGACGAACCTTCAATTCTATTTTATTACAAATATCTCTCTTTCGTTTTTTGGGTAGCTCATGTTGTACAGCGATATCCTTCAACTTGGATCAGAAGAGGATTGCAAGGCGAGATCAGAACCCCTCATTGTCGAGGCGGCTGTGGGTTGATCAACAGAACCCCGGAACATCGGAACAGCCATGGCAGCTTCGTCCTTAACATGGACAAACGACAGATAACGCATCCCTGACAAACTCTCAACATCCATCCATCAAATATGTAATGCAATAATTTCCTGCTGATTCCGCACAAGTTCAACAAATTAATATGAAAACAGCATGAAGTCGGTGAATTGCCACATGATTGGAGTTATCACAAAGAAAACAATCGATGCAGATTATTGGGAGAATTATCCTGCAAAAACAGTCATACAGGTCTTCAAAACAGAAGCCATTGAATTGGCTGTTATGAACACTGCTGTATCATCCTTCAGGTGACCAAATCTATGCAGACTCTACTGTAGAGGATGGTAAAAGAGCCTTCCCAGGTTGGCGATTTGCAAGTAGACCGTGGCAGCCAAGCAACTGCACAATTAGACATGTTATTTCTTGATCAGCAATGTAAAAGTTTTAAGATACATGTGATGTGGTTCACGACAACTGTTGCTTTACACCAGCATTGTAATATATTAGTGACAAAGATCTTTTCTATTCCGCTATAATAGGCAGAACAATGTATTATACTGACAGTTCCCTTAGCTGAGATATAGAAGACAAAGAGAAACGAAAAACAAGAAAAATTTGGCTAGATAATTATAAAAAACTAATAATGATGTCATACAATCAACCAAGGCAGTAGACCACTCCCTTTAGAGAAAACACTGCAACTTTAAACCTCTGAATGATTACAACTGCCACAGAACAAAAGGGATATTAAATGAATGGAATTTGAATATAGATAGAATATAATGAAATAGAGCCACTTTTTGGTTTACTATAATCATCAGTGTTGTTTCTTAGGCAGTCCATCTTCTGAAGCCAACACTCTTTTACTTTCATGCACTATTTCCATACTAAGTTAGCACGGTTGATGATATCAGCCCAAATGTTAACGACACACAACCCTAACTGTCAACTATCAAATGGTCGAAATTGTAGGCAGTACTAGCAAATTTAAGGAACTCAGATGTTGCATCAAAGGACAAAACATCATATTGGGTTACTTTTTTAATCCATATACAAGAATCTTTCCAAGTAGAGGAAAAGGTCAAGGGAAATGAATGGCATGTATATTATGTTTGCCTTCCCAACCATCCCCTATTCATTTATTTTCAGGTCTTGATTAACAAACGCATGCAAGTAAAACTGTGTGATGCAAAGCATGGAATAAGTGCTTATATAATGCTATATGACACCTCCATTACTTAACACCAGCCGACTACATGCCCCTTACCGGTAACAAAGTACAGTTAACGGTAACAGCAGATTGACAAGTTAAATATGTGTAGGAAAATTCAAATAGGACACAGGTAGCACATGAAGGTCATCAAAACAGTTAATTATTAGGCACTACAATAATATTTCTAAAACAGAACATACCTTTGCATTGACTCCATCTGGAATGACTCTGCCCTCACTCTTCCACTTCACATGGTGTCAGGACCCATAGAAGCAAATAGGAGATAGGTCTCTAGTGACCACATATCATAGCCCAAATATTATGCTCGTCGGGATCAATAAACTCAAGACGTGAAGGAGCATTTTCTAGTTAGGGAAATAAGACCTCGAGTAAGGTTGAATTTGGTAATAATAATGTTATGTAATGCATTCGGGTGCACAGGCAAATTGATCTGTCAGACAATTTCCTTTTCTGGTGCTTACCATTTTCCACTAACAATAATCTTCTGGCGGCTGGGGAACTTGAATTTGGCTCGTCCTAAGGCTTCTTGGGCATGATTGCTATTGCTATCTTTGCAGCGAACTAACAGAAGGACCTGACCAATGCTTACCCTGGCACAAGTCCCTTGAGGCTTTCCAAAGGCCCCCAGCCTATCAGCTCCGGCACAAGAAAGCATCTTGTTGATACATAAAACATGGAATGGGTGCCCTCTCACTCGCAGGTGGAAAGCATCCTTTCCAGCATACTTTGTCGTGTACTTGTTGCAAGCTATACGAGCAGCCTCAAGAGCCTCACTGGAAACATTCTCCTTTTCCCAGCTAACCAGATGAACACAGAAGGGAAATTCATCCACTCCTTTGTTTCTTCATTCCAACATCATAGATCCCAATCTTAGGATCAGGAACACCATGGCAGTAATGTGATTTCGGATACGGCTTGTTCTTAATCTGACGATTACATCTTGCAGGCCCTGCAGGAGGCATAGCCAAATCACAATTCATCCAAAGCCTAATGAAGAAATTTTGAAAAATGCATAAATTAATTGTTAAAGAAAATCAGAAACAAGAAGAAGTGTGATCATAAGATAACCAACAAGGAATTCTTTGTCCAAAATTCTGCCCAGATACAAAGTCCATTGCATTTGCCTTTCTCAGAAAATGCACTTATTATGTGCAGTGCCAAAGAATTAGAATAATGGTCTATAACCAACAAGAAATTCCATTTGAAGAGAATTACATAGTATTTCATTTGAGAAGTTATCCCAAGACACTTATCATGACGCACGTATGCACACACATGCGCACGCACACGCGTCACGCGCACACACACACAGATACAAACACACGTGCAAAACGTCTATTCTCTTCCAAAGGCTAAGTGTCTGTTCTTCTCCTCATTTCACGAAACGTCTATTCCATTCCAAAGGCTAAGTGTCTGTTCTTCTCCTCATTTCAGCAAAGAATGACATGAAACAGATGTGGTCGATCAAAAAACAAAAGAAAAAAAAAAATAGGGGGCAACATTACTCGACTGGGTTTGTCAATCACGACAAGCTAACTTATTCCAACCCCAAAACACCAAAAAGCATATGCCACTATTTAATGAAAAACACTAATTTCAATTTCGACTTATTTTTTGGTTATCACAATCACATACATATCCATAACATGTAAATAAGAAAAAGAACAATCTGCACAAGGAACGCAAAGTACAAACTGAAACAACCCCAATCAACCGACGCAAACTTTGACTCATACGAATCCACCGAGTGCAGAGCGAAGAATCATCCAGATACATCCGATCTCACTCCAAGCAGGCTAAAAAAGATATCTTTATGCCAATCTAGTCCCATCGAATCCAACCAGATTCGGAACCGAAAAGTCTTAGATCGTGTTGGCTTGTAATCGGTGGCCAATCACAAAGATAGGATCGCATCGATCGAACAAGAGAACGGCGATCAAAGAACGAAAAGACTACAATAGTGATGCAGAAATGGAGCAACTTACGCCTCCCCATCGCTGACACCCGAGAGAAGCGACCCCGACGTCGCCTCATGCGTGTGTGCAGGAAACCCCATCAGCGTAACGAAGCCCTCACGCCAAATTGGGCCGTTCTCTGTGGCCCAAAACCCTGGAATGCTCGATGTACAGTCCTCCTTTTGCAAAGAAATCTAAGAATTAATCCAATTCATTTTTTTGGCTCTGAGGAATCATATAAAGATCAATCGTTCAGTTCAAATCTCATTCGAGTCCACCACATCAAACATCATCAAAGGAATCACGTTAAATATTCTACGGATTAATGAGTTTGACTTGGCCACTCCGTCCAGCTGACTTTGCTGACTTCCATGATGCCAAAATACTACACAGTCAAAAGTATTCTATGCCGATCCAAACAAATTGGCAGAAACAACACCAATCCATTTACCAGAAAGACATTAGCACAAGAATGTACATGTTTATATCCCAAAGCATGAAGTACACACATCAAAATCAAACGGAAAACCTATCGATGCCTCGTCTTCTGACGTCTACATCTCTGACTTCTGCGTCTGTATGTATGAAAACTGCATCAAGAAATGCCGGTCAAACAAAAGAATACGTATATTTGTTCTTCTTCCGCTTAATTCTTGTGGCCGTTGATGCCATCGCTCGGACCGGACGGCGGCGCAGGTCCTCTTGGAAGCATGACGAAGACCAGCTTCTGCGTTGTCGCAGGGACAGAGACGGTCGCCGTCGTTTCCATCGGCCTAACGACGGAGCTTTCCTTCGAAGACCCGAACTTAAGACCCCGCGCCGCAGCAGACTGGTGGAAGGAGTGGAGGAGTAGGAGGAGGACGGAAAGAAGCATGACAGGTTTTGTGTCGACAGCCATGGCGGAGAAGGAGGCGGCGGCAGTAAGTCTGTGAAGGAAGGAAGAGAAGCTTTGGGTAGGAGAGGAGAGGAAGATCCGTGCGCTGGTTATATCGAGCACCGAGGCAGCCATGGTTGATGGATTCAACGGGGGGTTGCGCACGAGAAAGATACGTGGAATGTTTCTTCGTTTTGACTTCCGCGTTGAATTTACGTACTTAATGGATTCAGAGTCGACCGAGAGATCTGTAAACCTTCAAGAGTTCAACGAATGATGGAGAAAGTTCAAAGTTGAGTGGTGATTTAGAGTCAGATGTAGTAGGTTCATGGGAACACATTGACGCAAGTATTAATGCATAAACAACATAAATATATTATAGTTTGGCTATTGTATACGTGACTCACTTTTAATCTCATCTAATAAATTTACGCTAAAAATACTTATATTGATGTACATGATTCACTTCTCTTAATTTAGGATTTTATATCTCATTCATGCACTAGTCTTATGATGATGTATTTTGACTTATATTCTAAAAAAAATTATTGATTATGCAATGAAAAGTTAACTAAGTGGATTATTATTCCATAGTTTTCAAATTCGATATAAGATCACATAATCCATTGATGGTCGAATGATATATATAATCATTCTAGATATTTATTACGATCTCGGTCTAATGATTGTCCATCATATTATAAAAACATCCTGACATATCTTAAAGATTTTTAAGGTGAATGTCTTTCTTACTCATCATGTCATCAAATCCTCTGAATCCTTATTAGCTTAATTATTAGAGAGATCTTGTTGGGCACATCGTAATATAGTTTTTATAAAGTCTTGTATTCGGTGGAATTGACACCTTAACAATTAGATAGACTTGCTTATCAACCTCAATTAATTTCAAACTTGATAATCAGAATATAATATAATAATCATTTTAAAGTTTTCAAATATCAAAATTAAGAGGAGGTAGAACTCCACAAAAAACAATTAACACCTCAAGTATAAGTATTGTGGGGGTGGTGATGAGAAACATCTCGATGGTCAAACTTCTAAGAAATGAGTGTTAGATTTGCACTTGCAAATATGGATACAACTATAATATCCAAGTATTGATGGAGTGGGTAGGTCAACCTGAGAGAAAGCAGCACACTAACCCCCACGAGAAATTAAGACTTCCTTGTACTTTGACTCTTTGTGGGAATGCAAAGAGTCAAAGGATGACAAAGGTCGACTTGCGTTAAGCAGCCTCTCGACAAGACAAGACTTCTTGGGGTGGCAAAGGTTGACTTGCGTTAAGCAGCCAGCCTTATGGGAAGGGGACACTCTCCTCCATTCATCAAGCTAGGCTTGAGAGTTGGATTTGGCCATAGATGATAGATCACTGCCTTTCCATATGCCATGTGATTGGTAAGCATGTTTTGAGGAAGACTAATATGTTGGCTGTGTAGCATGACAAATTTGAATTAGGTGCAAGTTATTGTCAACAAAAATATTTATATCTCGTCAAAGGAAGTGAACAACTTGTCCAAGTTGGTCTGAATCTAGAAGACTTCCTTGGCTTTCATGAGTTGCTGCATTATGACAGATGTGGAGTATAATCACCACATCAAGTGAAGCAACATAAAAGATTTGAGAATATATACTGGTCTCCCTCTCTCTTTCAAAAGCTTTTGTGTTTGATTTCTAGTTCAGCTCATGTTCATGACAAGGATGTTGAAGAACATGAATTGGAACACTTAATTTTCTTTGAAGTCTCAAAAGTTTGTTGTTTCAGAAAGGAAACAAAGTATCAAGACTGTTCCTACTTTGGAAGGCAAGTCATTTGGCTATTGTAAAACATTAATTACTTTATGTAAAAATTGATGTAACAGTTTGATTTAAGAGAAGAAGCATTCACGGGTTGTCTTCGTCCTCTATCATCACTTGCACATGTGGGCAGCAAAAATTAATTTAAGAAAATAAAAAGAAGAAAAAGGAGACATGCGCGAAGCGAAGACGTGCGCAGAAGGAAAGAGAAGAGAGAAATTTAAGATTTTAAGATTTTTGTTAGACGATGAACGATAAAACTATCAGTTTTTTATTCAAATTTTATGTTATGTTGTGAATAGCAAACTCTATAATTCTAACGGTATTGATTTATAGTTTATCTTCTTTAAGATGTTTTTATGCTATATATCTTTGATGAGATCTAGATTTTATTTTTTTATTAGATTCATCCATGTGATGATGATTGATAGAATAAAAATATAATCATGAAGCTAATTTTGATTAGTACAATATGAGTTCTATTTATACAGGTCAGGAGAGAGGATTTTTCTCAATAAACCAACGAGATTTTCTTATACAGTTTGAGGAAATTTTATTCGCTATCATGCCCCCACAAGATGGTGCTCCTATCAAGGATATCAATCTTGGATCAATGTAATGAAAATAGTTTACGGACAAGAGGTTTCGTGAGTGAGTCTGCCAGTTGATCAGTCATATGTATGTGAGAGACACGTAGTTGATGTCTGACAACTTGATCTCGCACAAAGTGGAAGTCGATGGCGATGTGTTTCATGTGTTAGTGGAATACTAGATTGACACATAAGTAGGTAGCTCCAATATTATCACAATATATTGTAGGAGAAAGGGTAGAGTTGACATTGAGTTCCTTAAGGAGATTTGTGACCCAATTGAGTTCAGTAGTAACTATAGCGATGACATAGTATTCAGCTTCAGTCGTAGGCCATGCGATTATCTTTTGCTTCTTAGAACTCCAACTCATAGGATTAGCTCCAAGGAAAATAATATATCCTGACGTAGAAGTTCTATCATCAAAGTTTCCCGCCCAATCAACATCAACAAAGGCATAGAGATTAAGTAGGGTGTGTTTGCGGAGAAAGAGGCCATGATGAAGGGTCCCTTTAAGATACCGCAAAATTCGTTTGACGACAGACCAATGCGTAGTAGATGGCTGGTGCATGAATTGGGATAATTTATTGATTGCAAATGACATATCTGGACGGGTGAGAGCCAAGTATTATGAGGAACTAAGTACTTATTGGTATTGAGTAGCGTCCGAAGCAGGGCTTCCATCACATAATTTGAGTGATTCACTAGTAGAGAGAAGAGTTGTAACTTCTTTTGCATCCTACATGTTTGTTTTGGATAATAGATCTTGAATATACTTTCTTTGTGATAGGAGGAGACCTAAAGATATAAATGTTGCTTCAACTCCCAGAAAGTAACTTAAGGTCCAAGATCTTTGAGAGAGAATCAATTAGCCAATTGCTTTAGGAATGTCTAAATCTCCAAGGGATTATTGCTTGTAATAATAATATCGTTCATATATACGAGAAGATATATTGTGTATCTATTTTGTTATCGTAAGAATAACCAGGTATCAGACTTGGAGTTGATGAAATCAGTTGATGTCAGAAATGAGTCAAGTTCAGTATACCAGGCTCTTGGAGCTTGACGAAGTCCATAAATAGCTTTTTTAGTTTCTAAACATGTCTCGGATACTAATAATGAATGAAGCCAGGGGGTTGCTGCATATAGACATCTTCAGTTAGAGCCCCTTGTAAAAAGGCATTGTTAACATCTAGTTGTCGTAGCTGCCAGCCTTTTAAGATGGTCAAACTTAGAATGAGTCGAATTGTTATGGGTTTAACAACAGAACTGAAAGTCTTAGTGAAGTTAACTCTAGGTTATTGATGAAACCCTTTGGCTACTAGACGTGATTTATATCTAGCAACAGATCCGTCTGGGTTCCGCTTAATTCGAAAGATCTATTTACACCCGATGATGTTTTGTGTAAGATGAGAGGGTACAAGGGTCCATGTGGAGTTATAGAGGAGGGCATTATATTCTTTACACATGGCTTTACGCCAGTGTGAAGATTTTTGGACTTGAGTAATTGTGGTAGGTTCATTGATCTCAGAAGAGGATTTTGTTATAGCATGTAGGTCGAGGACTTAACGTGATCTTGGAGTGTATTATCATTAGATATTTAGGAGCTGTAGCTTGTGTTGTTGGTATAGGTATTGGAGAGGCATTGACACGGGTTACAGCAGGCTGAGGTACTTCAGTGTCATTGTGTTCAAAAGAGGGTAAAGAATATTATTGTGTTTCTAAGGGCATTACGTCGGTAGTAGAGGAAGCTTGTGAAGAAGGGAGAGAAGAAGCAATAGAGGGAGTGAGGAGCTGTTGAATCGAGAGAACAAGAGAGTGCGAATCCTGAGGAAAGGGACTGGATGGTGTCATAGGAGATTCGTGTGATGGGATCGGAGGGATACTCCAGTGATGTATGTTTGTCGGAATAGCTTGCACGGTAGGATAGTTGTGAAAAGAAAAAGTAGACTCCACAAAAATAACGTGATACTCTTTGAGTTTATGGTTCATAATATCGGAAAGCATTATGTTCCAGAGAATATCCTATAAAGGTGCAAGGCTTGGATCGGGGTGTCAACTTGTGTGAGGTATAAGGTCATAGCCATGGATAACATAAACAACTAAAGACTTTGAGTTTATGAAGATTTGGAGGCTTGTGGAAAAGTTTTTCAAATGGTGACTGGTATTGTAGGACTGGAGTGAGCATACGATTAATTAGATAGACTGTAGTTTGAAAAGCTGCTGACCAAAAAGTTGGGGGCATGGATGCTTGATGTAGAAGTAAGAGACCAGTTTCAACCATATGCCGATGTTTGCATTCAGCAGAACTAACTAATTGGGGAGTATGTGGGAGTGATTTGAGGTATTGTATACCACAAGCTGAGAGACAAGATATGAGGGCTTGATATTCGCCTCCGCCATTGGAGTAAACCATTTTGATTGAAGACTGAAAAAAATTCTCGACCAACTTTTGAAAGTTGGTAAAGATTATTGAAATGTCCGATTTATGGTGGAGAGGATATAACCATTTGTATTTGGTGAAATAGTCGACAAAAATGACATAAAATCTAAACTTGTCAAAAGAATGGGTTGGGGCAGGGCCTCAAACATCTGTATAAATAATTTTAAATGGTTTAGAGCAAGATATGGATGATGTTCTAAAAGGTAATCTATGATTTTTATTGCTAAGACAAGCATCACAATGCATATTAATGCTACTGGTTTTAAAAGTAGGAAGAGAATAATGAGAAAGTAATTTACACTGGATAAAGGAGGGGTGACCAAGACGACGATATCACACATCAACTGAAGTTGCAATTGAAGAGTGAGCAGTAGGCTGGGTAAGTTACGAAGTTGATGGCTACTCATAAATGTTATCTTTATTCTGGCCTTGGACTAAGGATGCCCTTATACTTAAATCCTTGACAAGAAAGAATTCAATGGAGGTATTATTTTATTTACATAATTGAGAAACAAAAATAAGATTTTATTTAATGTGAGGTGCACACAAGACATCATCGAGTGTAAAGGTTATTGTAAGTGAATTAAGCATTGTAGAACCAGTATGAGTAATGAGAACTCTTTTACCGTTACCGATAATGATATCTTCATTATCGCCATAGTTATTGTGGATAGACAAGTTCTGAGGATTAGATGTGATGTGATGAGAGGATCTAGAGTCCATAAGCCAATTAGATTGGCTAGTGGTCAAAGTAGTGATGAGATTCGCTTGAGGCCATCGTGATGGAGCAGGGAGTCTGGGTCGAGACCGTCATACTTTTGTAGAATGTCCGACTTTATCACACAACTAGCAGATAACTCATTGTTGGCTTATGAGATCAGGACACCAAGGCCATTGAGTGTTGAAGTTGACATCTTGAAAGTGATGATGTGGATGAGAGGGGATTTGCTTGGGACCTATAAGGTCAAGAGGCAATTGAGCCAGACTTTTGTTGAGTTGCGTATTGTACTGGTTGCTCTTCCTTTTGAATTTTTGATTGACCTGAGCTATGATAGTTGGTTCGGGCGACTTGTTATGACACTTCAAATACATCTCATAGTCAGTTAACTTGTCATAGAGTTCTTCAAATGATATTGGTGAGTCACGTGCCCGAATTGCTACTGCTAGTTCTTTGTACTTGCCTCCTAGGTCATTAAGAGTATGGACTAGGACTTCTTCATCACTCGTGGAATGACCTATCAAAGCCAAGTCATCAATAATAACTTTAATATTTTATAGATAATTAACAATAGTACTTCCCTCTTGTTTCGTTTTCATTAGATTGGATAGAAGTCCGAGTTTGTGAGTACATGAGAAATTTGCTAAGGTGGTTTATAACTTGTACCATGCTTCTGTAGTAGACGTACATGAAAAAATCAGTGGTGTGACGGACCCAACGATTGAGGCTTAAATAGCATGAAGAATGAGATGATCTTAACGCAGCCATAGCTCATGGGCTGGATTTGGTACTGGATGGGGTTCTCCTGTGACGTTGATCATTGCTGGTAGATAACAAAAAGAGTTATCGATGTAGCCTAATAAATCATATCCAAATAGGATATTAGAAAATTATGCATGTCAAGATGCGTAGTTGTCGCCTTTGGATAACTTGAAGGGAATGAGCACTACAGCATTGATGGTGAAAGACCTATAGGTTGAGAAGTGTTATGGTTCCCTGTAAGGATAATAATTGGAGTGTTAGATATAGATGAGGAAGATATTTTGAGGATACATAATTGAGGGAGTTGACTATAGACAAAGGGTGGAATAGAGCTGCGACATGGAGCAGTTCTTCTATCGAAGGCACAGTAGCTGCAGTTTTGTAGATCTTAAGACAGAAGATTTGAGCAATGACGAGTTTATCAGGAGGTTGACGGAATATATAAGTGGCAAATTAAGCAAGGGGAAGAAGATAGGTAGGTGCACTCGGGGCAGATAGAGTGCCCTGCGGTGCTCTTCTGCTGGAGGGGAAAGACTCGAACTCCCCAATGCTTTGTCGAAGAAGGGCATAATTTGCTATTGCCGTGGGTAGCTGGATAGTGTGGATGCGATAGCATCGGTCGGCTATGAAATCTACCGAGTGTTGAGTTGCAAATGGATGGGCGAGGGTAGTAGGATGTGACCGGTGGCCAATTTTAGAGATGGAAAGAACGTCCACGTGAAGCGGGAGAAGACAGCCGCTATTCGCCGAGGAAGTGCCACTGTAGCCATAGGGAAGAAAGTGATGGTAGCAGAAAAGCCTTCATTGCCTAAGATCAACATTGTCGGAGGTGCGTCGAGGTAAAGGAGAGAGGATTCTCGGCGTCAGCTCGGTGGAACAGGAGGATGTGTTCGGTGAGTAGAGATTGTGCGGCTTGTCGGTGGATGATCATCGTCGGACAGCAAGAAAAGGGTTTTCTGTCATGAGGTCAAGGGTGAGTGCTTACTATAGACTCATGATGCCCTGGACGTACCTCACTTCAGTGAGAATGTGCTAACCAATGAATCTAATAGAGAGCGACATTGGTGAGCGTAGAGCTACGACAGCAAAGACTGCTCTGCTTCTGTCACACTGTAGTAGGGAACGCTAGCGCTACAAGGGCTTGACGGCTGGCAATGGTGGTGGCACGGCTGGGAGCAGCAGCGGTGACCCTTCTCACGTTGCAGCAGCTGGTGGGATGATCTCATGACCGGAGGCTGCGATAGTGGTGGTTGTAGGTCGGAGGGCTACAACAACGGGGTTGCATGGCAAGGGAAAGGGAAGAACAGCAATAGTAATGGATGCCGAGGTCGATGACCACATTCTTCTATACTATTTCACCATAGAACAGGGGCGATTCTGGCAGTAGATTGCTACGATTGAGGTAACAAGGGAGAAGAGATCGCTGGCCGGGAGGGATAGTGACAGTGATGGGTTGTGTGGCCACTGGTTGAAGTAGCAGTGGAGGAGGTGCGTGGGCCGAGAAGCAACAGTAGTTGCTATCGAGATCGGTGGCTACAACGACGATGGTCACAGGGGGAAAGAGCAGGGGCGGTGGGGATGGTCATTGGTAGCGACAGCGGTGGAGAGGTCGCGGCCAAGAAGCAGCGGTAGAGGGGGTGGTCCGCTGGCCAGAATAGCGGAGAGAAAGCTTCCACTAGTGGAAGTAGAGGAAGCAGAGGGCGGAGGGAGAAAGTCGGTGAGGAGCGAACTTGCTCTAGGCAAGATGCTTTGATACCATGATAGAATAAAAATATCATGAAAGCTGATTTTGATTAGTACAATATGAGTTCTATTTATACAAGTCAGGAGGGAGGATTTTCCTCAACAAACCAGCAAGATTTCCTCATGTAATTATAGAAAATCTTATCTGCTATCAATGATATGCTATTGTGGAGTCAAGATGTCATGATGTTATTATGATCCTCTTGTTATTCTAGAGAAGACTTGTTGTAAACCTATTATCATTATTAGTGATAGTAGAAGTTTGAAGTGGACTACGGTCCATGATTTTTTTCACATTAGGTTTTCCATATAAAAATTTGATATCTTATTTTATGATTGATTCATTGTTCTGTTGTTTATGTTGTTCTGGTTAAAATTTGCTTTTCGTAACAAGTTAGAATTTTGATGAGAAACCCATTTTGATACACAAAGAGGAAAAAAATTATTTTACTATAACAGTTTTTTCCAATAAGTGGTATTTGAGCAAGGTTATTTACTGCTAGTTTTTCTTATATGATTGAAATAAAAGAGTCAAATAGTATGATTAAATTGAACTCATCAAATTATTTCACTTGGAGGCATATGATGGAAGATTTACTCAATTGCAAATATTTGTATAAACCCATCAAAATTAAAGAAAAATCTTCTACTGTGAAAGATGAGGAATAGGAGATTCAACATAGAAAGGTTATTGCCTATATTAAAATATAGATGTATATAAATTTACATGAGTATATTTTTGATGAAACCAGAGCTGATGTTTGACAAAGGTTAGAAAATTTCTTTACGAAAAAGATAATAGGAAATATAATTTCTCTCCTTAGAAGTCTTATCAATTTAAAAAATAAAGATAGTGATAACATTGTTAAGTATATAAGCTTATTTTAGAGTCTTGTAAATAAGTTGGTTACTATGAAAATGAATATAGATGATGAAAAGTAGGAATTGTTACTTTTTAACTCTTTACCAAAAATTTGAGAAACATGTGTGGTGACAATTTATAACTCCACGCCAAAGGGGACTTTAATTGTAGACATAGTTAAAGACAATTTGCTATATGAAGATGCTAGAAGGAAAAAACAAGGAGAATCTTCTTTTGGTGCATTTGTTATTGGAAAAACAAGAAAGACATAGAAGAAGTTACAGTAAAAATCCATATGATTACAGAGGAAGATCCAAGTATAGAAGAGATATCAAGTGTTTCCACTACAACAAGCCAGGTTATATAAAGAAAGAGTATAGGTTTTGAAAGCGAGAACGGAATAAAAGGAAGAAAAATAAGAAAGAGACCAATACAATTGCTGCTGAAGGTGATATCATTATTGTTTGTGATAACGGATATGTTAGTCTTGTAGCTCTAGGTAATTAAGTTTAGTGCTTCATTCCATATTACTTCTTATGGTGATTTCTTCAGATCCTACACTACTGGTGATTTTGACAATGTTAGAATGGGAAATAATGGTACATCTAAGATTGTGGGTATTTAAGATATTTGCTTGGAGGCTAATACTGAGAGCAAATTGATACTCAAAGATGTTAGACATATTTCAGATATTCGTCTGAACTTGATATCTATAGGTAGACTTGATGATGAGGGATTTATACACTATTTCAGTAAAACCAAATAGAAGCTCACTAAAGGTTCTCTAGTTGTGGTGAGTGAAAAAAAGCTAAACTCTTTCTGTATTATGGAAGGTAAGTTACACAAATGAGTGATTTATTTAATTCAAAAGGGTGAAAGCATAGATCTTTGGCATAAAAGGTTTGGTCATATTAGCGAGAAGAAACTTCAAACTCTTACTAGAAAATAATTCTTACTAGAGTTGCAAGGTATATCTATTAAATCTTGTAATCATTGCTTAGTTGAAAAAACAAATAGAGATGCATTTCATACTTCTCCACAATCTAGAAGATCAAATATTATTGATTTAGTTTATCAGATACGTAAATCTTGGAATTTTGTTACTTCTAGTGATGACCATTCTAGAAAAGTTTGGATTTTTGCTTTAAAATCAAAAAATCAGGTACTCGATATTTTGAAAAAGTTTCATGCTAATGTTAAAAGAGAAACTAAAAGAAAATGAAAGTATGTTTGAATAATGTTATTTTTTGAACTCTTATCAAGCTTGAGAAAACAATTTCTAAAACTCCTCAACAAATGGTGTGGTAGAAATGATGAACAAAACCATTGAAGAAAGAATTAGGTATATGTTTTCTTATGCTAAGTTACCTAAATCATTTTGGAGGGAGGCTATAAGAACTACAATTGATCTAATAAATCTTTCTTCATCAGTTCTTCTGAAGGGTGATGTTCCAAAGAGAGTATGGAAAGAAAAAAATGTATCTTATGATCATTTAAGAGTCTTTGAGTACAAAGCATTTGTTAATATTCCTAAGGATGAATAATGTATGCATTTTCTTGGGGTATGGTTATGAAGAGTTTTGGTATAGATTATGAGATCTAGTGAACAAGAAGATTATTAGAAGTAGAGATAAAGACAATTTGCTTATGATGGTGATAATAGAAGGAAATTTCTTAAGTTTGGGTTCAAGGTTCATAGGGGAGATGAATAAGAAAATTATGGCAATAATATCACTGATGATGCTCCTACAATTGATGATGTTGAACTAGTTGAACAATTTAAGTAAGCACTTCCACCACTAATTGAGATTCCATTAAGAAGATACACAAGAGAGTGACAACTATCAATAAGATATCCTCCATATGAATATGTTATGCTTATTGATGGGGAGAGTTAGAAACTTACTAAGAAACTATTCTATATCAGCATAAGAATAAGTGGGTTAAAGCTGTGCAAGAAGAGATGAGATCCTTGCTTAAGAACCACACTTATGACTTAGTAAAGTTACCTAAAAAGAATAAAGCTCTCAAGAATAAATTGATTTATAAATTAAAGACTAAAAATAATAGCTCACAACAACTAGTTGTGAAAGGATTTAGTCAAAAGAAAGGTATTAGCTTTAAAGAATATTTTCTCCTATGATGAAAATGTCCTATATCCAAGTTGTTCTTAGTTTAATTACCTACTTGAACTTAGAAGTTGAGTAACTTGATGTGAAAACTATATTTCTTCATGATGATTTAGAAAAAAAAATTTACATGGACCAACCAGAAGGTTTCACAATCAAGAGAAAAAAAAACTTAGTGTATAAGCTTAGAAAAAGCTTATATGGACTCAAACAATCATTCAGACAGTGGTACAAGAAGTTTGATTCCTTTATGATAAGCTATAGGTACAATAGAATCACATCTGATTATTATGTGTTTATAAAAAAATTTTCAGATAATAATTTTATTATTCTCCTGCTATATGTTGATTGCTGCTATGATGCTAGTAAAATTGAAAAACTTAAAAGAGACTAAGTCTTTTGCTATGAAAGATTTGGGATTAGTTTCTTCGTGATAGGAAGAAAAGAAAGGTGCTTCTCAGGATTCTATAAAAGGTTATTGAAAAATTCAACATGAGTAAAGCTAAAGTAGTTTATTCTCCACTTGTGGTGATTTCTTGAGAAAGAAAAAAATCTAAAGTGTCTTACTCATATCAGAGGCAGGATGATTTAGACAATGTTAGAATGATTTTTCTCTAATCTTGAAACAATGGTACATCTAAGATTTTTAGTGCGTTATTTATAGATATTTGCACTGGGGTTCTTAATGATATTTACTGAGGGAGCGATCTTGGCAAAATTGTGTTGCTCTATCAACCATTAGAACATACTCAGAAACTTTGTGGATGAAAAAGTTTTTACATAAATTGGGCTTGAAATAAGAAGGATATATTATTTACTGTAATAGTTAGAGTGTCATTTTTTTCAGATTCATTCCATTCTAAATCTTGATATCATTAAATAGACTTGAGATAAAAGAATTAGAATTGAAAAGATAAGTATTTATACACTATTTTAGTAAAGCAAAGAGTGAGCTCAAGGGGGAATTATTGGGTCTATAGAAGCTCACTAATGAGGTCTAGTTGTGGTGAGAGAGCTGCAAGCGTAAACTCTTTTAAGATTTCTACTAGACGATCAGTGGTAAAACTTTATCAATTTCGATCCAAATTTTATGTGGTGAACCCTTGCAATAAGCTCTATAATCTTGATGGTAATTTGTCCTCTTTAAGATATTTTTTTACTATATTCACTTGGTAAGACCTAAACTTTTTTTTTTAATGAGATCCATCCATATGATGATGATGATATGCTATTGTTGAGCCAAGATCTATGGTCTTAATATTATTATGATCCTCTTATTGTTCTAGAAAAGACTTATTATAAATCTATTATCATTATTAGTAATAGTGAAAGTTTGAAGTGTATTATGGTCCCGTGATTTTTTTTGTATTAGGTTTTTTATATAAAAATAAAATTCGGTATCTCACTTTATAATTGATTTATTATTCTGGTTAATATTTATTTTTGATAACAAATTTATATTTTTGATGATGAACTCATTGTGATATACAAAGAAAAAAAAAATGGCTACAATAGGTTTTCCAACATTGTTCAGCAATCTTATAGCCTCATAACAACATACTTTAAGAGATGGTCTGTTCTTCAGCTGTTTCTTCAAAAAAGAAGTATTTGTTCCTCAAAAATCTGAACCATTGAGACCAAAATCTGCTAAAAGTTTTGAACTTTATCACAGAATTAAATCTACTTCTTTTTGTGCACATGAATCATAGATGATCGATCTTTGAATAGTTCATGGAGTTTGGGGCATTACTGAGTGTGCTGGCAGCTTTTTCTGTGCCTTGATTCAAGCTCGGATCTATATAACTTGGTTGATAATTCTGATGCAAATTCTACTATTTTATTTTTTCCAGATGAATGCACCGGAAATTAATCTATACATCAATCAACCTGCTTTATATGACAATTATAATTTACATGGAACAGATCACAGGCTTGAATATATGAATGCAAGTTTCAGCTGCTGCAGACAAATAAGCTTTTCTATCATCAGCTCAATGCTCAACACAAATATTTCATCTCCAGAATTTCCAATGAGATTTAGTCAAATAAAAAAATATTAATCAAATTAATATAAAAAAAATGAAAGTCATGTCTCATGTGATGATATTTATTAAAAAAATAAATAAAATGATCCAAAATTTCTTGATTAATCCTGAATCAATTTGATTGTGGAGTGAAAAAAAAGTAGACAAATTGGTGAAGTAAATGGAGAGAATTGTGTTTGACGTCCAAGTAGAAAGGAGGTGATAACAACATTTGGGAATTTTTGCATTAAAATTAAACGGAAAATATTTGTCAAACGTTGTGAGTGGACAGCATTATCTGCAACAGTATCCTCTCGAATCTAATTGGTCGTTGAGAGCACGAGTTAGATAGAGCGATGACTAATTACCTATAATACCCTCGTTTACAGCTGAAAATTTCCGATCCTATGCCATCTCGTTAATGCTCTCCCGCCGCCGCACGGGAGGGTGTTTTAGGTATTTAATAAATAAATATTATTTGGTCGTTGATATTTATCCTCTCTCTCGTCGGCCGATTTTTGTTGCAGGCGAAGTGGCAAATGCGAGCGCTGGGGAGATCAGCGGCTACCAAATCATTTAGAGAAGAGATTTGAATCTCGTTTTTGGGTAATTGAGTCTCCGGAAGATGTCGTGCATTAGTTGCCCGATTTCCCTTTACTCGCCATCCTCTGTTGCTCGGAATTCGGCCATTAGTTCTCGGTCCAAATCGAAGCCCTTCGCGATCCGATGCACCGTCGGAGGTACCATATTGCTCGTTCTTCCCTAGTTCCATCTTTTTTCTGTCTTCCTTTTCACGTTAATATGCATGAGCTCAGGCAACCTGTTGAGCTAGGGCTTCAAATTCCTTTGTCGTGTTGTTATTAGCGATAGCTTTTCTGGAAAAAGGAAGCTTTTTTAGATTCTCATCTTGATGACCCCTAGAAAGACTATAGGGATTAAAAGGACTTGAAAATTGGGGTTTTTTCCTTGGTGGTTATCCCATGCCCATATTGCTGGTACCTAGTAGATTCATATGTATTTGTCAATGTCAATTCTTGAAACAATTATTTTGTTGATGTTGGGATTTGTTTTCTTTTTCAAAGAATTCAGCATCTGCGAATTGAGTGTATTATCAAGCGTATTGTAGATCTCGGCAATGTTAAAGAGGCAGAGGAATTGTACAGATTGCTAGACATCCGTTGACACGATGCTGTTAGCAGTTAGCAGCTAGCAGAAGGATGTGAAAAGAGAAAACATGGTGAGATTAAATAGAGAGTCACTGATGGTGCTCACGACAGGTAGATGGCTATCCATGAGGATTATATATATTATGACAAATAGTGGCAACTAACTCGTCCGTTGAGTCGGGGATCAAATCTAAGCATCTGGTTGTACCTCGTCAAAGTAAATTTACAATAAAATGTGATCCTTTAGAATTCAAAATTCTAGTTGCAAAAGGATTGAACAAAAAGATCCAAGATAATATGCTGATCTAAATTTATATTGTTGCTTCTTTGTCTTTCAGGTTTTAACTTTTCAGTTTTTATACTATGTTTCAGAGTATATAGAAGCACCAAAAGTTGCTAGTGTAGCTGAGCCACTCCTATTGAATGCTGTTCGTGGTGAAAAAGTTGAAAGACCCCCAGTTTGGCTTATGAGGCAAGCTGGGAGGTACATGAAGGCAGGTCTAATGCATTCTTTGTTTCCAGCTGTGGCCTGCAGAGCTTGTGTTTAGTTCTCTCAAAGCCATTGAATTTATTTGTACATCTCAAACTTTATATATCACGGTTTAATTTCATGTACACTTACAAATCTTCACTACAAATAAATTTTGATACGCATAAATTATGGAATTAAAATGTACCAGAAAGTTTAATATTTACAGGTTCTTGAATTACTATTCAGTGGCTGTAGCAAATGCCAATATGCTTTTTTTATGGTCGAACAATGGTAGTATGTTGCTACAACTAAGATGCTAGCATATAGATCATCTAGATTGTGAGATATTTCATTAATATATTCACCTGTTATGAATTAATTGATACGGCAACTACATGACATGTGTTTGGATAACGTCATTTTCTGATTGGGTATGGCCTCAACCATGCTGCACACTTTTTTTAAAACTTATTTGGAATCATGAGTCAACATCCTCTGCTATGATATAGTCTCCTCTAGGTTTTCATTGGGTGAGACATCACAGAATGACTCATTAAACTTGCAGTTAGTTTGGTAATTAATTGCTCATCCGAGTTCATTTCAGTGTTTTCAAAAGGTGCTCGGGCACCCACCTAGGCACTTGAGTGAAGCGAGGCAAGGCCCGAGTGACTCGCAAAACCTTCGGGTGAGGCATTTCAATGAAGTGTCGCTTGAGCTAGGCGTCGGGCACCTTGGGCGAGTGCCCAAGTGAAGTTGGGTTGGGGCCTGACTTAGTGAGACAAACCCAAAGTGAAACCCTACGTTCGTTGCTATCGCCTTTGTCTGTCGCTGAAACTTCCTCCACCGCCTTTGTCCGTAGCTTCATCCACCTCCTCTGCCTTCGTTTGCAGCTTTGTCCATCGCCACTTCCGTCGTCCATAAATTTGTTCGCTATCCTCTCCTTCCCTCACCTTCCTCCATAGTCGTCGGCTACTCCTCTTCTCAATTCCCTCTTTAGAACTATTTAGCATTGGTTAGAACTGTTTACCACCATATTGATCCACTCTTTAGAACTGTTTAGCACTATATTGATCCACTCTTTAGAACTATTTAACATTGGTTAGAAACCTATTTAGCATAGGTCTCCAATAGTAGAAACCATATTGTGTCATTTTATTTTTATGATCATATTTATCAATCGTAATATATATATATATATTTATATATTAAATTTTAATATTCTGGAGCTTGGGTGGGCACCTTGGCAAGCGCCTAGCAACTCAGGCGTTTTGGGACTTTGGTGCCTAGCACTTTTAAAAACACTGGTTCATTTCAAGGATAGAGTCAGTGCTTAAGATTGACTAAGAACTTGGTTGTGCAAAAAGCTTATATTTATGCTTTGCAACATGCTATCGTGAGGTTCGCTTAATTAGTATAATGTATAACTGAAAATGGATATCTGTGGCATAAGTTATATTTACTTATACTAATTTAGGCATCTAATTATAGACTCAAGATCATGTCATAGTTTTTCAGGTGTGTCTAACATGAATTCAATATATATGAAATTGTTCATCTACATATTTAATGTGCAATGAGGTACTTGTACGATCTTTGTTGGATGTGGCAAAACATTCAAATAAACATCCTCATGTTTAAATTCTAGCCTTGCCTATTAGTTTGTTTCAATGAGAATATTTAATATTGTGGATCATTTTAGATATAATGTTAGACTTTCTTCCTCTTTCATTGACAATAATGTACTATAAGGATCCAATTGTAACTGTTAACTTACTTCATAAACTCAATATATTTTTTTAATCTTCTTGATGTGCTGCCCTTAATACTTTCCTGTCACCAGTAATGCACCAAAATTCATTACTTCAGAGATCAAGCTAATTGCTGTTCATGCAGATCATATTGAAGTATCATGACTATAAATTGAGAGTGTTTGCAATATTACTTATTTCTTTACCTTTTCTCTTCCAAACAGAGTTATCAGCTGCTCTGTGAAAAATATCCTTCTTTTCGTGAAAGATCAGAAAACGTTGATCTTGTGGTTGAAATCTCTCTACAACCTTGGAAGGTTTTCAGGCCTGATGGGGTAAGAGACTTTATGTGGAAAACTTTATTTTCCCTTTCTGCCCTTCTATTTGTAAGGCCATATTAGATCTGTCTTAGTGACTGCTGGTTGAAATCTGCAGTGAAATCCTTGATTTATTTTCTATGTGGGTTCTGATTTTTCTGTTCTACTTGCCTAATAAATTTGTTGTACATTTATGCAACCATGGTGTATATGCTAAGGTGAACCATGGTCAGTAAATGGTAAAATTGATTGCGTATTTTAAGCCAAACTTGGAGGCCTTATGTTACTTATGAAATAGGATAAGAGCTTGTTGAACAATGCTGTTATAATAATTATTTTGTCATTTAACCATTACAAATTTGCAACTGACTTTTATTTACTGAATGCATGATGGGGTAAAATAACATTTCCATGTACCTGTTTAGTTCTTTTCGATTTCAGTTATTGCATTTGTTTTCTGGCAGGTTATATTGTTTTCAGATATCCTTACCCCACTTCCTGGGATGAATATACCATTTGACATTGTTAAAGGAAAAGGTCCAGTAATATACAGTCCTATTAGAACAGCTGATGATGTAGCTCAAGTCAGAGAGTTTGTTCCTGAGGAGTCGGTTCCATACGTTGGCGAAGCATTGACAATACTCCGGGAAGAGGTCAGTTTGCTATCTTTTCTAATTTTCTTCATGGTGTTGTCAGTCCATGCTGGTAAACTGTTAATACTTTAGCATTTTGCATTATCAAATGTTTTGTTGCTTTTGCAGGTTAAAAGTGATGCAGCTGTTCTGGGCTTTGTTGGAGCTCCATTCACCCTGGCATCTTATGTCGTTGAAGGTGGTTCATCTAAGCATTTCACGAAGATAAAGAGGCTGGCTTTTTCTCAACCACAGGTAGCTACAATCAAGTGGTATAATTTGAAGCAAACAACAAGAGGTCTTTTAATCAATTTAATTAGATTAGTACTACTTTAATAGTCAGTCGCTTTTCAATAGGTTGATATGCAGGCTGTCCATGGAACCAGTGGTATTCTTATGCATTATAAACCAGAAGAAGCTTCTGACTCACTGATTTGGACATGTTAATCTTGTGCATCTAAGCACATTTTATATTGGATATATTCTCAGAAAATAGTTTTTGACATTATTCTGAAGATTGTTTCTTGAAAGTAGTTGTCTTATTTGGATAGTTGTTTTCACAATGGGAGACATGAAATAATTAGAGAGGAGATAATATCATTATACTATTATATAAAATTTATTATTTTTCATAATTTATTTTATGATGTATTAATTTTCTTTTGCTACTGTATTTATATTCTAAAATTATTAAGTTATTATATTGATGATGTTATATCCCCTGACACATTTGATGAGGTCCTGTTAAATCATTTTGTATAATATACTAATATATAATATAGTTGGAGAAAAGCTTTCTTGAAAATGAGAAGCCTCGTAAGTTATTCTCCACTTATTTTCTAGCTTCAATGTTTAAGAACAATTTTTTAGATCTGAGAACAAAGCATTGTCACCAAACAATATATTTCGCTTTTGGTTGTGTAAGGCTGGAAACTGTGTTCTGGGGGCATATCCAATCAAGGTTTTGAGCTTATTTCCAGGGATGTTGTTTAAGTCATCCATTTTATAAAAGTCTAATTTGTCAGGGTTTACAATGACAGTGATGGGCTTTCATCAGCTCTTAAGTGACTCAATTTCCAGATGATGCCTTAGCACAAAAATTAATTCCATAAGACAGAATTTGTCAAGTTAGTGTGGTTCGGTGCTAGATATGCTGTGAAAACTTGTAGCTCTTTGCCTAAGTATTGTATTCTTAAACTGCATCCTACTTAAAGTAATTGGCCTTCACTAGGTGACTGAATTTTTTCAGCAAGCCATCACCGGAAACCTTTTCCAGAATATCGAGAGATAATGTTGAATCTCAGTAAGTATTAAATACTATCAGTTGCCATTTTGGGAATTATTATTTTAAATGCTTAACATGTTGAAGGAAATAAGTGCTAATAACTTTAAGAGTAACTTGTACCTGAATGCTCATTAGGCTATAATTAGGACATGGAGTCTTAGACAAAAGTCAAGTTACATGAAGTTGGGATCTCAAACATTTGGAGGCTCCATAGAGGCCATGAAATAAAGTAGTCTTCAACTTAATTGACAATAGGACATTAGTGAGGCAGATTTTTAGCACCTGGAGGTCTTGGAAGTGCTGCTGGATGTGGCAGAATTGACAAGCAAGCCAAGTATCCATGCATTAGAATCGATACAATTGAACACACATTGTGGTGTCAATCAATGTGACTAGAAAGAAGCCATCCTGAAGAGGAGGGGGTTGAGGTTGAAGCAGCCTAATGTCAAAGGCATGATGCCATGTGATGTCGGTGGCAAAATATCGGATCACTAGAAACAAATTCACGAGTCCTTTGTTAGATCATAATAACCTAACATAATTTGACAGCGTTGTTGCATCTATCAAAGACTTTGGAAAATGAGTTTGAGGTGCTATATATATGCTTGCAAACTAAACAGTTGAGATAATTTTACCTTGTTAGTTCTTTATAAAAGATACTCGAAAACATGTTGAATATCTGCCTCTTGATACATTAGTTCTTCATTTCAGATGCGAGCTTCATAAGCATGTCTTTAATTTTACTGGTCCTTATTGGACAATTAATTGGACACCATGTTTCTGTTGCAGGTTCTACATTCACTATTACAGAAATTTACAAATTCTATGGCCCAGTATATCAAGTATCAAGCTGACAATGGGGCACAAGCTGTCCAGATTTTTGATTCTTGGGCGACCGAACTAAGTCCTGTGGACTTTGAAGAATTTAGTTTGCCTTATTTGAAACAAATTGTGGATTCAGTCAAGAAGACACACCCTGATCTACCATTGATTCTTTATGCAAGTGGTTCTGGAGGCTTGGTTGAGAGACTTCCATCGACAGGCATTGATGTTGTCAGCTTGGACTGGACAGTAGACATGGCTGAAGGTAGGAGAAGACTGGGATCCGATGTCGCAGTCCAGGGAAATGTCGACCCTGGTGTTCTTTTTGGATCAAAGGAGTTTATAACGGACCGAATTAATGATACAGTCAGAAAGGCAGGTAGCAGCAAGCATATATTGAACCTCGGTCATGGCATTGTAGTGGGAACCCCTGAGGAAAATGTTGCACACTTCTTTGAAGTGGCAAAAGGGATCAGATACTAACATTTTTCTTCAATTAAATTCTAGCGTTGTACTTGTCAATTACGAGTTGCACCTTTGAGCTTAGATTTAAGGATCAATGTGTCTCGATCTTAGATTCTTGGTTATAGAATTGAAATTTTCTTCTACATTAGTTGTCTTCCTTTTTATTCTGTTGTTATTCTTTGATGGTGAGGTGTGATCACAAAGACTAATGTAAAACAAGGGAAAAGAATACTTGAGCAGAAACCCTTATTTTTAAGCTTAGCATGTACTTGAGACTTCACAAAATTGGTGGTTTGAATGAAGCTCATATAAAACAAAGCATGAGCTTATGCTACCTTCCTCTCCTAAGTTGCTTTATGAACCAGTTGTTTATCCCCCCTAGCCCGATTAAATCCAAATAATAACCTATTATTAAAAGCGTATATTGAACGCTTTCAGCTTTTGATTTTTTTTGGTTAATCAAATAAATATTTAAATGTTATCAGAGCATATCATGAATTTGAATCTTGTATGCCTCCTTCTTTGGATGTTTAATTAAAATATTTATACAATATCCGTGCTTCATTTGGAGTCATATCATATACATTGATTTCGTTTCGTTTAGGCGTCAAACTTATATTCTTCGGCTTAAGCTTTTGGGATTTCTGACCATCCAATTAAATGCATAAAAAGTTGTATGATGACTATATTAATTATGATGACTATATTAATTTATGCACAACATGAACAATTCGTTTATCACTTGCTAAACAATTCGTTTATGCACAACATGAACAATTCGTTTATCACTTGCTAAACAATTCGTTTATGCACAACATGAACTATATTAATTTATGCACAACATGAACAATTCGTTTATCACTTGCTAAACTGCTACTAATTCTAGATCTCCCATCCAAGATTCTGAAATCAAAACATGTCTTTGCCGCTTATCATTTATGAAGAAACCCAGATAATGAAAAATCGTTCTATCCAATTTAACTAATAAATGGAATCAAGTCAGAGGGGGAATATCAATTATCATTTTGGTAAAATTGATGTCTAACGTAAGATAGTAGTGATGTTTATGGTATACTATTAAATTCTAGCTTACATCCTTGTTGCTGCTACTGTGTTGTTCCAGTGATTTCATCAAGGGGGGTGGTTCTATTTTGAATGATTTTTTTTTTTTTTGGTTCTCGATGATATTGATAACCAAAATTTAAGAAAGACATCAATCTAAGTGAAAGTATAGTTGACAATCAAGATGTACACTTGTATAACCTATTTCATCACGATGGAAATAATGAAAGTGGTGATTTTGAAAATAAACGAGCCGAAAAAAGATAAAGAGAAGTGATTGAATGTGATATTAATCTAAATGTTTATTCCAAATACTGTTTATGAGTGACTTGTTTTCAACGAGGATATGTATGATAAAAATATTAAAGAAACAAGCATGCTAGTTGACTTAATATAGTGGTTTGATATTAAATGCCATTATTTATTATGTTGAAGATGATAAATTTACCTTAAATTTAACCAAGTAGGTTAATGCCATTATTCAATGATGTTTTCGTTGTTCATTGAATATATATATATATACATATATATATATATATACATATATATATATTTTAAATAACATTAAATTTAATAAGTAGGCTATTTTGAATATATGATGATATTTTGCACAATTTGAACTTTCTATAAGTATTTTGAGATAATTTTTTTAAAAAAATCTCAAAAGGGTATGGTTTGAAGAAAACTTTGAAATCAAACATATTGCAACTACAAGTTATAAGATGAAGGCCAATGTGTAGCTCCATATCACGGATGGATGATAGCATCGTGTAATAGAACCAAAAGTTTTAGAATTGCAAAGTTCTCTAAAGAACATCAACAACGTAGTCTGACAAAATTAAATGGGGATCATATAGAATATACAATGCTTTTATTGTTGAAGGAAAAAAAAAAATATAGATCATGTTTTGATATACGAAAGATTATTCTTATATATATATTCAAAAATTATTTCCATCCCTTGAATCTTACATGAAAAGTTAATCGCATATGAAATTAACTAAACCAAGTTTGCAATGATCTTCAACATTCATATAGTTTCATTTATATGGAAGTTAAAAGATCTATGATGCTACAATTCAGATGAGAAATCATTTTGGTGATTGTTAAATTAAGTAAGATATATTAAGGATATGATTGGATTCGGGGCAATTATTAGTTGTCTCATTAGATGAGAATAAGTACAATTGAGAGATCTCTCTCAATTAGATTGTGTGGTTCTATTTAATTAGGTAAGATATATTAAGGATATGATTGGATTCTGATTATAGTTATTGGCTAATATAAAAGAAGTCCAATTAAAATAGGATTCCTTAGGGGATGTCCTTGATGGAAGGAAATCTCCTAATATCTTATCCTAGACCCTCTGCTCTTGTCTATGAATAGACATGACCTCTAGAGATGTATTAGATAAGAATAAGTACAATTGAGAGATCTTTCTCAATCTCAGTTTTTTTTATTTCATTATTTAGATCCATTGTTATTTGATTTTCAGATTTTGACATTAAAGCTTTTTCGCGTAATAGATAGCATGATTATAAATTTTATATCAACAATTAGTATCAAAACTATGATTTTTGAAATCAAATACTTTTTATATCCTCAATTATAAAATTGATCAATAAAATTTAATTGAATTTGATAATGATTATATTTTGATCTATTTATTAGCATCTTTCGCTTGCCCAAATTAAATAAAATCAAGAATGTTTTATTGATCGAATTTTAATTATTATTCTTGTTTTGTTTACGATGCATGAAAGATTTCACGTTATCTTTCACATAAAGACTTTCATGATTTATGTATTATCGATCGTAGTTATCATATATCAATATTCAAGCTATTTGGTTTTGTTCTATTATTGCTGATTGTCGATAAAAAAATTTATATATAGCTTATAAGTTTTATTTGAAGCGAAGCAATTGCCATAGTCGGATAGTAGACTTATGGGATAGGTTTTATCATTTATAAGATTTTTATATTATATTTTATATTTTTGTATTAGTCCTACATCTGACTACTAAAGTGACCTAGACCAATAATTTATAAAATACATTATGGAGTTGATCCTAAATGACATTAAAAAAATTTAGTGAATATTATTTGTAATTTATCTTCCTAAATTTTATTTGATTAGTAGCTGCTAAAGTAGCTTGGGATGGTAGACTTATGGGATATGAATTATAATAAAGCTTGTCATTTATAGGATATTTTTATATTTTTATATTTTATATAAAATATTTTTATATTTTATATTTTATATTTTGAGAAATCATTTTGGTGATTGTTAAAACGGGGCAATTATTAGTTGTTCCTGTTAGATTATGTGGTTCTATTTAATTAGGTAAGATATATTAAGGATATGATTGAATTCTGATTATAGTTATTGGCTAATATAAAAGAAGTCCAATTAAAATAGGATTCCTTAGCCATGCCTTGAGGAAGGAAATCCATGACCATGCATGAATGGGGAGATTATTAGATAAGAATAAGTACAATTGACCCACTCACCTTTTTTTTATTTCATTATTTAATCGGCCGATTTTCAATTTTGACATTAAAACTTTTTCGCGTAACAGATAGCATGATTATAAATTTTATATCAACAATTAATATCAGAATTATGATTTTTGAAATCAAATACTTTCGGATCTATTTATTAGCACTTTAAACTTGCAAAGCGTTGCATCGCGATGCATGAAAGATTAAATCGGATATTATCGATCATTCCAAGCTATTTGGTTTTGTCGCTTGATTGTCGCGATATTAGCGAAGCAAAGTCGCGGCATTGCTATCGAACTCATTTGCGTGCATGCCAGATAGATTTCTTGCGGCACAACTACATCGGTGTAGATCAACCGCACATGCCAGCCGCGCGCGCACGCAGGCCATGCGTCGCACAATGGGGTTGCGTCGACGCCACGCAAGCAGCGGTCGCACAAGCAACGGCCACTCACGCGTCGTGCACCTGGCGGCAACCACGCAACGAGGCGGCGTGCGCGGCATAGTCGCAGGCGGTACCTCGCGTGGGCACAACCGCAACCAGGCGGCGCCTCGCATACGCACAGCCGCACAAGTCGCACGCAACCGATAGCGTTGTGCGAGTGGAGGCCATGGCGTGGCGTGCACAGGGTAGCGGCGGCCACACACGCACACGGTGCACGGTAGTAGGCACACAGGAGGCGGCGGTGACGGTGCAGGCATAGTTTTGGCAAAATTATATTTTTGCCATTAGGGTTTTTAATCAAAATTACAACTGTACCCTTCTATATTTTATTAATACCTTTTAGTATTTTAACATTATTACCCTTCACAAATCTAATAATTCAAGTTTATGTCCTGTCAATATATTTATAGTTTTACCCTTATGAAATTGAGAATTTCTTATTTATATCCTCAATTATAAAATTGATCAATAAAATTTAATTGAATTTGATCATGAGTATATTTTGATTAATTATTGATTAAATTTAATTTTGATCAAATTTTGGTTTTGATCAACTTGTTTAATTGGGCTAATATTTAACAAAATTCTAGGCTTGCCCAAATTAAATAAAATCAACTAGTTTAATTTAATATTTTATTTAAATAAAAAAATATAAATATTTTTTATAGTTTTTCTCATATGATTTATTGATTACATGTGGTAAATAAAAATTTAATTATTATTCTTGGATATTTGTTTGGTTACTCACATGTATATATTTGAAATTATGAATTCACAGTTATCTTTCACATAAATGCAGGCTTTCATGATTTATGTCTTATCATAATTATAGTTATTATATGAGTTTTCTTTATACTGATCAATATTCAATAATTATTATAGTTGTTATTCTATTATTGAACTGTTTCAGAATGAATTATGATAAAAAAAAATTTAATGAATATTATTTATAATTTATCTTCATAAGTTTTATTTGGTCGATAACTGCCATAGTAGACTTATGGGATATGAATTACAATAAAGGTCTTATCCTTTATGAGATATTTTAGATTGAATTTTATATATTTGTATTGATCCTACAGCTACCAAAGTGACCTAGACCAATAATTTATAAAATATATTATAGAGTTAATCCTAAATGATATTAAAAAAATTTAGTGAATATTATTTATAATTTATCTTCCTAAGTTTTATTTGACCAAAGTAGCCTTGTATTGCCAAAGTAGCTTGGGATGGTAGGTTTATGAGATATGAATTAAAATAAAGCTTGTCATTTATAGGATATTTTAGATTATATTTTATATTTTTGTATTAGTCTTACAACCACCAAAGTGACCTTGACCAATAATATATAAAATAAATTATGGAATTGATCTTAAATGATATTAAAAAAATAATATTTATAATGGCACACATAATTAAGAGATTTAGATAATCCCAAAAGAGAATCTATTTTGAATAATTATGTGATGGGGTAGGATGATATAGTTTTAGATATCTTTACAGTTTAGCATTATATACCTAAAGGTAATAACACTATTCTATAAGGATGATATCAGTCTTTTATAAATGATTATATGTGTGAACACTAGATATGTCAATATTGAAGGTAAAATATTGATAATATCAATAATTCAACATTCATTGAAAAACTCAAAGCATTAATGTTATATTATTACAGTGGTACTTCCTTCATTATATTTATTTTTGTCCCTATATTTTCTAGAATAAATAACTTGAGCATATATAAGTTATATTAAATAAGAAAGACCTTAATCATATTAATAAAAGGGAACACAGACTTAATTACTTAAAGTTCTGTGGAATAAATAATTAAGGTGACTAATCATGAAATATTTGAAAGACTCAATTTGATGATATTTAGACTTCAGTACGGTTTACAACTAGCGCATAAGAATATTTAAGGATCAATTTAAATTTTTTGATAATTTATTAGCTGACACCTCAATAAAAGAATTGACTAAAAATGATAGTATTTGAGGAATTTAAGATTACATTCTCAATATAACTAATAAAGTTATAAGTTCAAGATTTATAATATCTTGAGTACTACTCAAGGAGTGGGTAATAATAAAATAAGGATGAAGCATAAGTCACTTGAGTTTATAATTACTATATAAACTTATAAAAGAATTTCTTCATAATAAGGTGTTACTCGTATAACAAAGAAAGTTATGTGAAGAAGAACTATAAGATTTGATTTAAAATGAAAAGTTATAAATATATACTTTTATATAGTTCAAATCAAATATTACATAAATTATTTTTCTAATATTTGGTGAATTAATTTGATGCTTCAACATATGTTGTCAATAAAAGAGATTCATTTTAATAATTAAAAAAATAGATAAAACTAAAGGAGAATGAAAGTAATAGTAATTTGTATTTATCGTTTACGTCTAAAGATGATTCATTTGATGAATCTTGAGGATCCATACTATATTCTTATAATTCAGAATTTGGATTTTTACCTAGAATTATTAGAATATTATTTCTCTTTTGGTAGTTGTGAACTTAATATGATCCAATAAAAGTTAACCTTTAAATTCTATATAAAAGTCTATACATAATTAATATGAATCTTAAGTTTACAACGATCCTATAATTAAATATTAAAAATAAAATATGATTTCATAAACTCCTTGATATTATATTTACGTTTGCGAGTCACTCTATATTTACATCCCATTAAAGAGATACATTTTATCACCATATAGATAACATATTGAGATATGATTATATATATATATAATTCATATAAAGTCTTAGGTCGTTGACACTCTTGAAGTGTACATAAATGAGGTCGAGAGACAATTATATAGAAAAGTTAAAATCATCATATTTGATAGGGGTGATGAATTTTATGGTATTTATGATGAATCCAATTATAATTCTAGTTCTTTTACTAGATTCTTATAAAAGCAAGGAATATGTATTCAGTATGATTTACCAGATGTGTCATAGCAGAATATGATTGTTGAAATGTATAATCATATGCTTATAAATATAGTTAGAGTATGATGGGTTATTCTTTTGTACCCAAATCAATGTAAGAAGGAGCTCTAAGGATAACTATGCATATCTTAAACGAGATTCCTAGTAAGTAACTTGCATGACTTCTTTTGAGTTATAGAATGATAGGAAACCTAACTTAAGATATTTGCATATTTGAGATATAGAGGAGATACATGTTGATATTCTTTTATTATTCGAGAGATTGTTGTTATTCGAATTATTAAATAATTTGATAAAGGTGAACATCAAAATAATATTACAAAACTCTCATAGTTTATTGATATTACTGATAATGGTGTTGTAGAACAGTCACAATTGACAGCCTTGAGAATATCTCAATGGGAAAAGAATCTTGTCATTTATTATTATTATGTGGTATATTTACAAAAATTATATTTTGATGCAAGAATCAGAATGGATCCCTTATTATTTTCATAGGTCATGAAAAGTAACGATTCTGAAAAATAATATGATATAATAAAAGAATAGTTAAAATCAATAACCAGAATGGTGTCTGATGAATTCGTCGAATTGTCCAATAATTGTAAAAGAGTATGTTATATGACTCAAAGGATAATATCGAATCATATAATTGTCAAACTTTTAGTTTTTTAATATGGTTATAGATTTTACTCATAAAGAATGTATCGATCATAACGAGACATGTAGTTGTTAAAGGAACTCGTTAAGAATCGTCATGATATTAGTGACTCATTATGAATTTGAGTTATATCATAATGATATAAAAATAAATTTTTGATTAAGGATCTAGCTTTCATATAGGTTACTCTAAATTATTCACAAAGAAAATAAAAGAAATATTAAATTTGGTACACAAATTCTGGAATATATTTATGATCTTAAACAAGCTTCTAGACAATGATATATAAGATTTCTTAATATTATTGATTACTTTAGATTTAAGAAAAGTACTATTCATCAGTATTCATATCTAAAGTTCAGTGGGAGCAAGTTTATTATATTGATCATATATATGGATAATATTTTGCATTGCCAATAGTGATCTTGGTTTATTATACTAAACCAAGAAATTATTACTAAGAAATTTAAAATGATTGATATGAATAAGACATATTATATTATTAGTATTGAGATACTCAAGGATATGTCTCAATGATTATTAAGACTGTCTCAGAAAGGATATATCAATCGAGTCTTGAAATGATTTAATATACAACCTTATTCAACAAATCATAAAAATAAAAATTTTAGTCAAAAGTGAGTGCTGTAAAATGACTTGAAACGAATCAGATAAAAAGAATATTCTTTATATATGTATAATTGAAAGTCTATACTCAAGCCTATATCAGAATAGATATAAGTTTTTTATAATTAAAATGCTATGTAGATATTTGAGTTATCTAAAAGTGAAAACATTAAAGGACTGCAAAGAAAAGTACTACGATATCTGAAAGGGATGAAGAATTATATACTCACATACATGAAATTATATCAACTTAAAATGATAGTATTTTTCATATACTGATTCTATGAATTGCCTCAATAACAGGAAGTTCACTTTACAGTTAATATTTATATCAATTAGAGGAGTAATTTATTATTATATTATTAATAATAATGGAAATTGATTTTGTGGTATGTTTTGAGACCACTGATCAAACTTGATAACTGCGAAACTTTTATCTTAGGACTTGGTATGGTTAGACTCAATTGCCAAGTCACTGAAGATATTTTGTGATATCATAGTAGTTTCCTTCTCTAAGAATGATAAGTACTATTGCATCTCTCTGTATTATGGTAGAAAGTACTTACTGATTAGAGAAAACAAGTCCAAAATTATCTAATATTAATTAATTACTTGAGTTCCATTGTATTAATTGTTGATCCATTTATTTAGGACTTACAGTCTAAAATGTTTTGAAAGAATATGTTCTTGTGATTGGGTTTGTGAGCAACCTATAAAGGATATGGTGATGCATATTTTAGTCGACACTATAATTGATATTTTTACTTACGTACTTAAAGTTATTTATTTTTGCTATCCTATTCATAGTTATATATATATATAGTTGAATGTGATGATAGGATTGTCTTAACAAGACAAATTACATAGGTCATTTTGGACTATATTAGGAAAGACTAATAATATTATGGTACATAAAAGGAAGTGTGTCATTGATGATATACAACTGTTATGACTCGCATTACTAGTCAAACTTAATATAGTATTATTATATCCAGTGGACTTATTTTTAAAATTCATGCATGTATAAATAGTTTTTTAAAATTTCAAAATCTAATTATGCAAAATTATTTTCAAATAAATTTTATTTATTTATTTTGATTTTTAATATCTTTTGTATTTTACTAATTAATGGACTAAGTGGGAGAATATTAGTTTATGTGACCCTATTTAATTAAGTAAGATATATTAAGGATATGATTGGATTCTGATTATGGTTATTGGCTAATAGAAAGGAAGTCCAATTAAAATATGATTCCTTAGGGGATGCCCTTGATAAGAGGAAATCTCCTAATATCTTATCCTAGACCCTCTGCTCTCGTCTATAAATAGACAAGACCTCTAGGGATGCATTAAATGAGAATACAAAAGAATATGAGAAGAAAAAATAAAAGAATATAATTGAGAGATTACGGTTTCTCTCTTAATCTCTCTATTATAGTTTCTATGTAGATTGATATTTCAGATCCGATGATGATATGCTTATGGATCATATAAAGTTTATTTCTCTTAACAGCAATAAAATGTACGCATCATAACATTATTTAGATATATTATTATTTGATTTCAGATTTTGACATTAAAATTTTTCCGTATACCAGATACCATAATTATAGATTTTATGCTAACACTTTCAAATCATGAATATTTCACGATTAATCTTTCCGAAGTTCATGTGACTGATGTGTGAGATACATCAGTCTTCTAAGATCTTAAAGCTAAGATGTGAATGCAGATGTTACGAAAAAATTATAAATTTTTTTTCAGATATTTGATGTTGAGAAGGAGATATAGAGAATTATAATTTTCCTTATTGCTATACCATGCTCACAATAAATGTATCATAGACTATGAATTCGTTGCTCAAGGATACTCACGATTTACGATTGAAATAATAATGAAAAATTATTGAATGGTTCCAATTCCATCATCAACAAATTGATGGATTAAAACTCACTTCGACAACTATTTTCGAGAATCAATCCGTTGAGGCAAAAGAGAAGAGTAGATATAATGAAATCTTTCCCCGTAATAAATTATAAGTGCATACATCCTCTAAGATAATTATAGTATATTTAAAGAGAAAAAGTTAATTCATATCGTCAATTTAATATTTTTGGAGTTCCATACACTCATGCCATAGATATTATTAGGTATAAAAATTATAATCTCTATTTATTTTGTAAAGAATATTATACAACTGTATACTTATAAAAGACTTGCAATTTTCTGATTGATATCTAAAGACCAAAGTCAACTTCTCAGTGTGTTCGGGTTGATATCAAAAGAATCAAAAGACCTAAATATCCTGAGAGATCAAAAGAGCCATTTTCCCACAGGATTGAAGAAAACCAGAAGTCCCGATGCATGAAATTTTTAGGTTTCATCGAGATGGTAAATTAGATTTCTAAAGGGATGTTATCATCATGTCTTCTTTACACCCTAATTTTGTTTTTGCATGTCATACACATAATGACAAGGCAACATGTGATCGTCTTTGTATGTTATTGATTCGATGATGATCTACAAGAATTAATTATTGGAGACAAACAAACTAACGAAATGATCACAGCAACAATTCTCAATTTAAAAAATTCAAAATTTATTCTCATGGTAAAATATTGGATTTCTATTCACAACATATTAGTTGAAACAAATTAAAATTATATGGAGCATCTCACCTGATTTCCTCTTTGGACTTGGTCATTAATACACTCAAAGGATCTTTTTCATTCTTCAATTATGTATGTTCTTCAAGAACTTTGAACCCACATGGATCACAGCTACACAAATAGAAGGAGACGAGAGCTGACGGCGCCACCAAATGGTTGTGCTCTTAGAGTGTTGTCTCATGTTGGATTCTGAAATCACAAAAAACAAAGAAGTCAATGTATCACATGCTTGGGAAGCAAAGTAGCATCATCTGTTAGCTCAACAAACAAGAGCATCACTTGGATTTAGAGTCTGGCAGACAGATACAAAAACACACGCTTCTTGCAAACATGCTTTCTCAACAAATTTACGCCCTTCCTATTTGGCACAAGTTTATGAGATCATAAAATGACAATCCATATCGTCTCCCCCCCTTGAAACATGATTTGCACTTATTTTTAACAGCAAGAAATTGAAACAATTTTCAAACAGGAGTGGGAATAAATCCACATTGATAGCAACGGCCACCGTGGCACACATTATGGATGATTGCTTTTATCAGGCGATGATGCATCTCTTTGTATAAGATTCAGAACTATCTGGTAGAAAAATTAAGAAGACGAGCGGATAAAAAAAAAATCCTGTGAGATCTTCAGATGATTTGATCACTTTTGGTCATTCTGCTTTTGAAAAAATGACTTTGTTGCTTCGTATGTAGACCAGCAAATGGCTGCTGCTGGTGCATGAAATAGCATTCTAGGTTTCCAACCCCTCATCAGGCCAACATATCCATCGCGCCTTATTATAGCCCTTATAACCTCACTTGTAGAGCTGCTTGAGAATCGATCACAACCGCAAACACCCTGCTCAAGGAAAACAAAGGAACCAACTAGAACTCTAAATAACAAAAAAACAATGCTGAATATGTGAATGCATCATCCGCTACTTAAAAATATCATAGAGCACTCGATAGAGTTGAAAAGAAGCACATAAAGGCAGTATCAGATGAGTCAAGAAAATCAGGACTTGAAACACAATTCCAAAGGCACAGTAAGCAAGAAGAGGACTGCTAATATCCTGACAACTTTTCTTGTAAAAGAGAAAATGCAAGACATATCACATCAGAAAGATGGGGAATATCATTGGATAAAATCCCAAAGCGATGCTTTGCCAATTTTCCTTTTTCCATTAATGAAGCTTCCTGTGATATATCTTTTGATATCATAGCAATCTAGCTAACAATAATCATCAGCTCTGTCAGGAACAGATACTCTTCAACGTTCAGGAGCTACAGAGCTTTGCTTATGATGCAGAACCATAGATTGACCTAGTTTCAGATACAGATAAAAGTTATCCTCGAAATCAAGCTTTGCAAAGAAGGATGATGCTACAGTTGTGCTTTGTGGCCTTTTTTAATCATATGCAATTAGTTATGAACATTAGGGAATTAGAGAAGTGCCAACCTGATTGAACAAGAAAAGTGTGATGAAATTTAACAAAGAAGAATTTGGTGGTTTCTGCAGGATGAGAAAATTTTTAAGGATGTTTGGTTGAAGAGCTAAAGGGAAATAAGGAAAAGTGTGGACCCAGCTAAAAATTCCATTCAAGGGCAATCCATGAAGCTCAACAAGTTGTTTGGTGAAAAGCTGTATCACATATACCATATATGGAGGTAATATGCTGGTATCTGCACATTGGATGGGGTGACATTAACTAAAAACATAAACAAAAACAACAAGTACAAGAACTACTCAAAGTGTCAATATGACCCTCGTTGGATACAGCAAGGCCAATATAAACAAGTTAAATTTTTTCAAGGAACAAATTTGAAGCAAAATACAAGCCAAAACCCTAAATTTTACAACTCCCTAGATGGCATCACCAAGGTTCTAAAAAAGCTTTGCAAAGAAGGATGATGCTACTGTTGTGCATTGTGGCAATATGCAATTAGTTATGAACATTAGGGAATTAGAGAAGTGCCAACCTGATTTAACAAGAAAAGTGTGATGAAATTTAACAAAGAAGAATTTGGTGGTTTCTGCAAACAGAAAATTTGTAAGGATGTTTGGTTGAAGAGCTAAAGATAAGCTAGTGTATCTCTAAGCACTAAAGTGCCACAAACTTAACTAGAATTGCCTAAGTAAATTTTACAACTCCCTAGATGGCATCACCAAGGTTCTAAAAAAACATATCAATAAAGCAAAAGATAAGCTAGTGTATCTCTAAGCACTATCCGTCCCTAAAACCCTTGGTCAAAAGGTCTTAGTTGCAACCTCACTTAAGTCCCGAAGGACCTATAAAAGAACAAATTGATTAGTTTTCAAAACGAGTAACGAACAAGTCTCAATGTTTCGTAAAAAGGGCAATTTTATAAGTATTTCAGCAAACAATTGGTGTGCAAAGGAGAAAAGAGAGAAAGGAGAAAATAAGGACTTTAGAAGGCAAACAAACAGTCACAAGTCCACAAACGACTGCTCATCGGGTATCAGGCACATTGGTAAGGCCTCGTAGACTTTACATGCAAACTTGTAAATTCTATCAATGCCTACCACTATCCCAAACTCCCATCCAACCTTGTGCCACCTAGGTGATTCTAGGGTGCTGAGATGATTAACGTTTCACACTACACTGTAACCTATAGAAAACAAGCCAAGGCATGCAAAAAGTAGGCCATTCTGGGGTAGTTTTGTCTATTCTGATGAACGAATACAAAAACACACAAAAACAAAACAAAACACACTACCAAACATATGTACAAGTAAACAAAAGCGGCAAACGGTCCGTTAAGGGTATGTGACGATCATCTATGGCATTCTCCCCAACTTAAACTATCGATGCCTTGTGAACGCTTATTGGTAGGTTTTAGTGATTGCTTTTTCATCTTGTAGGGGGTCCTCAGGTTCCCAACTAGCCTTTGTTCGAGGAAGTTTTCACTACTTCACTGAGTATTCGATCTACTCTGCTCCGTTGGATAGCTTCGTCTTAGGATCCACTAAAATGACTTCAACTTACTTTCGTAGGAAGCTCTAGCAGTAGCCAAGTTGGAACACTTCAGGAAGTATCTTGCAGATCTAAGTGGTAGACTTTCAATTTGCTCACATGGAAGATATTATGAATTGTAAGCCACACTAGCAGCTGCAACTTGTAAGAGACATTGCCTACCCTGCTGATAATTGGGAAGGCCCCTTCATACTTGTGCATTAGTCTCTTGTACACTTTACATCTAAAGAACTGGAGTGATGCTAGTTGGAGCGTCACCAGCACCAAATCGTCAACTTTGAACTCATGTGGTCACCTTCCTAGATATGCTTGCTTCTTCATCTTTTTGATTGCCTTCTCCAAATATACTCAGACAATCTCTGTGTTTCGATGTCATTCCTTTACAAAGTGATGTGCTGACAGGCTACTCTCGGTATCACCGAACACCAAGAAGTGAGAAGTTGATGGCTAGTGTCCAGTAATAATCTCAAATGAGCTCTTATTAGATGTAGAGCTCCACTACAAATTGTAGGAGAATTGGACTATGTCCAAAAACTTCATCCAATTATATCGATTGGCATTCACGCAGTGCCGAAGATATTACTCCAGCATATTTATTATTTTAGTCTGGCCATCCATCTAGGGGTGGAGGCTTGTGGAGAAGTATAACTTAGACCCCAACACTTTGAACAGCTTAGTCCAAAACCATCCCAAAAATCGTGCGTCTCGATCGCTGATAATATTATGTGGAACTCTCTAATACTTCACCATATTCTTTATTATCAACTAAGTCGCCTCCTCCGATGAACAGTGTAGGAGTACAACAATGAATATTGCATACTTTGAAAACCGATCGACCACCATGAGTATTGATCTAAGTCCCCCGACCATCGATAAGCTTAATATAAAGTCTAAGGAAATGCTCTCGCATAACCTTTCTAGTACGGGCAATGGCTCCAAAAGTCTCGCGGGCTTCCACTGCCCTTATCTTGTTGGCAAGTAAGACATGTTCGAACATATTCCTCCACATCAATCCCCATCTTCAACCAATAGAAGGCTCTCTTTATGAGCGCCAACATTCGGGAATACCCGGATGTCCTACCCAAAGGGAATTGTAACACTCTCTCAAGAGTTCATGCCTCAAATTGTCCATCCGAGGAACATAAACTCTATTCTCTTTAGTATAGACGAATCCCTCCTAGACCCAAAATCGTCATGTCTTACCTTCTTTAATTAGTTGCACCAGGGTTACTGTTTGGGAATCGCTGTACAACCCATCCCTGATCCTGGAAAAGAAGTTGGAGTGTAGCTGACTTGCTTGGCCTCTGCCTTTCAATTGCACGACATTCACTAGCTCTACTTTCCTATTTAATATATCGACCATGACATTTGCTCTTTCGAGCTTATACTCTATTGCCATATCAAATTCAGCAAAGAAGTCCTGCTACCATGCTTCCTTAAGGGAGAGCTTCATTTGAGTTTAGAAGTAAATTAATATGATATTATCCATCCTTAGTATAAATTGCGTTCCGGAAAGGTAGTGTCACTATTCTCATAGACAGTGGACCATTGTTGTCATCTTCTTCCCATGCACTGGATACCGTTGCTCAATCTCATTGAGTTTGCGACTATTGTAGGCCATCGGGTGA
The DNA here is from genome assembly GCA_024322285.1 of Musa beccarii. Lineage (NCBI taxonomy): Eukaryota > Viridiplantae > Streptophyta > Magnoliopsida > Zingiberales > Musaceae > Musa > Musa beccarii. The sequence continues at coordinate 3,340,606 of CM044398.1, read as the reverse complement.
CCCTCCAACATAAGTACTCCAATAGCGAAGTCTAAAGTATCTGTGTGGACTTTGAAAGGCTTCCCATGGTCTAAGAATTTGAGTACCAGTTCTTCTAATACAATAGTCTTTAGGTCTTGGAATGTCACTTCACATTTGTCTGACCATCGCCAAGACTGCTCCTTTAGCAACTCCGTTAGTAGAGCTATGCGCTTCGAGCATCTAGCTATGAAGCACCGATAATAGTTAACGAAACCAATGAAAAATCTTAGCTCCAGTACATTCTTTAGTGTTTGCCACACTGCTATAGCCTGCACCTTCAATTTGTCCATCTGAATGAATCCTCCATTGTAAGTCCACAAAGAATTGCTCACTGGGTGTCGGGCGTGTTGACAGGTCCTTATGTACCTTACATACGAACTTGTGAATCTAATCAACGCCCAACACTATCCCAAACCCCCATTCGGACTTGTGCCACCCGGTGTGAGAGGGTGCTAAGATGGTTGATGTTTTATACTATACCACAACCTGCAGAAAATAAGCCATGGCACACGAAAACTGGGTCATTTTGGGGCAGTTTTGCCCATTCTAGTGAGCGATTGCTCTGCAGCCCTACAAACTATTTATGCTCATATTTTTCAAGCAAAAACACACAAAAACAAAGTAAAACACGTTGCCAAACATATGTACAAGCAAACAAAAACGACAAATGATCCGTTGACGAAAGTGTTGCGAGTGCGTGACAACCGTCTGTAACTAAAAGGACAAATACCTTTGCATGACTATATTCTACTAATGATACTGGTGGAGCAACAAAATCTTGCCTTGTATTTTTTTTTTTATACAGGACACTAGAAATTTTTAATATGATTGAGGATAAGAAAAGATCTAGGCTTTGCATGTCTTTGATCCACTCTAGGAAGCCCTTTAATCTCTTTATCATAGACAAAGATCATTGATCCGGGCTATCAAATTGTACACAAAGACAGGATGTCAATCAACTCTTGCAGTTGCATGTAATGATCCTATTAAAAGAACAAGGACCTAAAGAAACTAATGGCCAAGAGGATTATGTTGAAACCAAAACACTTCAGCATTATTTAACACTCATGCTTGTCCCAAAATCTTGATATATTTTTCTTTTAAAAGATTTATGAGTATTATAGTCTGTTTCTTGTTGCAAAGACTGATGCTGCAGTTGTAATTTGAGCTCCAGCAAAGTGTTATATACAGGGAATTACAATTTACATCTACTGGCTGCCGGCTGGCATACATTTCTTAGTCTGAACACCATTTAACTCACTTTCTTTTCTATTGGGAGGTATTGCCAGTTAAACCTGCAGGGAAAGGGAAAGTTGTCATGAAATTCACTGTAGTGATTAATGGAATAGCCTTCTCATGTCAGAAACTGGCTAGTAAAGATTGGTGTAGTTATGCTGTGTGCGCTTTTTTTCTGTTGACTTCCCCTAGACTGCATACTTTGTTGCTGTTGTCTTTCCTACTGGCATCCTCTTTTAACACAAAATGCAGTCATCAGTTCATATCAGCTGACATAAAATTCAGTTCTTCCTGACCTTCTTCCTGTTTTAATTCAGAATTCCCTGTTGGTGGCTCTAAAAAAGCATATTTGCTTTCAGGCTGAGAATAAGAATCTAGTCATCTTGTTTGCTTCCATCTATCTAAATATCCATGGAAAGATGTATTTACAATGACGTATGGCATGGAAGGCATAACGGAAGCTCGTACTGAGATATTTTTTGCAACGATTAACTCCACATAATGTGTATCCTTAAGGCAGACAAAATTTTATGTAACACACTACATGACCCTTGAAGAGCCTATGATGTAACCAAATATAAGAAAATCTTTCACGAGCTAACATTGTCTTCCATAACTTTTTTAAACCATAATCACAGGCAAAGACTTCTACAAGTCATAGACAATAATGTCTCCTTTTAGTGGTTGTCTCTGCATGGAATCTTAAACTTCCATCAGTAATAATACAACACTTCTGCCCCTTCTATCTAATTCGTCATCTTACATGAAGATATAGCAAGTCTAAGAGATTCCCAGAGCATTCGCATCTGATTATCTGCATAATCTAATGCATCAGGTGACATTTGGACTCTATGTGAGGTACAAGGAAAAACACAATGATATCAACTACTTTGTTGGCAAAATCAAGTGCCTCAATATTCGGTTCACAGCAGTGGTTCAGAGATTAAGCACAACTAGATGCAACAAACAATCAAGATGAGAACTGCATATACTTAGAACCAAAATGCTACCTTTAAGATAGTTATTACATAGATTGGCTTAGACGCTTTACCTGACACTGCAACTGTGTCTTGACCACATCAAGAGGTGTGGTGACAGCCGCTGCCAAGGCACCTGCTGCAGCGCCCGCAGTAGCATGCACCACCAGACGCTCGTCACTCGCACTCTCAGGCGAGATCTCCATCAGCGCCCTCTTTGCCGCCTCATAAGTTGCAAAATGCACCGCAGTGTAGGGGGCGTTCATGATCACGGTAGTCTTATACGACGCGTAGAACGACCTGATCCCCTCCTCCGTCAGAACCCTGGAGACGCAGTCCACGACCCCTTTGTACGGGCTACCCTTCAGCTGCAGCCGTTGCTTCACGGTGTCCATGGGCGTGAATACGGCGTCGCTTGCGACGGTGGCGAGAACCCCGGAGGCGGCGTGGACGGCCGGATTGTTGGGGTTCTCTCTGGACAGGGACTCCTTGGATAGCTCATAGACGGAGAAGTAGACGGCGTGTGCGGGGCCAGCGCCAAGGCTCATGGCGCCGACGCCGCGGTAGAGACCGAGGGGACCCTCGGCGCTAACGACGGCGCGGAGTGTCTGGCGGAGGCCGACCAGCGGCTGGCAGGGGGGCGATCCCGCCTGCATCCGGGTCTTGAGTGTGTCGACAGGGAACATGGCGGTGTGCTCGACGAGGCCGGCGACGGATCCGGCGACCATGAACTGCCAGAAGCGGAGGCCGTCGTGCTGCACGACGCCGAGTTCGCCGGCAGCAGGGAGGAGGTCCGACGAGCGGAACTTAGCGGGGGCGTCGGCGGCCATGGAGGGGAACGGGGGGCAAACAAAGATCAAATTTTGAGGGCTAGGGTCGATTGAACGAGGAGGGAATCAAGATCAAAGGGGTTAGGGTTCGGGCAGGAGGAATCGTCACATCGAATCTAAAGGGGAGGAAGGGAAGAGGTCTTTGGACGGCGCTGGCGTTATCTTCGCACCACTTGATGGAGATTTCGATTCGCTGTGGTTGTCCTCTCTCTCTCTCTCCCTCTCTCGAATACGGTTTCCCTTTCCGTGTGTCGATTTTTCCTGGCTGTGCTATGGTTTCTCTTCCGCCGTGCGCTCCAAGTCGTCGTCCTCGTCGTCGTCGTCCTCGTCCTCGTCCTCAAAGGATAGGGACAGCGAAAGGCAAGAGAAACGGGACGTGCCGTCAGTTGCCGTTCGATGCTGAACAATAGAAAGACAGCAGCCGTCTTTTCAGTGGCTAAACAGTTGAATGCTGTCTTGGAAGAGACAGCGCGGACTCGCAGTCTCGTGCCCCTCGCAGTCTCGCATCTCACACCGTCCATCCTTCCCGCTGCTAACATCCCAACCGTCCATTGAGATCGGTGAGAACCAAAGGAGGTTGAGGCTCCTGGCAATGGACGGTTAAGATGCAAGGGTAGAAGCGATAGACGGTTGTGATGTGAGAGATGAACCCCAGCCTTTCCGTGACAAGGCCAAAGAATAATAAATATAGTTGGTGTTAACAGCGCGGAATCATGGAGTCGGAGTCAAACTTGTATTTAATGACTGGTGGCAAGATAACGAGAGAAGATGCAGTAGTTTTGTAAGATGGCACAGTTCAATTTCATTTTGTCCATTCAAATAAACAATTATATATATATATATATATATAATCATAAAAATATAAATATCGATAATATTAAATAGAAGAACAAGTTTCATATCAAAATTGTACCGATATAATATAGTTACCAATGTTGGGACGCAAATGATGAAAAAAAATAAGCGCTTATCTATCTATGGCTATTAATTTAACATATATAACCACGGGTACCATATCACATCAACACAAAATGATACAGTGGTGATTGTATACACTGTTCTGTAAGATCACCCTTGTTGGAGCTCTTTCACCTTCTTTTTTTTTTGTTTTTTTTGCATTTATATATTTTTATATCAAATCTACACAATAAAATATGAGCACGTGTGATTATTCAAAAACTAATATTTTATGTAAAATTTCTACTAAAAAAGCACATAGATAACCCAAGACATAAGCAAATATTTATATATAAGTCCCATGAAAATAATTTATTAAATATCAATGTATTATAAAAAATGAATTACAAATTTGCAATTGCTAGGCAGAATCAATAACAGATTTTGAAGAAGTATGTAAAAAAGGTGAAATTAGATATTTGTACCCTATGAAAGAAAACATTGGAATATTCCATTTTGAGTGATTTGGAAAACCATTATCTCAATGAAATGTTCTATACATCTGTTGTTTCTGTTTCTTTTTTTTTTCTTCTTCTTTTCGAATCAAAAATATTTCTCATGCAGGAAATAATCTAACTCAACTACAGGAAAAATATACACATCGTATAACAAGCTGTGGTTAAATAATACTAAAACATACTAATATAAAAGTTTAACAAACAGTTACCTGACCATCATAATAAACTTCTAAAAGAAACTAATATAAACTAAAGTTCTAACATTCAATTAACTTATGGTAACTGAAATAGAATAATCATACATATTGTATATCAAAAATTTTAGATTCAGAAGGGATATATATACACTAAATTTTAATTTAGATAAAAAACTAAAATCAATGATTTTGTTGGCATGTAATGCAAATTTGCCAAAAATATTTCTTGTTTAATTGTCAATAAACAAATACACCAATAAGTCAGCCTCATGCCCAGTGAATGACCATTTGGTGGTTGGATCACAAGTCCTTAGCATCTGCCTGACCAGATAAAGGCGAAGTAAACAAACATTAATGAAAAGTCAGCAAGAATAGATATCCAAAAACAGTATTTGATGAGTCATAGTAACAAAAAACTTTGGTATACATGATTCATCAACAACAAGAAAACACTTCATTTCACAAGATCTTATTACCACATCCATTAAAAAACACTCAAGCTATGTTAGCTCAAATGAAATCCGGTACAGTAGGCATGGAAAGAACTAAAAGTATTGACACCAAGTAACCAAGGTAACTTCTACGGCAAAAGACCATAGAGGAACTGACAGATTGGTGGTTTATCATCGAATATTTGAGGATCATGGGGAAACAATCTCCCACAGCTACTATGCCACCTCAATTACTTCCTGCTCTTTGCTGCATAAGTCAAACTCATTGGTGTGGAACTCTTTCAGCCTACAAGAGATTGATCTTTAGTTGACCGATAAGTTTAATTACCAGCCAACTCATTAAACAAAGTTGACGAAGAACAAGTTACAAGTAAATGGTTAGAGAGATAAAAGAACTTGTTGCAGGAACTTCATTTGACCACTTGTACACTCCTAATCTATAAATGACTAAATAGTAATGGAAAAGACATGTACAATACTTCAAATCATGAAGATATTTGATGCTAAATGATAGACAGCTAAAGTTTTCGCAACACATCTACAGTAGTTCATATAAGCCAATTGTAGTCAGCCAAAAATGAAGCAGGCCAAATTGCAAACAAAATTGCACAAGTCACCACAATTTTCTAGTATAAATGGAAACATCCTACCAACTTTGTGGAATATTTAGATCAATGAGGATGACAGAACAACATTCCCTTTCAGCTCGTAGTTACAGAAGTCCTCTGCTTGGACAACAAGAAAGATGACAAAATCTTTCCTAGTACTAGCTCCTGACTCCTTGGATGGTGGGTCCATAGGATACACAAACCATGTTTCTCATGACTCTCTTCACCTCTTATATGGCCGTCTCCCTTGTTTTCTCTGTCTAGCATCATGGTTAAGATCAGTTTTCAGCGAGTTTGTTAAAATATTATAAAACTGCATAAGAAAATATACCTGTAGATAAGTTAATCACCCATATATCTTTCAAAAACAGAAAATAGATAAGTTTTTGGTTCTTTATTTCTTTTTCCTCTATTTTTTTCTTATTCTTTCCTTTTTTTTCCCCATATTTTTTATCTTTTCCTTTTCCTTTTTCACCTTCCACTTATTCTTCTCCATTTTTTTTTCTTGTTCTTCTCTCTAATTTCCTTCTCTTCCATGGTGATGGTGGGCCTAGGTGGGGCATCTATCAACACAGTAGAGCATTAACATTTTGAGATTCCTCCTACCTCTTCTCCTTCTCTCCTAATTTTCTATGTCAGCTTCCATTTATTCTCCTTTTTCTATAGTGGGCAAAGCACCAATAACAGTATGATCAAAGTGGGGACTCGTGATTGAGAGTATTAGAGACTAGAGAAGATGATCACCGAGGGAATTGACCAGTCTAGTTTGCATGGTTCAACAAAAGACAACTCAGGTCACATCATCCAGTCTGGTTTGATTGCATATGCAATTGAAAACAAGTACTGAATTGGATAGTGGTCTGGTTTCCGGTTTTTCCTATCAAACAAGACCAGTTTGATACTGGTGGCCATGTTGGTGAATAATTGTAACTATTATCCGCATGCCCGAAGGCAGTCAGTTGTTGCTAGACATAGGTTTTCGCACATCACTTGACCATCCAAACCACTTAATCACCCATTCAATAATTACTTCATATAGGTTGAGTGAGATCTAAGGTAACAATATACATTCATGACTTTATCACACATGCACAAAAAACAATAGCAAGTAAAACTCCCAAAGTGAAGAATAGACCAGTCACAACTGTACCAAAAAATTCACACGGACTTTTGGTTAATATATGCATGACAACCCTTCTTTAAAGCATCATCCAAAGCTAACATTGCCCTTGCATGGTAGTACCTTGTCGCAAAAGCATGACAAGATACTAAAGCCCCTTTACTTCAAAGAAAGGGCATTTGCCTAAGGAACACTGTTAGCTTGCAAAGTATCTCATATAGTGCTCCAGAATTGCAAATATCACATATATTCCTCTAGAGTTTAAAGGCCATGCAAGTAACTCAATCATGATCAATATAGGAGTTAAATATTGTCTCCAACATCCATTTATCGATCACTGTGTCCAAGATTAGATTTTCTCCGAATAGTTGAAAAGTAAAACAAGATGTCAAAATGACAACATCTGTACAAGATTAATCACTCATTTTGTCCAATTGACCTAGGTGGAAACAGTTGCAGAAAGTATGTATTTGGTCCACTGATGGTAATAAAATCGTGAAAGTATATTGATCATAAGTCCTCGTGAAAATTTTATGCAGTGGAGTGATCTGTATTTTAGATTGCGGAGAGGGTATAAACACTTGAAGATTATTAAATCGTATTGAGGCATAATGAAGCGGGCAATTTTGACGTAATTCGTTATTGTACATGCATCAAACCCACCAACCCCAACCCCCCACCCCCCTTTTTTTTTCTGCATATGACTCCCACAAATTAGTCCTCCAAGAGAGAACACAAATGCAGAGAGACTGACAAATAAATGTGCTAGAAAGGCAGATTATTGTACTTAACACATGGAATCCTTACAGGCTTAGGACGAAGCTCGTGACCAGGCGGCCCTTATCGAGGCATTTCTCCGGGAACGGGTCCTTCTTGCACCTAATGAAGGCAACTTCCTCGGCCCGGCAGCGCACGGCGATGTGCTTGGCGACCGACGTCGGGATCGGCTCGGCATGCCGCCGATCACCGCCCAGTCGACCTCCGAACCCGGGGATGGAGCCGGACGACGAGATCGAGCTCCGAATCGTGGCTCTCGCCGCGGGTCAACTTCATTTGATCCCAAAAAATAAGTCTTCCATCTTGGATCATAGAAATAGATTGAAGGCCCTAATCACCGTTCATCTGCCCTTTCTCCAATACGAAAGTAGATGTCACTTTATTTTGTATCCAATTGGAATCAGAACTATTGGCATGACACACAAATTAATATTATTTAAAATCAAATTTTGGCTGAAAATTTTAATTATTTAACATGAAAAGTTACTTAAATTTAATAGTTTTAAATTTATAAATGAATTATCGATTCTTATATTCTCCATGCAATGCTAGTCACTAAAAACTTATTATTAGCTTGAAATATATATATATATGTATATATGTATATATAAAAAGAAGGGGGTTAAATTAATATTATTTAAAAACTTATGTATATGCCCCTACAAATACACACCCATTAGCACCCATTCATAGAAATTGATTCAACTTAGCTATGATGAGAGACATAATAAATCATTCAAAATATATTATATAATTATCTAATTCCTAAAATGGATTATGCTTTAGATGCTACTCTAAGAACAGCCTTTGGATCCAACTAAAATTAGCAGCCCTCTCATTTCTTCACATATAACCTTAACTCCAACCTTCTAAACTTAACCAATCTTTTTAGAGAACTTTAATTAAGCATGCTTCGCGTCTCCCCCTTCTCCATCTTTTCCTCCGCTTCCCCCGTTTCCCAACTCGCCCAATTAAATGCCATGACTTCTTCCAACTCCTCCTCCCATTCCTCCTCTTCTTCCTCTTTCTCCATCGTTCTCCTCGGTCTATTGCCACCCTCGCTTCATGTGGTCTCCATGGAGAAAGCTCCGCCTCCCTCGTGGCGGAGCCGCCTCCCCCACGCCCCCGCCCCCGCTGTTGCCGCCGCCCTCTTCCTCCTTCCTGCGCCCCTCCTCCTCCTTCAAGGACGTCCGCTCCCTCCTCGGCGACGACGACACTGACGACCCGTCCACGACACCCTACTGGGCATCCCTGTCCCCATCCCCGTCCCCATCCCCATCACCGTCTCCGATGCTATCGCCGGCGCCGGTATTTCACCGCGTGCGGTCCGCCTCCTCCGCCGTCCGCACGTGGTGCACCCCGCCGGAGGACCTCTTCGGCCTGCCCCCCGGCGAGGAGAAGCGGATCGTCCTCTACTTCACCTCCCTCCGCGTCGTCCGCCAGACCTTCGACGACTGCGCCGACGTCCGGACCATCCTCCGCGGGCTCCGCGTCGCCGTCGACGAGCGCGACGTCTCCCTCGACGCCGGGTTCATGCGGGAACTGAAGGGCATCCTCGGCGGCCGCCGCAGGTCGCTCGGTCTCCCTCAGGTGTTCATCGGGGGGCGCCACTTCGGCGGGGCCGAGGAGATCCGGCGGCTTTACGAGACCGGGGAGCTAAAGCGGTATGTGGAGGGGGCAGCGCCGGCGGTCGTAGGGGTATGCGAGGGCTGCGGCGACTTCCGCTTCGTACTCTGCCGGAGCTGCAGCGGATCCCGTCGGTGCTACTCCGAGAAGGGCGGCGGGGGATTCCGGACATGCACCGCGTGCAACGAGAACGGCCTCGTGAGGTGCCCACTCTGCTGCGCCCACACCGCCGTCTGATCACGATCGGAGGGTCCAGAAGAAGAGAGCTTGGCTCTTTGCCATGCATCGTTAGCATACATAGCTTTTTCCCCTTTTTTTTGTGTCAAACAAATTCGATACATTTTCTTATATATATAAATATATATAAAGGGAAAATGAGGGATAGAGAGAGAGAGAGAGAGGTGGGAAAGGGATCTCCAATTCCTATTTCTCTTATTCCGATGTTGGAATGGGAGGAATCCTCAAAATTTTTATGTTGGTGCTGGTAATTGTAATGATACATGGAGGAGGAATAATGTTTTAGGTAAAATATAAATAAAGATTAATTGTGATTATATATTTGACTCTTCATTCATTCGATGATGAATAATTTTCATATTTCATATATACCTCAAATTCATTTCACTGGTCAATATTATGTGTATTTCGACATGATCGATGCTAATTGTGGATAAAAATTAGCTCTATTTTAGCCAAAATGTCGAAATTTGTAAAAGGAAACTAAATTTGTCCCTTTTGTGGCTGCTGGGATTCGAGCCCAGGTCTCTACGGCCACAACGTAGAATTCTAACCACTAAACTACAGCCACTTTGTTTAAAGGTCTTCCTATTCTTTTACTTATCGTTAAAATATGGTTTATTTTTTAGCCCGAGGTCTGCAAACTCTCTCTATGATGTTCATCTTTTCAGCCTGTCAAGTCACTTTACTGAGCAAGAAAATGATGATAAATTCTCACACGGTCAGGGATGATAATGATAAGTACTTTGACCTAATTAATAATCTATAAATCTTAACTTGTTAAATTGGTGGAATTTGACTTCACCGTAGTAGTTGACTGCCCACCATGATCAATGCTCAACGGCCTAATACTAGTCGAGTGTTATGCATGAGGAGCTTTGCTCACAATCCAAGTGACTTGAGCCTAATCCAGTCCTAGTTGAATGAATGGTGTTGATCAAACTCTAGGATAACAAATCAATATTATTTACATATTCACATGTCAACAATTAAAGATTCAAAATCTCATCTGAAATTTTCGGATATGTCAACTTATTTTGACTAATGATAACAAAATCCTAAATCTCCTCCTCATCAATTATTCTTTGAAAAAGAATATTAATTTGACATCAGCTAAAATCATAAGTCTCACACAAAGCACAGTACACCACTAACAAGAATGTAATCATTGCACCAAATTAGCTAGTAAAAGTTTGACCATTAATAACAAAGTCCTCGGATGAAATCTGGTCCTCATCCTTTATTCATCGAAAAATGAATATTTATTTGAGATCAGCCCGACTTATAATCTCACACAACGCACAGTATACCACTAATAAGAATGTAGTCATTGCATCAAGGAATAGAAAAGTTATGATCTTAACGGAATCTATAATGGTGTTCCACCATTCACCATGCAAAGTCCAGGAACAAAGTAGACAATCTGCTAATTATCAACACCTGAGCCTGGTTAGATTCTCTTGTAGTAATATTTCAAATTTGTTTCAGAACAAAAAAGTAAAACTATAGACTCATAAAGCTTTCTTAATCACTGATCCTGGACAACAAGCACAGTACTTATCATAAGGGAATTAAAGAGAATATTTTCTTCATCTTCTGTATTGCACAATTAAGACCTGTCATCGCATAAAACACCATAACGCTTGATATTTTTAACAATGTCTTCCATAATAAGCTTAATTTCAAGAAATCCCATGTTGCATGTTACACAAACAATGGTAAATTCAGTCTAGCAAGAAACATGACAAAAAGGCCTAACCAGCTCGTTCTGGCAAAAGCAATGTAATCAAACTCAGTACTTCAACGGCGAAAGGATGTCAAGCTGGGAACCAAGCTTCTCCTCCACAGCCTTTTCTGCCTTCAACCTAAGCTTTGTGAGCTGCTTTCTCCTCTCATAAGCCACCTTGGCCCTCTCTTTCCTCTTTGCCTCCAGCTCCTGAAAAGGCAGCATTTGCATGTTTCATCAGTTAAAAGCACCATATCCTATCTAGTTTTAGTGCATTAATAAAACAAATGACAGCTCAGCACATGACAAACTCAAACATGAAAGTGAATCACTTGACAAACTGAAAAAAAAAAAAAAAAGAAGAAACAGATCACAGAAGATTATGAATAGGAATCGAGAAGGCTTGTGATACTCTCAATTCACTATTGGAAGCAATAACTTCTTGATTAGTCTTGGCATACAGAGACACAAAAAAGTTTTATGTTTGCTTAAGCATGCAGGAAAACGGAAAAAGCAGCTCATGCTCTATCTATGACACCATTCAATTGCTGACCTCAAAACAAGACACAGATCACAAATGAATATGTTAAGGGATAGAGAAGACATATAATACTGCAATCAATGTCAACAAAACAATACAAATGTTGTGGAGATGAAGATACATAAAAACACAATGATGTGGACAACAATGAACTAGAGAAATTGTTCAACTATGTTATTTGTTGACAATGCGCTAACAAAATAAACAAACTAAGTATGCCTAATGATAACTAACAAAAGAAACACATTCAGTAAGGAAATCTTTGTACACAAGAACTAGTACAAATTATTCAAAGCAATAATATACTCTCAATTATTTCTTGATTACGCTTGCCATAAGATGACAGAGAACAAGTTTAAGAATGCAAAAGATTCAGGAAAGAAGAAAAAGCAGCCAATACTCCATCGATGAGAACCTTCAATGTTGACAATGAAAAAAGACACACATTGATGTGTGTAATTGATGACAGAGAGAAGGAATGTGGTACTGTAATTGATGTCTAGAAAATAGTGCAAGCGATGCGCAGATTAAAATGCAAAAGAACACAATAATATGGATAACAATGAACCAGAAAAACTGTTCAACTGTGTTAATTGTTAACGTTGCACCAGCAAAGTAAATAGCTCCAATGTGCCTAACAAACAAATTCAGTACGCAGGTACTTATTACTGAAGAACTAGTATAAATGATTCAAAGCAGCTAAGAGACAATATATATCATACGTTTGAAATTGGAGTAAACATAGAGCTACCGTGATCTCACCTTAACAGTATCATAGTAATTCCATCCAACCTCCGATGACAGCCGACCCAGCAAGCAGTATCTATGCCCGGGCTGAAGCCTCAATACCCTAAAAAGACACGTCCACCAGCTCATCAAACAAACCAGACAACATTTAACACAATTGTACCTGAAATCATTTGGGCAAGAACCCCATACTTGAGTGCATCAGGAATAACCATCCTCTTCATCTTATCATAAGGTGGTGGCACGCCCTCGTACGCCTTGAGCCTTGCCAGCGCCGCAGCCCCACGTTTCGTCTTGTGAGGTATCATCCTTGAGGAGGAAAAAAATCAAGAAAATAGATGCATTTCTTAACGACCGAGACCATCAAACCAAATGCTTTTGCAAGATTGGATTTTTTTTTTTATCATACTACTATCATATTTAGAGCTCTGCTAACCAAAATTTGATCTTTAGCATGGCATGGCAATGTGGAGCTAAGGTGACAGATTGATTACCCACGGATGGTGCGCCAGAGGATCTTGGCGGGGGCACGGAAGTGGATGGGGCCGTGGGAAGGCTTGGTGTTCATGCGCTTGCGGAGGAAGCGGAGGTACTTCATCTTCTGGCGTACGAGCCCGCCGGAGAGGCAGATCTCCTCGCAGCGGACGACCACCACGCGCTGCCCGTTGAGGAGCTCCTTGGCCAGGATGGACGCCAGCCGGCCCAGCATGTGGTGGCGCGCGTCCACCACCACCCACCTCGCGCACAGCCCCGACCCCGACACCATGGCTGCACTCCTCGATGGATCCTTCGTCGGTGCAGCGGAGAGTGGAGGGCGTTCGCTTATATATGGATTGGCGGCTAGGGTTTTCCTCCACTTCTCACTGCATTATAGTCGGGGCGGACCGGATCGAATCTAGTCGGTTCGCGCCGGTTCGGTTTCGATCGTACAAAATTAACTCCCATAAGACTCAATCGTATAACAATTGTCCCAATATGACTCTTATCGGATCGGATCGGATCCCTTCGTATAACAATTAATCCAATACGACTTGTCTTGGTTCAGTCAAGCGAGTTTAAATACGAGTGTGGAGAGCAGGTAAAGCACTAGGGGAAGATCCAAAGTTGCCCTCTGTTTGGTACTCCGTCGTCTCATCGTGGAAATACGTCGTCGCTCCCTTCCTCAATAGTCCTCCGGAGATCAGATTAGAGTGCGGTGAGCGCAGATCATCTTTGTTTCCCTCTTTTCCGATCGGATCAGGGCATCCTTTCTGTGGAATTCTTACGAATTATTGCGTCCAGGCAGCGGAACCAGGCGCCTTCTGGTGGGATCGATCGCCATGGACGAACAGTTTCCGGATGCAGCTGTAAGACTCCGTTTGCTTCTTCTCTCTTTCACTTCTAATTCCAAATTGGAGCGCAGATTTCATCGGGGCGTCATTTCGTGTATAATTAATCACCAGATCTGACATGAGGCATTTGGGAGAATAGCCTTTTTTTTTCCTTGTAACATCTCGTTAGGGCGAATGATCAGACCAATATGATCGATTCGAGAAGTGATTCTACGTTTGATTTCGTTGGATCGCTAACCGGACTTGTGTCTCGCGCCTATGTCAGCGATATCAAGTCATCGTACTCCCAGTTGTGCACGATGGTTGGGTACTATCCTTGGTTGCCGTGCAGAAACTGCTACTGTGTACTCCTCTACATTTGATATGTTTTCCGGGAGGAGTGCTTTTTCTCTTCTAGTTTGATCAGATGATATAGTGGCAGTTGTTTCCATCTGTGCAGATTTACTACCTGTGCTTCTTCCCGCATAGATGTAATGGACAACCAAACATATTAAGTTGTCTGTTTTAATATTTGGACAGTAACATTAAGATGACTGTAGATTGTATGTAAGATTATTTGGTTATGATGAACCATGCTAAAACCTCAAAGTACGCATTCGGACTACGTATCATTTTTCTCCGCCTTGGGTTTTTTATATTATTAGAGTTACTTGTAGGTGGGATTTTCTTGGAATTCGATTGTAATTCTAATAGTAATCTTGTGTTACTGTAGTATTTTTGCTGAAGAACTGAAGCTAATGTATTAAGAAAAAACACCTGCCACTGCTAGCTTTCTTAATTTATTGATCAAGTCTATGGCATCAAACTGCAACTTAGTATTTTGCTGAAGAACTGAAGCTAATGTATTAAGAAAAAACACCTGCCACTGCTAGCTTTCTTAATTTATTGATCAAGTCTATGGCATCAAACTGCAACTTAGTATTTTTGCTGAAGAACTGAAGCTAATGTATTAAGAAAAAACACCTGCCACTGCTAGCTTTCTTAATTTATTGATCAAGTCTATGGCATCAAACTGCAACTTAGTATTTTTGCTGAAGAACTGAAGCTAATGTATTAAGAAAAACACCTGCCACTGCTAGCTTTCTTAATTTATCGATCAAGTCTATGGCATCAAACTGCAACTTAGTATTTTTGCTGAAGAACTGAAGCTAATGTATTAAGAAAAACACCTGCCACTGCTAGCTTTCTTAATTTATTGATCAAGTCTATGGCATCAAACTGCAACTTAGTATTTTTGCTGAAGAACTGAAGCTAATGTATTAAGAAAAAACACCTACCACTGCTAGCTTTCTTAATTTATTGATCAAGTCTATGGCATCAAAGTGCAACTTAGTATTTTTGCTGAAGAACTGAAGCTAATGTATTAAGAAAAAACACCTGCCACTGCTAGCTTTCTTAATTTATCGATCAAGTCTATGGCATCAAACTGCAACTTAGTATTTTTGCTGAAGAACTGAAGCTAATGTATTAAGAAAAAACACCTGCCACTGCTAGCTTTCTTAATTTATTGATCAAGTCTATGGCATCAAACTGCAACTTAGTATTTTTGCTGAAGAACTGAAGCTAATGTATTAAGAAAAAACACCTACCACTGCTAGCTTTCTTAATTTATTGATCAAGTCTATGGCATCAAAGTGCAACTTAGTATTTTTGCTGAAGAACTGAAGCTAATGTATTAAGAAAAAACACCTGCCACAGCTAGCTTTCTTAATTTATTGATCAAGTCTATGGCATCAAACTGCAACTTAGTATTTTGGATGAAGAACTGAAGCTAATGTATTAAGAAAAAACACCTGCCACTGCTAGCTTTCTTGATTTATTGATCAAGTCTATGGCATCAAACTGCAACATTCTCGATCATTCAACAATGATAATATATTGGTAGTTTGTTAATTTATTGGATCAAGTCTCTGGCATCAAACTGCAACATTCTTGATCATTCCACAATGATATATATTGTTAGTTTGGAACACCCTTCATAGATCTGTCAAACTCTATTGTTTTTTAAACCATTCTAATTCTCTGTTTTGTACTAACTGGATATCAGTGCATAATGATGACTAGTTCTGTTTTAGCACTCCAATGAATAACATACGTGTCCTTTTTTTTTGTCTTTAATGACTACCGTAAATGTGAGAGTGAGATTGTGTTGGTTTTGTTGGAGTTATCCATATAAAATTTCATCAAGGTCATTTCCTTCTCTAATGTATACTCTGCATCTGTAACTAACAAAAGAAGTGGTAAGTTTCATCAAAGCACTCTGAGAAGTTTGCAACAAACTTGAATGCAACAACAGCAATGTAACGTGCATAGTTCATTTTCTTCATTTGGTTTATGAGCCTGATGGGTACATTTCTCTTTTAGCAAGAAAACCTTGTGAAGATTGTGTTTGGATTCACTGAAGCGTTTTCTACTAAGAACCATTATTTGTGTGTAGATGTTACGTAAAAGAGGGTGAACACATGTTGGCTTGCTAATGAAGTTTATAAGGATCTAATGGCATGAAGGTTTAGGATCGTAAAGATGTCAGCAGCCAAATTTCTGTTAACTAATTTTCTCAATAGAAATGCCCATTCACTAGTCCTATGGATGATGTGTATGATTATAAGTTCTTGTTGTCGCTAGAGCTCAATAGAAGATCAGAAAAACAGACTGATTAAGGTATTTTTGATTCAGAACATTTCACCAACTTCCGACACTGCACCCTAGAATTTTCTATTTGAACAGTAGATCCACAGTTACAATTTGAATTATTAAATTTTGTGTCAATAGTGTAGAATGTCAAAAGTTTCTATGCTTCTGTTTCACATTCGCACCCAAAGTGGTGCTGGATGTGTTCCATGAATCGGATATGTCGAGATGCTTTAAAGATTTTCCATATGAATTGGGGCTGTGCTGATTCAACAATAGCACCGACCTACTATTGTGATATTTGAATATGGCTTAATACTTATTCCTTTTTCATTTAACTTCTCAATAGTCCCTCTATTTGAAGTGGGTTAACTTTTGATATCAACAGGGAAATGTGATCAAGGAGGAGACACCTAAAGGGTTCAACCCAGGTTTGGTGGTTTTGATTGTTGTGGGGGGACTCTTACTGCTCTTCCTTGTCGGAAACTATGCTCTCTATATGTATGCACAAAAGACCCTTCCACCAAAAAAGAAGAAGCCGGTCTCCAAAAAGAAGTTGAGAAGGGAAAGGCTCAAGCAAGGGATTTCTGCGCCGGGAGAGTAAACATCGGAGCCCCTACCAAAACAAATAAAAGAATCTTGATGGTAACTTTGCTTCTTATATATTTTGTGTCTCAGGATGACAACAAATATTGCTTTGCAGTTGTGTTGATGCTTTTTTGTCTTTTGGCATGCAGAAGACTGACAGTTAGGAAGTCAAGGAGGGTCGAAGTTCCTAAAAGAGCTAATTGGATGACGTGCAGTGGTATCCATGCACTTGGGTGAATAAATCTACCCAAGACACCTCTGGCGTTGCTTCAGGCAACTGAACATCACATTGTAGGTCAGGCTTTTGCTAGTTTCTCAGCTAAATTTTGTAGATTGATGGTGACCTCGATCTTGATCTTTTGATGTGTGACTGAACTTTGTAAGAACCCTCACTCGGTCTTAATCTGGTTCTTGTTATTATCTTTCCTTTTTCGCCTTTTACACAAATTAATCCGGTTCTTTTTATTATCTATCCTTTTCGCCTTTTACTTTGTGTTTTTTGCTGAATGTGCTCAGGCAATGCTGTTTTGTGTGTGTGTGTATGTTTTACCTATTGATTTTTCTGATATATTGTCATCTCCAAAGTTGGTTGCTGATGCTAAAGAAGGTTGAGGTGTCGAGGAGGATCCAAACTGGAAGAGGGTTGTCGATGTGAAAATGAAGCGATTAAGGTGTGAAGGGAAGTGATAAAGGTTCGAAGAGTGAGGAGAGAAATGGTCGAGAGTTTCTACGGCTAGAACGGCTGTTAACATGATGAATAGGGTGTGGTTGATATGTTATAATGAACATGATGAAGCCATTGGGCTTACCTCACGATCTTATCAGTCTCTACTCAGCATTGATAAGACTGATAAGAAAAGCTGATGCGAGTAAGCATTAGCCTATCCACCAGCGAAACAACTAATGCAGAGGTGAAAGAAAGAGAGGTTATATATAATGCAGTAACAATAAAGACAACACTGTTAATCAAGTTGCATAATCCAAACCCCCTCAGGTTTACCTTTCATTTGACTTGAAAGATTTACCACATGCAGTTGGAAGATGTTTAAGGAAGGAACAATTCACCATGGCAATTGCTTCATTCCGACATAGCCGTAACATTTCGAGCGCAGAAAAGACATACAACAGGGAGAAAAGGGGTGTGGTAAGTGGTACCCTCTTTCTCACCATTGTAATCTTGATCGGTAGCTTGTTGAGAGTGGGGACGATCAAGATTTCTCCGCTTGTCACGAGTCTTCCTTGGACGGAGTTACCTGGAGAGCAGCAACAGCAACAGGATCCGAGGTGGCCTCAACCAAGTTGTGTTTTCTCTCCGCCTGCAGACATCGGCATAGAGATTCAAGCTTTCCTTTTTTATTCTTCACCTTTTCTAGCTGTTTCTTCATCACCTCACGCTTTCATAACAGTGGGGAGAAGGAAGCAATGAGAACAATATGTCCATAAACAGAAGAGTTGGATAAACAATAACACACAACTTTTGGTAAACACATGGCAGAGTTTGGACATGATGATGGGGCATGACACTAAACTAACATCAATTGTGATTGACGGAAAGGTAGATATGATTCATATATGTTGATGACTGGCTCGAACAATAATCACCAAAGGATAAAATTAGTAGTTTCCTTAACACTGAAAAAGAACTATCCTCCTAATAAACAATAAAATTTTGAAGTTACAAAATCTCTATTGTAAAAGACAAGATATAATTTTCAGAACGGGTACCAACTCCAAATAATTCTGCAATAATATGCTGCATTTTTTTTTTATATAATCATATCTTGATTAACCTGTGTCCTTGGACTTAACCATGGTTCCTTGAGCCTGACAATTTGCTGCATTATTCAACATAAAAAATTTCATGAGTGGAAGCTGTCAAAACATAAGGGGCTTCCTCTGGAAAGCTTCTCATAACTGGAGTTGTTTTCCTAAATTACCAAAATTATTATTATCTACCAGCACCATCGACTTAAAAGTAATTCCATCCCTCGTTGCTGTCACCAAAGCTTGAGAATATTACATCTGAGCTTGGTCAAATATGCAAGAGGTTTATTATGATTTAAAATCATAACAAAAAGTACAGAAATATTGAGGTGTGCCGTAACTAATGAGAATAAGTTGTCTCGAGAACGACGACAAGTTGTCTCGAGAACGACGACAGACGATTTAAGCTTCAGCTGAAAGAAGGACTCTCATGCTGAGTCATTAAGATCCTGTTGTTGTGGTACCAAATACTATTATTCACTACAAATACGTAAACTTTTGGACATGGTTTGGCTAGTAAAGGAGACATGCCTAACCACATGCTAGCAACATGCCAAAAGCCATTGTCATCAATATTTATGACCTTGCTCATATCAACTGATTTCATATGGTAGATAGAGCCAAGGATAATTAAACCCCTTATAAAACAGCAAAACAAGCCAATTAAATTCAGCCAATCCTACAGTTCTACTAGCACTAAGAGAGAAGGGGGGGGGGGGTGGGCGCACTGTCACGGACAAAATTGTAAAACGGCTTGTTCGGTGTAATGCTTGTGCTTGTCCGTGTCCCTTTCTGTTGGTTGTCACTTGTAAAGCTTGTAAAGGGCGTGCCAAAGGCAAAATGCCCTATTTGAGTGAGTTTGACAGCCATTGTAGGCTTGTACATAAAGTACGCGTCGAGGAATACTTGTAATAGAATTCGATCAAAATTTATGCCTTTGTTGTGCAAACTGCTTCGAGCTTGTGATATCCATTGTTGGAATGTGCATCGGCTATAAAGTGTTTACTAAAAGAGTGGCTTGTGGATCCGTGTGAAGCGCTTTCTCTCCGTCTTCTCTTTTGCAGTCCTAAGGGATTGCAGGAGATTTCGGATAAGTGACCTTTGCGGTGATACGCATTGGTGCGCACGGCTTAGGCAAAACCAAATAAGTCCGTGATTTGGTATCGAGCGGACAAGCTCACTTTTAAACACTTAGCATGCAACGGGGACCTTGTCGTGCACCACGAGGACAAGCTAAGAAGAATGAGCGCACAATGGGGATGGCTGAGTTCGAGCAAAGTCGAATTGACATTCCAAACTCGACGGCGTGCTCGAGGCAAGCCAAATGCTATGCCTTTGAGACCGCAAGTTACAAAGGTTGCTCAACGATCGAAAGAGTTGTGCAAAGCTCACAGAGGTGAGGAAAGTTGCAAACTCAAGGAATGGATACTCAATCTTGCATGCGGACGATGGATCGTCTGTGGGCATCCTGTCCATGCAAATGTTCGAGCATCAAACTTTCTCTTCGGCATGCCAGGATACTTTCTTGAAGCTGAAATGCAGGGGTGTCAGCATTGCTAGACCCGTAGGGTGCGGTGTGGCTCAGGTGAGGTGTCACATCCAGCAAAGTGCATTTGCGATAGGCGCACTGGGCACGCTTGTTCAAAGAAAGGCGAGTAGTCCAAGGGGATGGTGGTCTCCAAAACTTCCAGAGGGAAGGATGCGAAGAGAGATGTTGCTCGCAGGCGGATATCCGAAGTCCCGCCTCCAATGCGTGAATAGGTGCAATGAATCGCTGAGGAGTATCTCGAAGACAGAGCTCGAGGATCGAGTGAGCGATGAGGAGTCATCGTATGATCTCGCAAGTGGCAATGCGCTGGTGGACGATAAGCGAGATCAAGTGGGGAGCAACCAGGGCAACACACAAGTGAAGGCACACTAAGAGCCGATTCCGTGAGTTCGGACTAACCGACCGAGGGCACCGTGGAATGGTGGGCGGGCCACCATTAATCCAATGCTAATCGAGAAGCAAACAACTTGGGGAAGACTTAGTACCCAAAATCGCGCTGAAGGGAGTTGGCTTTGAAGACGGAACATGGAGCGAGGCTTGGCTTTCCTTACACGAGGTCAAGGATACATGACTCGCCGAGGCAAAGAATCTGATCATGAGCGCCATGGGTTTCATATTCAGGTGGAGCAACATCTTGCATGGTGCCAAAGTGGCTTGAGGCACAAACATCTTATCTCGATAAAGCACTTGGTGGAGATTCGAAGTGGACGCAACAATTAAAGTGCGGGCGCAAAGTTGGTGTCAAAAGATTCTAAAGCGGGCAAGAGGATCGCAGAGGAAACTTCAAGAATTGCTCCAGCATGTTGCTATTCAAGTACCGAGAGAAGAGGTGCGTGGTGCAAGATCAGCCTTAGCACAGAGTCGAGATCCGGAATAATGGTGCACAATTTCGCTTCGATGGACTTGAAAGTTGCTAAGCGATGGAGCACGAGATCAAGAGCTAGCCTGCAAAGAGTGGACCCGGAGTGAGAGGCGCCACATCGCCAAAGAAGCCAATGTAATCGAAGTAGCGAAGGCCCGCGATGTGATGTGATCGGAGTCCACACATGGAATCGCAAAGTTCATACAACAGTGATCGGGAAAAGCATGTGCAGGAGTCACGTGCGGATCATGGGCGGTGGAATGGTTCGTGGCAAGACGACAACAGCAAAGATATCCCGTGAGGACATGGTCATCTGGAGATACGACCGGGAGCGCCGACGAAGGAGCTCCAGGAAAGTGCGCGAGGTAAGAGAAGAGCTATGGATTCAAGCGAGTTGAATGCCACGGTACCACAGAGTCGGGTCTTCGTCGTAAGGCAAGACTGAATTGCGTATGAATGGAAGCCTTGGACATCAAGAGCTTTAAGGCCGGTGCACTCGGGAAGTCCAAGGAAGACTCCGTTCATGTTTGAGGAGTCCCGGATGAGTGACCGGATGATCGGGAAGACTCAGGATCCGCAGAGCCCTGGGATCGAGATGGACAACGTATCCTGAGCAGCGATCACAGAAGCTAAGGGCAAAGTCGAGGACAAGTCCGTAACAAGCGAACGGATCAGACCAATATGATCGCTAAGGAGAATTTCGAAATGCTGCATGTCCGATACGCATCGACCGTGCACGGGTGGGTACTGACATGAGGAGTGAAAACTCTACTGTGGACTTCCAATTTGATCGGGAGTCAATGGACAGATGACATCTGGCAGGTGTTCAATGATGCGCAACCAAACATATTAAGATCTGAACTAACAAAGATACTGTAAGGAAGAATCGATGCTAGGACGATTCGGACTACCACTCATGGGTTTTAATCATTAGATTGAGGGGGAACTTGGAATTCGAGAAGTAAATCTGCAACAGAACTGATAAGGTGCCATGCTAGCGCAAGCTCAGACCATGAAGAACGAAGCTAAGGTACCAGAGCACTGCAAATCCAAGGCATCAAAACTGCAACTTAGGGGCAAGAACTGAAGCTGTGAGGAAGAAAAACACCTGACTGCTAGGACAATGGAGGATCAATCGCTCTTGAGGAGAATGCTTGGTCCATGCTATGAAAGTCTATGGCCAAACTGCAGGATTTTTGCTGAGAACTGCTAATGGAGCCAGGTGGGCGATCAAGTCAGCGAACCGAAGACCGAGAACTTCACTAAGACCAATGTCACGAGACTTTCCATCAAGATAGCCGAAGTGAGTGAAGGACTGGTCGATGCAAGAGGCATGACCAATTAGATCGGAGCAGACGAAGCTAATCTGTCGCCACTGCTAGTTTCTTACTATTCGAGAGTCGGGCGGCAACTTAGTGAAAACTGGTGCTGGACAATCCAAAAGGAGCTTACTATTAGGGGTGATAACTACGAGGCACAGCTAAGCTTTCTTAATTTATTGATCAAGCAATGAAGGTGAACTCCAAGAGGATGACTGGCTAATGATTGCAAACACTTCAAGCTTTCTTGATTTGATGAGCTATGAGCAAAGCAACCGCAAAGATCTTCAACAATGACGCAATTTATTGTCCGGCATCAAACTGCAAGGCTTCGAGGATATATATTGTTAGTTTGGAACAAGATAACTCTTTGCCTTCTAATTCGGAAGAAATGGGCGAACTCCAAGAATAAATACCGTCAAGCTACCGAAATGTGTAGAATGTTGGAGAACGGTCATTTCCTTCTCTAAATCCAAGAAGAGGTAAGTTTCATCAAAGACTCTGAGAAGTTTGCAACAAGAATGCAACAAAGCAATGAAGGTTCATTTCTTCATTTGGTTTATGGGAAATTTCATGCAGGAAGGATTCACTGAAACTTTTCTACTCATGAAGGTGTATGCGTGACGTGGGTCATGTTGGCATGAATGAAGTTTAGGATCTAATGGCATGAAGGTTTAGGATCAAAGACAAGCAAGAAGATTTCTGCAAGATAATTTTCTCAAAGAAATGGTCAACAAGACCTATCATGAATCAAAGTTCCGCTAGAGCTCAATGAAGATCAGAGTTAAGGTATTTTTGATTCAGAACATTTCCGACACTGCACCCCTAAATTTTCTATTTGAACAGAGATCCAAGTTAAGATCAAGTGCGATGCTTTGTTTCACCCAAAGTGGTGCTGGATGCCATGAAGTCGTAGTCGAGTGCAAAGATTTTCCATAGAATTGAAGTGGCACAACAATAGGAGGATTAATAGTTAATACGATTCCTTTTCATTTAAAGGATTAAGCGGAGAACTTTGATATCAACAAAATGGAAGCTAAGGCGTTTGAGTGTCTCTTACTGCGCGAAACTATGTCATCTAAGATCACAAAAGATCAGAAGCCGGTCTCAAAAGAAGCGCAAAGGCGTCAAGCAAAGGATTTCTGTGGGGGAGAGTAAACATCGGACCCTACCAAGGTAAAAAATCTTGATGAGCTTATATGTGTCTCAGGATGCAACAAATATGTTACGCTTTGCAGTTGAGTTGATGTACTTTTTGGTATGCAATTTAGGAAGTCCAAGTCAAGTTCCTAAAGGGATGACGTGCAGTGGTATCGCATTTGCCAAGACGGCATTCAGATAACTGAACATCACATTGAAATGGTCACGGCTTTAAAGTGTTTCAAAATTTTGTAGATGGGACCTCGATCTTGAGATAATGGACGGTTCTTGTTATTATCTTTCCTTTTTACGCCTTTTACAGCTTTATCTATCCTTTTCCTTTTAGTGTTTTTGCTGAGTGCTCAGAATGCTGTGTGTATGCCTATTGATTTTTCTGATATATTGTCATCTCAAAGTTGGTTGCTGATGCTAAAGAAGGTTGAGGTGTCGAGGAGATATCCATTGGATAGAGGGTTGTCGATGTGCAAATGAAGCGATTAAGCGAAAGTAAAATTTCTACGGCTAGAACAACATGATGAGGGGTGTGGATATGTTATAATGAACATGATTTATCTTCAAGATCTTATCAGTCTCTACTCAGCATTGATAAGACTGAAAAAGCTGATGCAAGTCATTAGCCTATCCACCAACGATTACCATAATGCAGAGGTGAAAGAAAGAGAGTTATATATAATGCACCAACACTGTTAATTCGTGTTGTATCCGCATAATCCAAGGTTTACCTTCCATTTGACTTGAAAGATTTACCACATGCAGTTGGAAATTCACCTTGGCAATTGCTTCATTCCGACATAGCCAAGTACATTTCGAGCGCAGAAAAGACATACAACAGGGAGAAAAGCATAAAGTAAGTGCAAATCAAGATTTTATAGTGGATCGATCGTCTTACCGAGAGCACGCCCAGGATCCGAGTGGATTAGTTGCTCTTCACCTGCAGACATCGGCAAAGATTCATTTCACTTTTTATTCACCTTTTCTAGCTTTTCTTCATCACCTCACGCTTTCATACGAAAGCTCAAAATCAAAGAGTTGGATCTTAAAACAACTTTCGGTAAACCTTTTCACAGCTCAGAGGAGAATATGCATTTAGTTGAATGCAAAATAATCAAGAGTTACTGACAAAGAACTATCCTCCTTAAGATAAAATTTTTCAAGTCAAAATCTCTGTAAAAGAGAGACTCAATCAATCTTTCAGAGATACAACTCAACTAATTCTGCAATAGAGTGTCAGTGGTTCTTGAGATTACTCAATTCTTGCTATACTGGAGTTCCTTCTACAGACCATCGACTTAAGTAATTCCATCTCTTTCCCAGGAGCTCTAGCTTGGTCAAATATGCAAGAGGTTTATTATGCATTAACATACAAATATTGAGGTGTGCGTAACTCCCGAATATTTGTCTCGAGAATCTCGGAAACGACATTCAGGCGATTTAAGCTCGGACTCCATGCTGAGTCATTAAGATCCTGGTTGTGGTAAAATACTATTATTCACTACAAATAGCGTAAACTTTATGGACCTACATGGAGCCAAAATTTCAAATATTGCGTCATATCAAGATTTCCATTATGGTAGATGAGGATAATTAAACCCCTGTTTCTAAAACAGCCACTGACCACCTCAGTAATAGTCTCGGAAATTGTGTCAGGCCAAGATCGAGCCTAATCGGGCGTGTCACCACTGACCCACCTTTTAGGTCACTATTTGGGCCTTTCTCTTGGCCCAACACTACCCTAACTTAGGCCCAATGAGCCCCTAATTGAATTAGTCTAATTACATTCAGAACTAACTCAATTAGCCCCCTAAACTACTTCGATTTAGACAAATTATTATAAGCATGAATCATAAGTCGTCCAGCATGTCATTGTTCATCGACGCTTCGTCCGATCCTTCGGCGCATCGTCCTCTCTTACGGTCTATTGCCCAATCGACATATTGACCCCGCAACTCTGATCTCCTTGGTGCAATGTTCGCTCTTCTTGGCCCGATGCCCAAACTCATGGCATGAAGCCTTCAATCGATATGTCGACCAATCTTCCGACTCGATATCCAATCTTCTAACATGTTCCACTCCGACCCAGCATTCGATTCCTCCTGCTTTAATCAATTTGTCTCTCCTTGATTGAAGCTAATCCTATATCACTCAAAACGTAGATTAGATCATAAACTCTATCAATTGCTTTCATCATCAAAATCTGAGATTCAACAAAAGGATCTAGAATATCTGCCCCAAGTAAGAAACTTAAAATTGAGGAAATCAAATTCAGATTTTTAACAAATGGACAGATGTCGTTTGGGAGTATTTTACATGTTTAAAACATCTGATAAATGGAAGATTGTTCTTATGTAAAAGAGTTTGCTGGAAAAATAACAAAAAAGCAGCATTTGTTCAGCAATAAGGTATGGGAATGATAACAGTCAAGATGACTCGTATAGGAGTCCCAATGATAAGTAGTAATAAATAGTTGAGGCTTTTGCTTATGATCTTACATTTAGGAAGAACTAGTATGACCAAAAGAATGGCTTCATTTCAAGGTATGCTATCAAGAAGAATTAAAAAAACTTTTAACAGTTTGTTAACTTGGAACTTATGATAATGATCAACAAAACAATATGACCTTTAAAGAACATTAGTGTAAGTCTAGCTTAAATGTTGATATAATTTGCCTACTTAGCTTACCTCCTCAATGAGCTTCACAAGTGCAATATCAGACTTCTCACACTTGCTCTTCAAAATTCATTTTCTTTCTTAAGTTCCTTTACCAATTTCGCCATCTGATTAAAATTCAAGTCACAAAGAGTAAATTATAATGGATTTACTTAATTCATATATGAAGATAACAAGAGTAAATATAATGTAAAATCATATATTCAGAAAAGCAGAGGGTTCATGCCCCATATCAACATGCAATACCTACTAAGTCATTCTTACCTTTTCCATCTCCTGCTTAAATGCTTCAAAGACCTCAAGTACTTTTTGACAAAGCATCCTGAGGCAGCATTAAGTAACTTATTACTGAATAATACTGTCAATGTTCATCTATGTAAAATTTATATTAAGTGGACAAGAAATGAGAATTGAAAGATAAAGGCCTTAAATATAAAAATAAACCTGAACTCGAAGGAAATTCAATCTGTCGACTAACAAAGGAAGAACAAGAACTACAATAATCCTTTGTCCCATAAAAAGTCCAATAAGAATAAGCTGTCATTCTTTAACACTCATTCAGTCACTGCCTCTCATGGTGAGGACATAATTTATCACACTACCAAACTTTATAAATCCTACCTTTCTAGTTAAAATCTTAGCAACAAAAATTTTAGGTCCATAACATAAGAAACATTTAGATGAGAATGCTAGGTGATACTAATTAGTACTAGGAACTCAGACATGAAGGTAAGCAACCTACGTTTAACAGAATACAAAAATTGAATATCTAGTTGAGGTGTTTTGCTGTTGCATTGCAGAGAGAAGACAAGGCTGTGAGGTTCTGGTTGGAACATAGATATACCGTGTCTTGTGCTGCAAACAATGCACCATTGTACCAATGGGAAAGACATCTACCAAATGTCTCATGGAGGCAGAGATAATTAGTTCAAGTCACTAATCATGTAAATTATGACATTCACCATCACAATGGGAAACATCTCATGATTATGACCACATGAAGTTGATCAATCTATTGTTATCCAATTTTACATGCTGCACAAAGTACGTCAACAGCTAAAACTATTGTTCTGAAAAGAACGAAAAGAACTATTATTATTATCCACTTAAACAAAACAAATATGTAAACTGTTTATTCAATTCCCAGTGATAGATGAAAAGGTGGATAACTGGCACAAAAAGAAAAACTGAAGCAAGAGAAACATATCTGGATGAGGGGGAGAGGCTAAATGTTGAAACAAAATTTAATGTTGCAATTTTGAAAAGCTATAAAAGGTTTGACATTCCATAAATGATAGTCTTGAGTTTTGGTGAGTTTACACTTACAATTATAACATACCACATCAACATGAAAATAGAAACATCAGCCCTTGTCATGCCAAGGATGTGCCAAAACACCTTTTTACATGTCAATGGCTTGTGTCATGTACCATGTATTGCATACAGCTCATCACCATCATGACTCATGAGATGCTGGACAAAGTTAAATCCATTCTTCCAATATGGATTATTCAGTTAAGCCTGACTATTAATGTCTCAGTTGCTCTTGCAGTATCCATGGTGACCAAATGTAACAGTGTACAGGTACACCATACACAGAAGAACAATAAGAGGATTAGGATTTAAATTTGGTCAGAATAATGACAGATCTGACAGAAAACAGTAAGGTTTGATGGTGGGTTAAGAGAAAACTACCAGACTAATGCTTTATTCTGGAAATGACATCAGAAAATCAAGTTGCTATAAACACAGAGAGAAAGAAAATGATGTGCTAAAAATAGAGAAAAAAGAGAAAGTCGAGATGTAAACTGATAGTTCAAACCTAACAGAATAAATAGTAGAAACAGAAGAAAATATGACAAACAAGACCACAAAGGGGCAGAGAGAGAGAGAGAGAGAGAGAGAGAGAGAGGGTCTGCTCATTGATAAAAATACATGTATTTATCAATAATGCATTACAAGACCAATCACAAATAGTTGCATAGCCCATTATGTATAAACCTTTGCGAACTCTCTAAACATAGAAAAAAAGTGACAAAACAAAAATCCACACAAAATATGCACAAGTCTCTGAGACCTCTAGATTGGTTATTACCAATGATTTAAAAAGCGCTTGAAAGAAAGATGCCAAGGTCCAAAAACGCCTGAGACGCTAGGCACTCGCCCGAGCGAAGCGAGGCGCTAAAATATAAAAATATATAATATAATTATTTAAATAAAACCTAATAATAATTTCAAATAAATAAAAATTAATAGTATTAAAATCAAAATAACATATTATTAATCTAATAAATAAAATACCATTAACAAGATTAGCAGATAACGTTAATAAAAATCAAAATTAATAGTATTGCATAAGAGTGTAAGGGAAGACCGAGAGGCGATCGAGAGCAAATGAAGCGGGTGAGTGGTGAGCGACGACAGTGGCAACGACAACAACGAGCATGCGCAAGTGGCGGCGATGGCAAGCGGCAATGGCAAAGAGAGGAAAGCTCGAGAGCGACTAGCAACGATAGTGGCAAAGGCAATGCTGAGCAATGAGCGCGAGCAAGGTTAGGTTGGGGAAGACGCGAGAAGGTGCTTAGTCGACAACCAACTAAAGCAGATCGAACGATTCGTCGCCGGTTTAACCCGAAGCGCGTCAAACGCCGACGCCTTTGGCGAAGCGCCAGGCGGCGCTCGCGCTGAAACGGCGAGGCGCTTGGGCCTCGCCGCCCTCGCCAAGTTGAAGAAGCCCGAGCGCCTATTAAAATCACTGGTTATTACTACAATATTCCACAAGATAGGTCTCGCGTCAATCCAAGTATGAATGTCATGTATGTTATTTGAGATTTAAAAAAAAGGCTAAACCTCCGACTTGACTTACTCTCAGACTAGGCTCAACTAAGATGAAAGCAAAATCCTGCATTAAAAACATGGCATGAGTATGTCTCTTGCTATTTCGAGACATTATTTATGTTCTCAAGACATTATACCAGTTCAGGTACTAATACTATTATGTAGATTTTTCTTGGGCAGTATCCTTTGCCAAAGTTGAAACTAAGTTTGACCTTAACAATGATAATTACAATTGATTTATGCCTAACACGTTATTATTTAAACACTTTCTACATAAACTTCAAATTTAATTCACATACTTGGAATTGCTGAAATCTCTTTCATCAGCTGCTAGCTGTAGACGCAAACTCTTCTCAGTGGCCATAAGCTGTGAAACCTGTTCAGCATACAATTGCATCTGGGTTTGTTCCTTAGCAGACTTCTGTTCCTGTTGCTGAAGTTTTAGATCAGCAAGCTGAAGCTAGCATCTTCTGCTGTAACTGTAGACATAGTTTATATGTAAAGGGCAAAACACTAGTGAGCCTCAAAGTCAAAGTTATGGTTTATCCAAAATCAGAACTTGCATCACAGAAATTCAGAAGATACAAAATCCTTGAAGACCCTACCTTTTTGGGCAAAATGTTGTTCAGAAAGAGAGTATTGGTCAGCAAGGAGTTTTATCTTATTTCTCAACCTAAAGGAAAGCAAGTAATTTGTCTGTAAAGAATAGTAGCTCAATAATAAGAGAAAGGGCCATCATCTGACATCAGGAAAGAATAAGAAACATAATGCTATGTAAGTTGAATATAACATATCATTATCACATTACCTAGGAACACTTGTAAGGTGCATAACCAAAACTTAGCAGCTGTAACATACCCATGCTTATTTGGACATAATATTTGTCCCATAAATTAATGAAAATTAATGAAAACCAAGTGATCATCAGCAATCATTAGTAATCATAAACATCAGCAACAGATTAACAAACACAGACGAAGAACATGTAAGTTTCATTATCATCAAAAATTCCATTTAAGAAAGATAATAGCCTAAATAAAGGGTGAACTAACATATATCTTTTTGCACATAACAGTAAGAAAATTTCTAACAGATGTGATGACGTGGACAATGGGCATCGAGACTTTCATCTGATAAGTAAGATATTTGTGAAATGGTAGACATCGCAAACCAGCCACCCCAACTTTGACTGCTGGGAGCAGATAATCATGTGCATCTTTGCACAAACATCATCATTATGTTTAGATAGAAAGCCAAATGAAAGGTCAATGTTTCATGTATTTCACATGCATCGACTTGGAAAAACATGTAATCTTTAAGAACGCTTGGCTCCAGACTGCCAGATATGCACTCCAATGTTTTAATTAATTGAATAAAGAAACCAATTGTCATCTCCTTTCTACAAAAAAAAAAAAGAGTTGGTAAAATAATATTCATGTTCAAGTATCTTGTTCCAGTGATAATCAACACTATCTAGGTTACGTAAGATTTCAAACCAGTAGATGAGGGACAATGAATTCATCACACATGCAGAGTCATTACAGCATGTGCCCACACCTGCCAACAAAGAGCAGGCTGTGGTTATTGGTACAGCTCTATATAATCCAGAAAACCTGCATTTAGTGGCTAGCATTGCTTGGCATGTGATTCAATATGTGATTGGCAACTGATTTAAAAAAGACAAGGCCAAAATTAAGTCATAACAAATGCA
The DNA here is from genome assembly GCA_024322285.1 of Musa beccarii. Classification (NCBI taxonomy): domain Eukaryota; kingdom Viridiplantae; phylum Streptophyta; class Magnoliopsida; order Zingiberales; family Musaceae; genus Musa; species Musa beccarii. Next base: position 3,309,675 of record CM044398.1, on the reverse strand, counting down.
AGTACAAGGACAAGCTATGGCAATAACACTGCTTATAGAAGAATATTCATGACCTATGCCATCCCTGTAACTTGCTCCAAATGTATTTAACATCTTGTAAGAAAGTATCATATGGCAGTTTGACTGATATCTATGTTGCATAATTACTATGCTTCATATTGAATCTACAACAGCCTGATGGAGTGTTATCTATCGTGTCATTCTTAATTCCTCTTTATCTTGATATAAGTATCAGTTTAATCAATAAATTTTCAAATATCATACTCACAATTGGCGGAAATTAGATGATAAGGATATAATCCAGAAAAATAAACATTTTAAAGTTTCTTCATGTAAAGATATCCTTGTTGCAATCAATCTAAAAAAGTAACTCCAGGAACCTTACATCTCATTTTCATTGAGCTGAGAAAGGCATTCATTTTTTTGCACCTCAAGTTTATTGGTGATATCCTACAACACAAAAGCCATTGATTACAAATTTTTAGTGGAAACAGAAAAGGGATGCACCCTACTACAAAACCAATAACCATAAGACATGTAAAAGGAACAATTCTAGAGACAAATTTTGGGATACAGGTGGAAGGAATATGATGTATTTAATTTGTCAACATAAACAAGTGTCTCATGATATGGTAAGACATAGACAAGTAGATTACCATGCGTCATGTCGGGTAGTTTTAAGACTAATCCTTGCCCTAATATAATTTACTTATTGCAGCCCATCCTCATATCTCCAACTTGTCTCAAAGGTCTGTTCAGAAGAAACTTTCTCGGTTTCTGGAAACACATGCACCTGTTGCATGGTTTTCACAGGTCCTTTTTGCTGCTTTATAATTCTCCAGAAATTTGGTGCTGTACTCTTCATCATAACACTAGGCTGATACCATGTTCAACCAGTTCACTGTTTCAGGGCACAATCAAGCAAAAAGTGTGAAGAGATGTAGAAACATCAAAGAAAATCTAATACTATACAACTATAGTTCACCACTGGTATTTCTCTAGACAATCATTTAAATCTTAGTCTTGGAGTGTGGCTTCTTCACTAGGAGAACAGAAATTAGATACTCAGATGTTTGATACAGCTATGTTCTTAATGCTCTTAACTTTCAGATAACAGAAAAAATCTAAAAAAAAAAAAAATCTCAGGCTCTCAGAGTAACCAAAAAAAACCAAACACTTAAGATATTTAGACCTAATTATTAAGATTCTCATATTTTTCATCTGAAGATATTCTTTGGCATTCTCGTCATATCAGGCTGAAGCAAGGTTGAATACAACATAACTTAATAAAGATACATTCAACCTCTCATCAGGAAAAATGACCATAAGCATTTTATTCTGAGTTGCAGCGCAAAGTGACTCAAGTCACTTAACAGCAACAGCTTCCAGAAGGCAAATTCACAGTTATAAGCACGTGACTAGAGAATCAGAAAAAGAAGCTATTTATAAGTATGAACATCATAAAAGTCTTCTATGCTTCCCAACGATATCGTTTTATAAAAATCTAATATATGATCCAAAATAACGGCTTTGTTTTAACATCCTTCAAGTTGAAGATTATTGTTGGAAGCCATGGAACTCAAAGCAAGCTAATCAAATCTAACTCCACATGGACAAATTGATAAAGCAGCATTGAGCATCTTGATAATCATGTACTTATCACCAACCTTCCAGAAGTCAAATATTTTTTTGCCTCTATTTTAGCTTTAGACGAGGCTGTGGCAAAATTTACTCGTACCAACACTTAACCATATGAACTACTAGGTTCATTTAAAGTCTTAAACTCGAGAATAAATTTCGATCCACCTAGATGAGACCAATTTATGCCTCAGTAATTTTGAGTGCTCTATCTAAAGCATGATTATCCATTGCTTGGAATGTGCATCTAAATAAAATTGACCCTAACTAGTCTAGCATTGATCCAATTAAAGAATCTCTTTATGCCGCTCTTTATTTTCAGATTCTCCAAGTGCTTACAAATTAATTATAACTCAATAATCCGTCTTCTCTTTTTGGTAGTCTAATTTACTAATTTCCTTTATCTAACATCGCTAGCCCGAAAACTCTAAGTCTTGACAATGCGGGGTTCAATTTCTAAGCTCATTGAATCATAAGCTACATATCGATGGCTAAATCCACCTTTGCTTTCAATATTCAAATCAACCGGATCCTTCAAGATAAAATTTCGATCTAAAATTTGTTTGCAATAACGTATCTGCTCGAACATGGCAGCTTTATAGCTCAATTCGATGTTCGCCTTTCTAATTCTTCTGAACAAACTCAATTTTATAGCCACCTTGGCCCGAGATGCCCAATCCCATCTTTGCGTTCAACATCAATCGACCAAACATCTTCCCTCTCTTTCAATCAGAAACTCTTTCTCCTTTTCACAGGCTCAGGAGAGAACCTTTACAACCCTCTAAGAGTTCCTTCACACACCTCCCTTAAGATAATTTCTAAGCTCTAGGAGGAGAGACTCAATCACTTCGAGAGATATTACAACTCTAGAATCACAGGGTTTTTGCTCTCTTTTTTGCTCAATTCTTGCTATACTAAGCAAGAATAGCTGGGATATTTATAGATCCCAAGTAGCTTAAAAAATGGAGCCAAAATTTCAAACATCCCGAGATTTCTGAATCATCGCCCAATTTGCTAACACCGACTATCACCGCTCAAATAGTCTCGAAATTGTGTCTTGAAGATCGAGCCATCAGTCACCACCGACCCACCTTTTAGGTCACTATTTGGGCCTTTCTCTTGGCCCAACACTACCCTAACTTAGGCCCAATGAGCCCCTAATTGAATTAGTCTAATTACATTCAGAACTAACTCAATTAGCCCCCTAAACTACTTCGATTTAGACAAATTATTATAAGCATGAATCATAAGTCGTCCAGCATGTCATTGTTCATCGACGCTTCGTCCGATCCTTCGGCGCATCGTCCTCTCTTCGATATTGCCCAATCGACATATTGACCCCGCAACTCTGATCTCCTTGGTGCAATGTTCGCTCTTCTTGGCCCGATGCCCAAACTCATGGCATGAAGCCTTCAATCGATATGTCGACCAATCTTCCGACTCGATATCCAATCTTCTAACATGTTCCACTCCGACCCAGCATTCGATTCCTCCTGCTTTAATCAATTTGTCTCTCCTTGATTGAAGCTAATCCTATATCACTCAAAACGTAGATTAGATCATAAACTCTATCAATTGCTTTCATCATCAAAATCTGAGATTCAACAAAAGGATCTAGAATATCTGCCCCAAGTAAGAAACTTAAAATTGAGGAAATCAAATTCAGATTTTTAACAAATGGACAGATGTCGTTTGGGAGTATTTTACATGTTTAAAACATCTGATAAATGGAAGATTGTTCTTATGTAAAAGAGTTTGCTGGAAAAATAACAAAAAAGCAGCATTTGTTCAGCAATAAGGTATGGGAATGATAACAGTCAAGATGACTCGTATAGGAGTCCCAATGATAAGTAGTAATAAATAGTTGAGGCTTTTGCTTATGATCTTACATTTAGGAAGAACTAGTATGACCAAAAGAATGGCTTCATTTCAAGGTATGCTATCAAGAAGAATTAAAAAAAAAACTTTTAACAGTTTGTTAACTTGGAACTTATGATAATGATCAACAAAACAATATGACCTTTTAAAGAACATTAGTGTAAGTCTAGCGAAATGTTGATATAATTTGCCTACTTAGCTTACCTCCTCAATGAGCTTCACAAGTGCAATATCAGACTTCTCACACTTGCTCTTCAAAAATTCATTTTCTTTCTTAAGTTCCTTTACCAATTTCGCCATCTGATTAAAATTCAAGTCACAAAGAGTAAATTATAATGGATTTACTTAATTCATATATGAAGATAACAAGAGTAAATATAATGTAAAATCATATATTCAGAAAAGCAGAGGGTTCATGCCCCATATCAACATGCAATACCTACTAAGTCATTCTTACCTTTTCCATCTCCTGCTTAAATGCTTCAAAGACCTCGTTACTTTTTGACAAAGCATCCTGAGGCAGCATTAAGTAACTTATTACTGAATAATACTGTCAATGTTCATCTATGTAAAATTTATATTAAGTGGACAAGAAATGAGAATTGAAAGATAAAGGCCTTAAATATAAAAATAAACCTGAACTCGAAGGAAATTCAATCTGTCGACTAACAAAGGAAGAACAAGAACTACAATAATCCTTTGTCCCATAAAAAGTCCAATAAGAATAAGCTGTCATTCTTTAACACTCATTCAGTCACTGCCTCTCATGGTGAGGACATAATTTATCACACTACCAAACTTTATAAATCCTACCTTTCTTAGTTAAAATCTTAGCAACAAAAAATTTTAGGTCCATAACATAAGAAACATTTAGATGAGAATGCTAGGTGATACTAATTAGTACTAGGGAACTCAGACATGAAGGTAAGCAACCTACGTTTTAACAGAATACAAAAATTGAATATCTAGTTGAGGTGTTTTGCTGTTGCATTGCAGAGAGAAGACAAGGCTGTGAGGTTCTGGTTGGAACATAGATATACCGTGTCTTGTGCTGCAAACAATGCACCATTGTACCAATGGGAAAGACATCTACCAAATGTCTCATGGAGGCAGAGATAATTAGTTCAAGTCACTAATCATGTAAATTATGACATTCACCATCACAATGGGAAACATCTCATGATTATGACCACATGAAGTTGATCAATCTATTGTTATCCAATTTTACATGCTGCACAAAGTACGTCAACAGCTAAAACTATTGTTCTGAAAAGAACGAAAAGAACTATTATTATTATCCACTTAAACAAAACAAATATGTAAACTGTTTATTCAATTCCCAGTGATAGATGAAAAGGTGGATAACTGGCACAAAAAGAAAAACTGAAGCAAGAGAAACATATCTGGATGAGGGGGAGAGGCTAAATGTTGAAACAAAATTTAATGTTGCAATTTTGAAAAGCTATAAAAGGTTTGACATTCCATAAATGATAGTCTTGAGTTTTGGTGAGTTTACACTTACAATTATAACATACCACATCAACATGAAAATAGAAACATCAGCCCTTGTCATGCCAAGGATGTGCCAAAACACCTTTTTACATGTCAATGGCTTGTGTCATGTACCATGTATTGCATACAGCTCATCACCATCATGACTCATGAGATGCTGGACAAAGTTAAATCCATTCTTCCAATATGGATTATTCAGTTAAGCCTGACTATTAATGTCTCAGTTGCTCTTGCAGTATCCATGGTGACCAAATGTAACAGTGTACAGGTACACCATACACAGAAGAACAATAAGAGGATTAGGATTTAAAATTTGGTCAGAATAATGACAGATCTGACAGAAAACAGTAAGGTTTGATGGTGGGTTAAGAGAAAACTACCAGACTAATGCTTTATTCTGGAAATGACATCAGAAAATCAAGTTGCTATAAACACAGAGAGAAAGAAAATGATGTGCTAAAAATAGAGAAAAAAGAGAAAGTCGAGATGTAAACTGATAGTTCAAACCTAACAGAATAAATAGTAGAAACAGAAGAAAATATGACAAACAAGACCACAAAGGGGCAGAGAGAGAGAGAGAGAGAGAGAGAGAGAGAGGTCTGCTCATTGATAAAAATACATGTATTTATCAATAATGCATTACAAGACCAATCACAAATAGTTGCATAGCCCATTATGTATAAACCTTTGCGAACTCTCTAAACATAGAAAAAAAGTGACAAAACAAAAATCCACACAAAATATGCACAAGTCTCTGTTGAGACCTCTAGATTGGTTATTACCAATGATTTAAAAAGCGCTTGAAAGAAAGATGCCAAGGTCCAAAAACGCCTGAGACGCTAGGCACTCGCCCGAGCGAAGCGAGGCGCTAAAATATAAAAATATATAATATAATTATTTAAATAAAAACCTAATAATAATTTCAAATAAATAAAAATTAATAGTATTAAAATCAAAATAACATATTATTAATCTAATAAATAAAAATACCATTAACAGTTAGCAGTATACTGTTAATAAAAATCAAAATTAATAGTATTGCGAAGAGTGTAAGGGAAGACCGAGGGCGACTGAGAGCAGCAACAGCGGTAGCGGGAGTGGTGGCGACGACAGTGGCAACGACAACAACGAGCAGCGGCAGTGGCGACAGTGGCAGCGGCAGCAGGAGTGAAAGCGGAAGCAGGAGCGACTAGCAACGATAGTGGCAGCGGCAGCGGTAGCAGCGGGAGCGGCGAGCAAGGTTAGGGTTGGGGAAGACGCGAGAGAAAGGTGCTTTAGTTGGTTCGATTGAACCAACTAAAGCAGACCGAATCGATTGGTCGCCGCCGGTTTAACCCGAAGCGCTTTCCGAAACGCCCGACGCTGGCTTGGCGAAGCGCCAGCGGCGCCTCTTTGAAGCGCCGCTGAAACGGCGAGCGGCGCTTGGGCCTCGCCTCGCCTCGCTCGAGCGGTTAGGCAAGCGCCCGAGCGCCTATTAAAATCACTGGTTATTACTACAATATTCCACAACTGATAGGTCTCTGCTTCGAATCCAAGTATGAATGTCATGTATGTTATTTGATGTAATAAAAATTTCTTCTATTTTTGCATTTAAAAAAAAAGGCTAAACCTCCGACTTGACTTACTCTCAGACTAGGCTCAACTAAGATAGAAAGCAAAATCCTGCATTAAAAAACATGGCATGAGTATGTCTCTTGCTATTTCGAGACATTATTTATGTTCTCTAAGACATTATACCAGTTCAGGTACTAATACTATTATGTAGATTTTTCTTGGGCAGTATCCTTTGCCAAAGTTGAAACTAAGTTTGACCTTAACAATGATAATTAACAATTGATTTATGCCTAACACGTTATTATTTAAACACTTTCTACATAAACTTCAAATTTAATTCACATACTTGGAATTGCTGAAATCTCTCTTCATCAGCTGCTAGCTGTAGACGCAAACTCTTCTCAGTGGCCATAAGCTGTGAAACCTGTTCAGCATACAATTGCATCTGGGTTTGTTCCTTAGCAGACTTCTGTTCCTGTTGCTGAAGTTTTAGATCAGCAAGCTGAAGTTCTAGCATCTTCTGCTGTAACTGTAGACATAGTTTATATGTAAAGGGCAAAACACTAGTGAGCCTCAAAGTCAAAGTTATGGTTTATCCAAAATCAGAACTTGCATCACAGAAATTCAGAAGATACAAAATCCTTGAAGACCCTACCTTTTGGGCAAAATGTTGTTCAGAAAGAGAGTATTGGTCAGCAAGGAGTTTTATCTTATTTCTCAACCTAAAGGAAAGCAAGTAATTTGTCTGTAAAGAATAGTAGCTCAATAATATAAAAGAGAAAGGGCCATCATCTGACATCAGGAAAGAATAAGAAACATAATGCTATGTAAGTTGAATATAACATATCATTATCACATTACCTAGGAACACTTGTAAGGTGCATAACCAAAAACTTAGCAGCTGTAACATACCCATGCTTATTTGGACATAATATTTGTCCCATAAATTAATGAAAATTAATGAAAACCAAGTGATCATCAGCAATCATTAGTAATCATAAACATCAGGAACAACAGATTAACAAACACAGACGAAGAACATGTAAGTTTCATTATCATCAAAAAATTCCATTTAAGAAAGATAATAGCCTAAATAAAGGGTGAACTAACATATATCTTTTTGCACATAACAGTAAGAAAATTTCTAACAGATGTGATGACGTGGACAATGGGCATCGAGACTTTCATCTGATAAGTAAGATATTTGTGAAATGGTAGACATCGCAAACCAGCCACCCCAACTTTGGAGGTTATTCTTACTGCTGGGAGCAGATAATGCATGTGCATCTTTGCACAAACATCATCATTATGTTTAGATAGAAAGCCAAATGAAAGGTAAGGGAAGTTACAATGTTTCATGTATTTCACATGCACGACTTGGAAAAACATGTAATCTTTAAGAACGTTGGCTCCAGACTGCCAGATATGCACTCCAATGTTTTAATTAATTGAATAAAGAAACCAATTGTCATCTCCCTTTCTACAAAAAAAAAAAGAGTTGGTAAAATAATATTCATGTTCAAGTATCTTGTTCCAGTGATAATCAACACTATCTAGGTTACCGTAAGATATTCAAACCAGTAGATGAGGGACAATGAATTCATCACACATGCAGAGTCATTACAGCATGTGCCCACACCTGCCAACAAAGAGCAGGCTGTGGTTATTGGTACAGCTCTATATAATCCAGAAAACCTGCATTTAGTGGCTAGCATTGCTTGGCATGTGATTCAATATGTGATTGGCAACTGATTTAAAAAAGACAAGGCCAAAATTAAGTCATAACAAATGCAAGTACAAGGACAAGCTATAAAGGCAATAACACTGCTTATAGAAGAATATTCATGACCTATGCCATCCCTGTAACTTGCTCCTAAATGTATTTAACATCTTGTAAGAAAGTATCATATGGCAGTTTGACTGATATCTATGTTGCATAATTACTATGCCTTCATATTGAGCCTTATCTACAACAGCCTGATGGAGTGTTATCTATCGTGTCATTCTTAATTCCTCTTTATCTTGATATAAGTATCAGTTTAATCAATAAATTTTCAAATATCATACTCACAATTGGCGGAAATTAGATGATAAGGATATAATCCAGAAAAATAAACCTATTTTAAAGTTTCTTCATGTAAAGATATCCTTGTTGCAATCAATCTAAAAAGAACTCCAGGAACCTTACATCTCATTTTCATTGAGCTGAGAAAGGCATTCATTTTTTTGCACCTCAAGTTTATTGGTGATATCCTACAACACAAAAGCCATTGATTAACAAATTTTTTAGTGGAAACAGAAAAAGGGATGCACCCCACTACAAAACCAATAACCATAAGACATGTAAAAGGAACAATTCTAGAGACAAATTTTGGGATACAGTAAAAAATTGTGGAAGGAATATGATGTATTTAATTTGTCAACATAAACAAGTACCTGTCTCATGATATGGTAAGACATAGACAAGTAGATTACCATGCGTCACTGTCCTATGTAATGTAGTTTTATGACTAATCCTTGCCCTAATATAATTTACTTATTGTGCAGCCCATCCATCATATCTCCAACTTGTCTCAAAGGTCTGTTCAGTTGGTCCAAGAAACTTTCAATTCTCGGTTTCTGGAAACACATGCACTCTGTTGCATGGTTTTCCGACAGGTCCTTTTTGCTGCTTTATAATTCATATCCAGTAAATTTGGTGCTGTACTTTGCTCTTCATCATAACACTAGGCCAATGATACCATGTTCAACCAGTTCACTGTTTCAGGGCACTAAAAAAAAATCAAGCAAAAAAGTGTGAAGAGATGTAGAAACATCAAAGAAAATCTATATACTATACAACTATAGTTCACCGTGTATTTCTCTAGACATTCTCATCATTTAAATCTTAGTCTTGGAGTGTGGCAGAGATCATCAGTCTAAATCACTAGTAAGAACAGAAATTAGATACTTCACAAGCAGATGTTTGATAGCAGCTATGTTCTTAATGTCTTAACTTTCAGATAACAACTTGATTTTAAAAATATAAAAAAAAATGTTCTCAGGCAAGTCAATGAAAATTGTATAATAGAGGACAAGAAAAAAAACCAAACACTTAAGATATATTGTCTTAGTTCTTACCTTAATTACATCATTAAACTTTGTAGACAAATCGAGTCTCATATTTTGTCCTTCTGAAGATATTCTTTGGCATTCATCCTGCACAAGTCATATCAGGCTGAAGCAAGGTTGAATATGTCAACATAGCAATAAAGATACATTCAACCTCTCAATTTGGAAAATGTACCATAAGCATTTTATTCTGACGTTGCAGCTCCCTGCAAAGTGACTCAAGTTTCTCACGAACAGCAACAGCTTCCAGAAGCAAGCAAATTCACAGGAAATTATAAGTACCGTGACTAGGAGAATCAGAAAAAAGAATTGCTATTTATAAGTATGAACAATGAGGTCATAAAAGTATTCTACTGCTTCAAAGACCTACTCGATATCTGTTTTATTGGCCATCTCTAATATATGATGAACCTTTAAAATTCAAAACTAAAATTGGCTAGAAGGAGAAAAAATTGTTTTAAGTTGGCTGATGAATGCGACGTTCCAAAACACAGTTGAAGATTATACTGGCTCCTCCCTTTGATAAAAATAAATTACACAGCCATGGAGGACAGAAGTGGACGTAATTGCAAGAGCAAGCTACCATCAAATCAAGCAAGCAAATAAACAACTGGTTCTCACATAAATCAGGAAAGATTGATAAAGCAGCATAGGTGAGCATCTCCAAGCTTAGATCTAATTCATGTGAGACATTAACTTATTCACCAACCTATCCAGAATGGACAAATATTTTTTGTTACCATCTATTTATGATTAAATTTTTCTATGAGACGCTGTCTTTAAAGTGGAAAATTTTACCACATAAGTTGCTCCTATTTCCCAACTTAACATATGAAATTAACGTGCTAGCCTACTATTTAGGTTCATTTACAACTTAAATCAATTTTATAAAATTTCATTTCAGCCATCCACCTAGATGAGCACCCTAGTTAGTTCAAGAACCCATTATGTTTCAGTAATTTTGAGTGCTCTATTCACATCATAAAGCATTATTATTTGTATTGCTTCTAATAAATGCAATTTTCAAAAACTTCCATCTCCTCAATTTTTTTCCCTTAACCGAGTCCAACATTGATCCATATCACAGTAAAAGAATCTCTTTATGCAATTTTGCTCAAGTTCTTTATTTTCAGATTCCTGGAAATCAATCTTATACAAGAAATATATAGATGACTCATACAAATTGGTATAAAACAGCTTATAGCTAGTAAAAGTTTTGATGTGAATTAAAAGACAAAACAAATATAACATCAAAGTGCATTCTAGTTTAAAAATTGACAGCCAACCTTTTCATGGCAGTTTCAAAGTGGCGAACAACCACAATGCACATTGCATGAATCTAAATATTCCATTGTATACAATTAAATTTTTATCACTAACCTGCATCTCTCTCTAACATAACTTTTTGATATTTCAAAGTATATTCTAGCAGCTCCTCTGACTTTGTGTTGCGCTTTGTAACTTTTTGTTTTGCTTCAACTACTTCCTGAATGACCATTAAATAATAGAAACTATTTAATATTTTATATGATCAAATAAGTGTTTAAAATGCTTAGAAATATCCACTTAAATTATCAAAAGCAAACAAATAATCTTTCTTATAGTTCTGCAAGCTAAATTATGCAAGATACATGTTGCAAGTAATGAAGTGTAGCTGATTTTTGTAATTCAATGCAATCTTGTTTGCAAGCTACAGATATCTATGGAATTTGCTCAAATCACAAGATGACATAATGAACCAACTAAAGAAGCTTGATCATCATACCTACATAACTAGAAGTCTAGAAGCATGTGAGAACATAGAATATTGAACCATTAGACAAACTACAAGAAGTATAAGACTACATATTCTCACAGAAACAGAAATGAACTCTAAAAGTAATTAAATTTAATTTTAAAAATATGTATTTTCTAGATGATCTCAAATTATAATGTGATTCCATACAAATGTTACAGAACACCATAGAGCAAAACTTCGACCATTAAATAAGAGAAGATATTTAATATTTTACACGATCAAAGAAGTGTTTAAAATGCTTAGAAAAATCCACTTAAATTATCAAGAGCAAAAATATAATCTTTCTTATAGTTCTGCAAGCTAAATTATGCAAGATACATGTTGCAAGTAATGTAATGTAGCTGATTTTTGTAATTCAACACAATCTTGTTTGCAAGCTACAGATATCTATGGAATTTGCTCAAATCACAAGATGACATAATGAACCAACTAAAGAAGCTTGATCATCATACCTACATAACGAGAAGCATGTGGGAACATAGAATATTGAACCATTAGACAAACTACAAGGAGTATAAGACTACATATTCTCACAGAAACAGAAATGAACTCTAAAAGTAATTAAATTTAATTTTAAAAATATGCATTTTCTAGATGATCTCAAATTATAATGTGATTCCATACAATGTTACAGAACACCATAGAGCAAAACTTTGACCATTAAATAAGAGAAGATATTTAATATTTTACACGATCAAAGAAGTGTTTAAAATGCTTAGAAAAAATCCACTTAAATTATCAAGAGCCAAAATATAATCTTTCTTATAGTTCTGCAAGCTAAATTATGCAAGATACATGTTGCAAGTAATGAAATGTAGCTGATTTTTGTAATTCAATACAATCTTGTTCGCAAGCTACAGATATCTATGGAATTTGCTCAAATCACAAGATGACATAATGAACCAACTAAAGAAGCTTGATCATCATACCTACATAACTAGAAGTCTAGAAGCATGTGGGAACATAGAATATTGAACCATTAGACAAACTACAAGGAGTATAAGACTACATATTCTCACAGAAACAGAAATGAACTCTAAAAGTAATTAAATTTAATTTTAAAAATATGCATTTTCTAGATGATCTCAAATTATAATGTGATTCCATACAATGTTACAGAACACCATAGAACAAAACTTTGACCATTAAATAAGAGAAGATATTTAATATTTTACACGATCAAAGAAGTGTTTAAAATGCTTAGAAAAAATCCACTTAAATTATCAAGAGCCAAAATATAATCTTTCTTATAGTTCTGCAAGCTAAATTATGCAAGATACATGTTGCAAGTAATGAAATGTAGCTGATTTTTGTAATTCAATACAATCTTGTTTGCAAGCTACAGATATCTATGGAATTTGCTCAAATCACAAGATGACATAATGAACCAACTAAAGAAGCTTGATCATCATACCTACATAACTAGAAGTCTAGAAGCATGTGAGAACATAGAATATTGAACCATTAGACAAACTACAAGAAGTATAAGACTACATATTCTCACAGAAACAGAAATGAACTCTAAAAGTAATTAAATTTAATTTTAAAAATATGTATTTTCTAGATGATCTCAAATTATAATGTGATTCCATACAAATGTTACAGAACACCATAGAGCAGAACTTTGACCATTAAATAAGAGAAGATATTTAATATTTTACACGATCAAAGAAGTGTTTAAAATGCTTAGAAAAAATCCACTTAAATTATCAAGCGCAAAAATATAATCTTTCTTATAGTTCTGCAAGCTAAATTATGCAAGATACATGTTGCAAGTAATGAAATGTAGCTGATTTTTGTAATTCAATACAATCTTGTTTGCAAGCTACAGATATCTATGGAATTTGCTCAAATCACAAGATGACATAATGAACCAACTAAAGAAGCTTGATCATCATACCTACATAACTAGCAGCATGTGGGAACATAGAATATTGAACCATTAGACAAACTACAAGGAGTATAAGACTACATATTCTCACAGAAACAGAAATGAACTCTAAAAGTAATTAAATGTAATTTTAAAAATATGCATTTTCTAGATGATCTCAAATTATAATGTGATTCCATACAATGTTACAGAACACCATAGAGCAAAACTTTGACCATTAAATAAGAGAAGATATTTAATATTTTACACGATCAAAGAAGTGTTTAAAATGCTTAGAAAAAATCCACTTAAATTATCAAGAGCAAAAATATAATCTTTCTTATAGTTCTGCAAGCTAAATTATGCAAGATACATGTTGCAAGTAATGAAATGTAGCTGATTTTTGTAATTCAATACAATCTTGTTCGCAAGCTACAGATATCTATGGAATTTGCTCAAATCACAAGATGACATAATGAACCAACTAAAGAAGCTTGATCATCATACCTACATAACTAGAAGTCTAGAAGCATGTGGGAACATAGAATATTGAACCATTAGACAAACTACAAGAAGTATAAGACTACATATTCTCACAGAAACAGAAATGAACTCTAAAAGTAATTAAATTTAATTTTAAAAATATGTATTTTCTAGATGATCTCAAATTATAATGTGATTCCATACAAATGTTACAGAACACCATAGAGCAAAACTTTGACCATTAAATAAGAGAAGATATTTAATATTTTACACGATCAAAGAAGTGTTTAAAATGCTTAGAAAAAATCCACTTAAATTATCAAGCGCAAAAATATAATCTTTCTTATAGTTCTGCAAGCTAAATTATGCAAGATACATGTTGCAAGTAATGAAATGTAGCTGATTTTTGTAATTCAATACAATCTTGTTTGCAAGCTACAGATATCTATGGAATTTGCTCAAATCACAAGATGACATAATGAACCAACTAAAGAAGCTTGATCATCATACCTACATAACTAGAAGCATGTGGGAACATAGAATATTGAACCATTAGACAAACTACAAGGAGTATAAGACTACATATTCTCACAGAAACAGAAATGAACTCTAAAAGTAATTAAATGTAATTTTAAAAATATGCATTTTCTAGATGATCTCAAATTATAATGTGATTCCATACAATGTTACAGAACACCATAGAGCAAAACTTTGACCATTAAATAAGAGAAGATATTTAATATTTTACACGATCAAAGAAGTGTTTAAAATGCTTAGAAAAAATCCACTTAAATTATCAAGAGCAAAAATATAATCTTTCTTATAGTTCTGCAAGCTAAATTATACAAGAAACATGTTGCAAGTAATGAAGTGTAGCTGATTTTTGTAATTCAATACAATCTGGTTTGCAAGCTACAGATATCTATGGAATTTGCTCAAATCACAAGATGACATAATGAACCAACTAAAGAAGTATGTTTGATCATCATACCTACATAACTAGAAGCATGTAGGAACATAGAATATTGAACTATTAGACAAACTACAAAAAGTATAATACTACATATTCTCACAGAAACAGAAATGAACTCTAAAAGTAATTAAATTTAATTTTAAAAAATATGTATTTTCTGGATGATCTCAAATAATAATGTGATTCCATACAATGTTACAGAACACCATAGAGCAAAATTTTGATAAGGAAGACTTCACAGAATAAAGATTGATTTTTAAGTCCTTTTGACCATTGATAAATAGAAGTTACAGCAAATATATATATATATATATATATATATATATATATATATATAATTTAAACAAGTTGGACTGATAGATTATTTACAAAGCTGCAAAACATTTGATCAGAAGACTAACAAAGCAACTTAAGATTCATTTATAGATCGACCATATTAATATATGTGTCATTCCTTTTTCCTGTAAGAATTATTGTTACTCTTTAAAGAAACAATTGAAAGGAGCAACACAGTAGGATGGTAGAGGACCCAACCAGCTTCATTGTGACAAGAGAAATCACATGCACATAAAAATGGTTCGAGTGAAAAGGAGACAAACAAATTTTCCAATGATAAAGAAAGCCTTATAAAAGTAGCACATCTGAAAGCCAAAAATAAATAAAAGAACTGTGTTTATCATAAATAGTTAAATACATCCCTGAACAAAAGGTAAATTATCTGTGAGATCAACCTGAATAATCTGAAGATATGGAGAATTGATTTGCAGGTAGTTAACATGATAATTGACTTAATGCTTCAAGATTTTTGTAATCCACAAATAACTTTGAACATTCAGCATATCCTGCGATACATCATACCTTTAGATTGATGGCATTTAATTCCAACTGGCCTTTTGTCTCTGCAAAATCCATGGGGAAAATTAATTCATCATCATTTTCTTTATATTGCCAGGACTACTTGCTTTCTGAATATTAAAGACAACAAGTGTATATGTGGCATGCATGACCAGGCAGCAGAGACAACAAGGAAATTCACAAAGCCATTCTTGTAGACATCACTACTGCAGCTTAATATGCAGCTTGCTGCATTCTACTGCAAATATTGTCACTAAAGATTTTAGGGTGGTCCTTGTCTAACAAAACATCCTTAAAGTTGAACTAGTGGCTATAGTTGAAGCAAAAACAATTTTTTTGTCAATTGTATTATGGACAATGTTCACAGATACCATCAAAATGCAAACTAAGCATTAGCACAATTTCTTTCACTTGTCTACTATATATTTGTGTTTCAAAGTACTTGGATATCTTCACGCAAGGTCACAATCTCTAGTTCTCCTTTGAAACTATGTTAAAGGACCTTCTTCATGGCCTTCTCATGCTTAGGTTGTGCTTTTTATCAGACTCTGTTGACATCAGGAAAAAGCTTAAATGATAATATAGAGGAACAATATCTGGTTCACCAGTTGGTTTCCAATAATAAAAATCTCTGATCATATTGAAGGCCTGTTTAAGAAATCTTTATCATCATTATAATATAATATATTTGTATCGTAATTGATTGCCTTTGCATCATTATATACATGTGGTGACTTATAAAATTTCTTGGTATCAAAAAGATTTACTATCACAATTTGTTAATGCATATTACATGGGAGTCAAGATACCATCTTAATTACATTTAGTTTATGCATATTTATTTTTCATTCACTGATTCAATTCATTTGTGATCACCTCCAAAGATGAAACACTTAGTAAAATTAGTAGATTAAAGTGGTAACTAGTCCTGCTGGTCCATCCACCCAACAACCTGGCCCCTCACAAAAAGGAGCATAAAATAAACTAAACACATCAAAAAATCATCTGGTTTCACTAAATTAACCTGAACATCAGGATTCACCTGGAAATTCCCATCTCTTTTGCAGGCTATATTCACAATTGTAAATCCTAAAAAACACAACAATACCGGAGAAACAATCCTATAACAGGGAATGACCAGGATAGACCTCACTCATATCCACTTAAGGTAGTTACTGTTTTCAGAACTAAAATTATAGTCAAAAATTTGTCAAAAGTCACAAAGGTCTATTTTGCACCCAACTTCATCATAATGCAGTGCTTATGCCGGTGCTGCTACAATTTCCCTTAAGCTCCTTTTCTTAAATAAAGATTGTCTATCTTCTTTTTTGTTGTGCACTCCCATTACTAGATTTCTTCTTCTTAAAGGCAGACGTAAGGCTGAATTGGTTGGGCCCTCCTTAAACCCACTCATGCTCCATTGGACGAACACCGGAGCCAAACGAACAAAATGATGATAACAATCTCCTCTTTGACTACTTACCCCTAAATATTTCGTTCATGTCACTGCAACTTATCCATTAGAATTCATTTTCTTCTTCTTCTTGCATGGTTCAATGATCTCCGTGTCCGAAAATATTATGTAATTGGCTATGATGTGCTCTTTTCCATCAACTGTTGCCCCTCAATGGGATATTCTTTTAGCTACCGCTGGTTACTACAGGCTTCTCATGTAACCTGACTAGATTTCTTTCAACTGCAACAGTTATATGCTTTGATCCCGACACACAAACATTATTTCTCATATTTGCACGAAACGCGATAACGAGAAGAACTAGCAAGGCAACCTAACGTAAACAGGAAGATAGATAACGTACACAGATGACAAAGGGAAAGAAAGAAAGATCTTTAACCTGTTTCGGAACTCTGGCAGTCTCCTTGCCTACTTCGTCCCGCAGATGAACCTATCAAGACCTCATTCGGGATTCTACCCATCTCCTTCGAGGCATCATCACCAGGCCTCAACTCCAAGATGCCATCTCGCGCCACCGAGTCGGAGCAATCGCCGACGCCATCCCCTCTCGTCAAAATGTCGGTCGAGAAAACAAACTTCTCCGTCCCATCCACCAGACAATCCGGCGTTAGGGTCCCCTCCGCTGCTTCCGAGGGCGGGGGCGACGGGTCGACGAGCCGTTGGCCCGAGAAATGAAGATCGAGCAAGGCGTCCTTGTAGTCGGACGAGGCCAGCCGAGGCGGGGGGTCGGCAGATACCTCGACGAACCCATCGGGCAAGGAGTCGGCTTCCGGGAGACAGTTCGCCGGGGAAGTCGCCATTTGTAAAGCGAAGAGGAGAAGGTTGTAGGCTGTGACGGAGAGTGAGGAAGGGTTGGGCGTTTGATGGACAGACGCCCACACAGCCATTTTTTATATTGTTTTAGGGATTCATTATTATTAAATCAAAGATAAATAAATAAGAAGAAAATTAATTGTTAATCATTTTAAATTCTCAAGAATTAAAGGTAATTTTATATTTAATAATCTCCTGACACTTTTATGGTTTTTTTCAAGGCCGAGCAACTTAGAATCTTTTACGCATTAATAGTAGTAAAGTATGGGAACAATAAAACCAAAGTATAGATAAATAGATATTAAAAAAAGGATAAAAATATGGTGCATACAGACAAAAGTATCATATCTTATAATAACATAAGAGAGATATTTTTTAAAAGACAATTACGTAGTTTATAAAATTTTTCAACAACTTCAAATTTATCGGTGTAACATTAACCAAGTATTATCTTGGCTTTCTATAATCAATTGATAATTTATTTTCAGAATCATACCAATTGATATGCCTTTGGAACCTCATTAATGATATAAATAGTTCTAATGGTATTTTAAATCCTTTTAGAAATGGCGGTGATTTAATCGAAACATACTTAGATATTGTGAAACTCACGTAACCAAGTAAATAAACATTCTCTATTAAGTCATTATAATTACATTAAATATGCAGTCCTTGCATTACAACACAATTGATTATGCCATCTTATCCGAATTAAATTATTTAATTGACCTAAGCTCATCAGAAATTAATTCAAATTTAACTAAATTTTAGTAATAGTACTCAAGTTAAATCATATATAATATATGAACACCTATTGAAAAGGGTGTTAGCAAAACACATACTTGGATAACATAGTTCCAACAACAATAAGTAGATAGCAAAGAACATATTTCTCTTCGAAACAAGAAAATGAAACCATAACCACAAATTAAGGATCTAATTGATTTCCAATAAACAAGTCACTTGGTACTTGATACTAGGCATAGGATCTAGATAAAAACAAAAACTACTATAATGTCCCAAAAGATAATTCTTGTATCATGGACGAGCTGGATTTCCAGCTCCAACCGGACGAGGTCCTTGCCCAGGCCTCGGCAGATCATCCTGCGATAGAAGCAATAATGAAATCAATCCATCAATCAGAAGTAGGTAAATTCAAAACAATGAAACATGGTTGCTGCTCAATGGCAGTACAAACAAATGCAAACCATCTGAAACATATCAGCAACAAACTATAAAAATAGGCAATATCCCTAGAACACCTACTACAATGCTTCATCGCTCTATTCCTATATAGTTACTGGTTACTGTTAATATTCCTTCCAACATTTTCCCAAGGGCAAAACCCATAAAGGAGATGGATGCAATCAATTAACACAAACTCTAGATTACCACTCTTAATCTTGTTGACATGTCTTGCTTGGTAAATTACCATTAACTCTTCCAGCTTAGTAAATTTCCATCACATCCACCAGATAAGATTTTTCTTGCATACAAAGGTGACAAGATGCACCAAGACAATGTACAGTTTTTGTGAAGCAATATATGATGAATAACACTTGCCACTAGAAAGGTCAACAGAATTGTAGAATCTTCGTATACACTAATCCTCCTTAGGCTCCCTATTGATGGGAGACTTCTGCGCTACCCTCTTCATCCCTATCGTTTTTTAATCAGGGGCTTGTGAATCCTTTTTTTTTTTTTGTTTCCAAAACAATCCATCCCATTAGTAGAATTCTCAGGCTATAGTAAGACTCCACAGTAATGCCATCTAGGTGATCCAATTAAACAGCTAACTGAAATCATCATTGGACTTCAGATCTTCTGACATTACAAGAACAAGGCATCATCAAAACCTCAATTCAGACGACAAAATGATATATAACCCCATTTTCTGATGCAATTCAATCCATCGACTCAAGAAAATGGACAAAGAATTGATTTCACAAGTAAACCATGATACCTTACTTGTAGGACCATCCCTTTGTTACTACCAAAACATAAATTACATATATCAAATATAATGAGAAATTGATATTTCAAAATCACTTCATTCCATG
The DNA here is from genome assembly GCA_024322285.1 of Musa beccarii. NCBI lineage: Eukaryota > Viridiplantae > Streptophyta > Magnoliopsida > Zingiberales > Musaceae > Musa > Musa beccarii. The sequence goes on along the minus strand of CM044398.1, from coordinate 3,289,656 downwards.
GATATCTGCTTTTGCCTAATACAAATCATACCATTAAGACATAATCACAAAAAATGATAGTAAAATGTTCACTTTAATCTCATAATTCTAAAGGAAATATACTGTTCCTGCAAAAGATACAACAGTTGAAGCACTATCAAGAATATGACCAAGCAAGCCAAGCCAACAATAAAAAAATCAACAGCCATAAGCTCCACATGGAGAATTTTTGTCCTAAGGTTGTCACCTACGATGAGAAACATCACTTTCTTAACACCCATGGTGAGAATTAATCAGATTGTACAAAAAATATCATTTCCATAAGGTTACAGATTAGATCTGCAACATGGTCCCATAAACAACCAAAACTAGCAGTCCTGACAATAAAAGCAGCTCCTCAGCTTCAAAAGTTTTTTACACTGAGATTATCAACTTCAAAAGTTAATAACAGCGGTGCAAAACATCAACAAAATATCAAGCTGATCCAACCTCTCTTTTGTCCTTCCAAATTGCAAATTTTAACATACTAACATTGCACAAATTAACTATCTGCCTGTTCTAAGCAGGAACTAAGTCATTCACATATACAAGAAACACAAAAGTGGGAAAAAAATAGCAAAACAAAAGGAATAGCATTACAAACATATTCACCAAGATACACTAGACAAGAATTGAAGATAAGTGTAAAATCTGGGAGAAGTACCCGGCGTCTGAAGCGCTGTGGTGGCTCACGGTTTCTCCTGTCAGTGCGAGACCTCACCCTCACAACCTTGGAGTGGATTGCACAAGAGACACAGTACTGCATCTTGATATATAGCTTTGGCAGAGTGTACCCTTAAGTATTTGAAAGTTTGAGTATATTCCAACAAACAACCAAGTTTCAATTAAGACAAGAACTAGCAACAAGTTTGGCGCTCACCATCATAGGCACAGGCCTCCTGCACATCCCTCACGGCAGCCTGCTCCACTATATTCCTTATGAGAAACCTCTTGATGGCCTTGTCCTTCAAGATAAAATTAATATAGGTACGTTGCATTGTTGACCGTAAGAATACATGGAAAGAGATCAAACTAGAGATACAAAATAGGGGGAAAAAAAATCAATCTTTTTTTTTATGTAACGGAATGTGATTGAGAAACTGCAATCTGACCAAGACCAAGAGATAAATCCAAGTTCCAAATATTTTAGTACAAACACTCTCAAGCAAAATGCTAAAATCAAATAGAATTAATCGTTCAATCTCAAAAGGTGGTACCTTGGGGCAGCACTTGCCGCAGTTGGAGCAGCGGATGAAGTTAACGTGGCCGCGGCCATGCTTGTTGCGTCCGCCATTCCTGCGCTTGAAAGTCTGCAACGCAGATGAACAAATCGAGGTCAGACCTGTACAAGAGAAGAAAGACAGAAAATAGAAGAAAGGGAAGGAGGAGAAGAGATAAAGTCAGATCGCCACCATCTTCGCCGCCCAATTGGACCTCGTTAGGGTTTGGGAGAATGCGAGGGGCAACGTTGCAGGGAGAAGAAAATATATCGTGCTGCTGCGTTGGCATATCCACCGTCCATCATACATCGGACGAAAGATAGTATAATACTCGAGGTTATTAGCTACTTCGTGTTCGAAGATCCTGTCCAAAATTACTTTTAATATGAACATCCAATTCTCGCATCAGAACCGTCTATTGCGAAAACCAGCGGAATTAAATGGGTATTATCATACAACATTAGAGCATGCTCTTACTATTTAGAGTTGGGTAAATAGATATTTTGATAAGTTATAAAAAATATATTAATCTTAAATTAAATCAAAAACATTTAAATTTATATTTGTAGTTTCGAATAATTTTTTAAGATCTATCTCTACTTTTTTTAATCACCAATATTAATAATTTTACATTATCTAATTACACCATATGTCCCATTAATCAATAAAAAAAGGTTTATTTGATTAAAAAATATTTTTCTTCGCTTGGAGCTCGTTGATCTTGTCACTAAAATGACAAGAAGTCAATAAATGAGTATACCACGTCATCCATGATTCGAATAAATTTTTTAAAAAATATATTTTGTTATAAAGAATATTTCCCTGACCATTAATTATTAAAGACTTATTAATTTTAAAAATAAACACATATAAAAATTTAAATATCAATTTTTCTCATCCTATATTCTCCTACTTATTTCGAGATACAAACTTTGGCGTCGGATGAACAATACTAAGAATTCCTTTCGACATCGATTTTTATATAACCGTGTGATTTATAAGGTCACATTACATAAAAATATATTTCACATGGAGTAACTATTCTTATCTTAAAATGAATGCAAGACAAGAAGAAAGGAAAAAAAAAAAAAAAGGAACAACTCTATATTAACGTTTGCACTACATAAAAATAAGATGATAATAAGAATCAGATTCAACCTGATTCTTGTTGTCACTTTATTTTTATTCTCTATAAACTCAATTTAGAGATTTCTTTTTAAACCATTGCTGGTCTTAGTCATTAGCGTCGACACCGACAGTTCTTTGACTTATGATCAATCTGCTGATAATAAAAACAAAAGTTAGAAAGATTTTTCGTAAGCGATAGTTTGAAAAACCAAGATCTTCTTTGACCTAACCCACACCCCTTGAGAAAGGAAAGATGATAGATCGACCAATATGTAACCCTTTTCAAAATTTTTCCTTTTTCCCCTTAAGATTGTTTCATCAACTTTTAGAGGTTTGCCATATTAAATCATTGTGTGAGGACTTGTATGTACTCGATAAGAGCAGCTTCAAGCATCTTTTAAAGTAAGGCTATTTTATTCCACTTCAGCAGCACATGAATGAATGCTCGTATCTTTGAACTTACCTGTGTTTGAAATTTTATCTTCGTCTGTTTGCATGATCTTGTTTTACTTTCCAAGGTATATCATCCTTGCTTTCTATGTTGAAATATGTTGTGTGTCGGCACACACCGACCTCCCCCTCCTTTCTCTCTGCTACATGCGTCTCCTACGTATGATGAGTAGTGTGCTATTCGTCTTTAGCTTTAGACAAAGAAAAATTAAAATATATATCACAAACATATATTTATCTGATATTGTCTTAGTCGATGAGGTTTCAAGTAGAATTAATTATAAATTTGGGCTATCGAGGTAAGTCTTGAAAATTAAAGATTTTAGATTAAGTAGGACTAAAATTGAATATATAATTTTAATAATTTTAAAAATAAATAAGATAATATAATTAAATTGAATATACAAGAAGTCCTTTAATTAAAAGCTTTAAGTATCTTAGATCAATTATTCAATAAGGTTGAGAGATCGATGAAGATATTATTCATGAGTAAATATATGATGATTAAAATTGTGATGGATATCAGAAGTCTTATGTGATCATCGAATGCCTTTGAGAGTAAAAAAAAAAAATTTATAAAACAATTATGAGATCAACAATGCTTTATAGATTTGAGTGTTAAATAGTAAAAAAATAGTATATATAAAAAGGTTTATGTTGTTCAGATGAGAATGCTGAGATAGATGTATGGAGTTATTGGAAAATATAGAAAAAGAAAAAAATTTATTTGTAAACAACTAAGTATTGTTTTGATAGAGAATAAGGTGAAAAAAAATTGTTTAAGATAGTATAAGTATATATTTAAGAAATCTCTAGATGCGATAGTCAGAAGAGGTAAAATGATTAATATTAATGATATGAGTAGAGTTAAAGAAAGATATAAAATAAATTTTAATAGAAATTATAAATAAAAATTTAAGTACTATGAACTTAACTAAATATGTAAATTTTTTTATAGATCTTAATAGTGATAAAAGATCATATAGCTGATTCAAGTAGTTGAGATTTATAGTTTTGTTATTGTTATTGTTGCAGGTAAACATATTTAAACATATGTATTCGTTGAGGCTCGTTTACTTGTAAGCAAGTTTAATTTTTGTTTGCTGGACATTTCACTTTTATCATAGTTGCATCGTGCAATAGGTGGATGTGGTGAAGATGGGTTTGTCCCGGATGCATAATAGCAGATATATGGAAATTTTGTTGGCCAAGTTTTTAAAGATCAACCAAGTTAGATCGGATATTACAGTAGGCAACATGATATAGTGTAAATAGCAAACTGAAAGCTCTGATCTTTTATGGTTCATCCGTGAGTTAAGGAAGAAGAGGCGAAGGAAAATGAGGGAGAGAGAGGGGTATTGCGGCTGCCATTGCCACATCTATTGCTTTTGACTGCTGGGTGAGAGAGTATGAGCAAGGCGAGCAATTGACTTTCTTATCATATGTGCTTATTTCATAAACCTGACACATGAAAAAGTTTTTGGGAGAAACGTTTGGTACATCTATCCAACTCCAAATAATGCAAAACATAACAAGATAAGCTTTGTAAAAAAATTTGACCCTTAAACATGAAATATGCATGAAATTAGAAAGTCAACATATAAGTTAGATTACTTTTTTAATATATTTAAGCTTGAAAATTCACGGGCATTTGTTTGTAACATTTTCTAGGAAATACAATACAATCAAATGATCTTTATATATATATATATATATATTTGCAATTTTATGGTTTTCCTAATATTATTTGATATTTAAGGGAGTTCTTCCCGTGACCTTTCTTGAATTTTACCTTTTTACTGACCCATTCCTGCAGTCTGGCCGACCGATCCTCCTGCTTGGATAATCTTAAAAAATGACTGACCTTGAACCGATCTACATTTTGAAATCTGGGAGTTGACTTATAAGTGCAGGTCCGCTCGTTGAGGAGTGAGCTTGTGGCTTTGATTCTGCAGAGCTAGGATGACTTAGCAGACGGTAAGGATGAAGCTCGGACAACCACACTCCATGATGATTCTTCCAGTGATGAGGAGCAGATGAGGTAATTGCCATGTTTTTTGCATTGTATAACCACTAAAAATTCATCTATGGCATCTTACATTGATGCTATTCTTAAACCTTGTCCGCCTTTCCAAATAGATGTGATGAACAACTCGAGGAAATGCTTGATGAACGCACGGCATGCGATTAGAAAGGGAGGGAATACCAAAACACAAAAAAGTGCAAAGCGAGCCACAGCTTGTAATGATGTGGATTTTTAAGAGGCAACATTTCATAATTTCCATCCTTGAAATTGACACCTATTTTTAGTCGTGATGGTCGTCTCATGCCATTTAGGCAAAACAAAATATATATTCTATGGTACAAGGTAAATATTTTTTGATATTTTATATTTGGAGAGATGCTGACATTGCATGGTTACGGATTAGAAGCCTCAATCTCCTTGTGCTGAGTAGATTGTCAAGTGGTGGTAAACATTCCCCTATCAATTGATTATTGTATTCCAAGCCTCTCTTCTCTTCGTATCCAAGAGTTAGATAAGTAGAAACATCCCTAAGAGGAGGGACACTCATGTAAGAACCAATGAACTCTCTAGCTTTTATCGCATATATTATGAACTAATTGGTTGATCACCATGTTAGAACTAATAAACTCTTTAATTTTTGAAAGAATTTTTTATCTTTCGAACTTGGAACTTTTGATGCCGCGACGAATAGGATGATCTCCGATCGATTTCACCAATAAAATATTTTAATTTTTCTTCCAAGAAAAATATTATAGAGAGAGAGAGAGAGAGAGAGAGAGAGAGAGAGAGAGAGAGAGAGAGAGGAGTATCGTAGGATCGGCATTACCCCATCGCTGCTGCATCTTTTTGGGTACACGTCGAATGATAACGAGCTTCATTTTACACCATCATCACAGTCATCGCAACATTGAAGACACGGCAGAGTTGCAGACTTCCCGATCGCTGCTGCCGAACTTGTCGGTGCAGCCGAGGCACGCAAAGAGACTGGAGCTCCACCATGCACGACAGGCGGGCTTGCCGACGACGCCGACAAGCCCGATGGGCAGCCTGCCCGGCCTCCGCACGACGGGACCATTGGCGCCGGCCGGCCGTCGGGGCGATTCAGGAGGCGACTCTCGACTCCTCCGATGGGAGCGATTCGGCGACAGAGAGCGAGATGACGGTTCCGTCGAAGACGAGCTGTGACGTTGCTTCTCGTAGGAGGCGTCAACTTAGCATCATGACCGTTGATCAACCGTTGCTGTGCATTGCAAAGAGGAATTTACCAAGTTGACTTATTTTATTTCAAAAACACTTAAGGAAATAATTAATTTTCATATTTATTTTATTAATTTACAATTTACAGTATACGTGTCCTTGCAAACTACAACGATCGATCTAATATTTTGTTTCTGTTTTCAGAGAGAATTTTGAAGAATTACATTCTCATGGTCTTGTAATTTATACAATCTTAAAATCTGTTTTTTCAAACAATTTTCTGGTATTCCAAGAAGACAGAAAACGTAAACACTTTAAAGCAAAAACCAAACAGATTTAAAAGCAGACAATTCTTACTCCAAACATACTGTCATAACATTATTTAAAAGGCAAAGAAATAAAAGTATCAGAACCGCTCAGCCCAGAAGTAGAAAGCCTAAAAATCTTCCAGGCAGCATGTTTTCAGACTCATCTAAAGCCAGCAAAAACCCTTCCATGTGTTCCGCAACCATTAAGCACCCAAAACCTATAGCTGATTGGATAAATAAATACTAGTAAGGTCTCAAGTTGCTGCAGATTTCAACTTGCTCACTTCTTCTTGGCAGCAGCCTTGGTGATCTTGGCACCAGTGGGATCCTTCTTCTCCACACTCTTGATGACTCCTACAGCCACGGTCTGGCGCATGTCCCTGACGGCGAAACGTCCGAGGGGAGGATACGCTGAGAATGTTTCCACAACCATGGGCTTGGTAGGAATCATCTTCACAAAGCCAGCATCACCATTCTTGAGGAACTTAGGCTCCTTCTCAAGCTCCTTTCCAGATCGCCTATCAATCTTGGTGAGCAGCTCAGCGAACTTGACAGCGATGTGGGATGTGTGGCAGTCGAGCACTGGGGCATAACCATTGCCAATCTGGCCAGGGTGGTTCATGATGATGACCTGAGAAGTGAAGCTAGCAGCCTCCTTTGCAGGATCTTCCTTGGAATTAGATGCAACAAAACCTCTCTTTAGATCCTTAACGGCAACATTCTTCACGTTAAAGCCCACATTATCACCAGGGAAAGCTTCCTGGAGAGCTTCATGGTGCATCTCGACGGACTTTACTTCCGTTGTCAGACCTGTCGGACCAAATGTAACAACCATACCAGGCTTGAGTACTCCGGTCTCGACACGTCCAACAGGAACAGTACCAATGCCTCCAATCTTGTACACATCCTGAAGAGGAAGGCGAAGGGGCTTGTCCGAGGGCCTCTTTGGCTCCTGGATCAAGTCAAGGGCTTCAAGAAGAGTTGGGCCCTTGTACCAGTCCAGGTTGGTAGACCTCTCGATCATGTTGTCACCCTCAAATCCAGAGATTGGAACAAAAGGAATCTTCTCAGGGTTGTAACCAACCTTCTTGAGGTAAGAAGACACCTCCTTCACAATTTCATCATACCTGGCCTTGGAATATTTGGGGGTGGTTGCATCCATCTGCAACGAGACAGCCACGGCAACTCATGAGAAAAGGGAGAAAAATTATACAAATCACAAATGATCAGGCATGAAGATGGCATGATGAATACAACTATTATTATGGATCCTCCAAAAAAAATAAAAAAAGACCTATGCCAAAGTTAAATAAAAAAAGAAGAGTTTTAACTATTTTAAATTTGCAATAGGTTCATTGAAAAATTATGCCAACCAAATAAACCAGGTCAACCTTTTCTTAAGGAATTGAACAATGTTTACCTTGTTGCAACAGCATATCATCTGTTTAACTCCAAGAGTAAAAGCAAGCAAGGCATGCTCACGTGTCTGTCCATCCTTTGAGATACCAGCTTCAAAACCACCAGTGGTTGAGTCAATGATAAGAACAGCACAGTCCGCCTGGGAGGTTCCAGTGATCATATTCTTGATGAAGTCACGATGTCCAGGAGCATCAATGACCGTACAGTAGTACTTGGTGGTCTCAAACTTCCAAAGGGCAATGTCAATGGTAATCCCTCTCTCACGTTCAGCCTTAAGCTTGTCAAGAACCCAGGCATACTTGAACGACCTCTTGTTCATTTCTGCAGCCTCCTTTTCAAACCTCTCGATCACACGCTTGTCAATACCTCCCAACTTGTAGATGAGATGACCAGTGGTGGTCGACTTGCCAGAGTCGACATGACCAATGACCACAATGTTAATGTGAAACTTCTCCTTCCCCATGGCAACGGTAACTTAAAGCAAAAGAAACTATCAAAAAAAAAAATTTCAGAAATAATATCAAACACCAAGCTTGTAATAGTACATTAAAAGTAAGATAGAACCAAAACAGTAAAGTGGAAGTATCAGAGATATATTATTTCATATAAATTACCACTGAGTGATAGATCACAGAAATTCCAAGATGATAATCACAGCTCCATATTTCATCAAAATGCTAAAATGTAAGATGGAAAAGGCCACGTAAATGGTCATATTACTTTACTCAAGACATGGGCCTGTTACAACAAATTTCATTGAAACCATAGAAGGGATAATTTGAAGTCAAGAACATGGGCCGATGATACAGATAAAAGAAAAATATAACATAATATGCACATGGAATCATCCTCAATGTTGTAACTCAGGTGGAAACTGCACAATTGCAATAGCAAAACAAAATCTATGACAGTCCTCAAAGGGAGATGTCTCTACCAATTTGGAAACTGAAATGAGACAAAGTCAATGCTGCCTACAGAAATGAAATGCATTGAAATAAATATGAACACATCAGCTTCAGTACCAAATGACCAACCAAAAGTAACACTTCCATACTTCAAATATTAAGGCATGGTTAACAGAATTATTATATAACCACCACCTCAAGTTGGCTCCAATTAAATGAGAAGTTTTTTAATACAAAGCAACGTCAAGGTATTCCAACTCACTCATGGACTAATCAACTCTAGGTATATATTAAATATGCATCAAGAAGAAAAAAATCATTCAAATGAATGCATGTTGATTTATGGATCGTAGCAATTAGCTTTTGAGCAAAGAAAATCAAATTTTGGCTGAACTCGATACCAAAAATATGATGCCATATTAAGAAATAACAACAGCAAGCAACTATTCTTACGTATCTCCATTCACATACCACTAGAGTTGCTAATTATGCAAGTTTAGAATAGTCCATCCAACACATAACCTTACAGCAAGCACAAAATCTTATTTAATTACTGCAACGTATCTATCATGAATTGGTGATACATAAATCACTGGCCCAATACTTGGCAAATGTAACAATTAACAAATCACGAACAGATAAAGACAGGCTCATGCCAGTAACAGTGCACAATGAGATATGCCCGTTAAGGCGACTAGCCCTTCTAACATACCTCTTCGTCAGGCATATCAGAAGCATATCTCTAATATATGTCAAACGCACTGGCATTAGAACCAATTCCGGGGGATGTGATAAACTTAATAGCGTCCAATAGGATTTGAACCTATACCGAAGGTCCACAGAACCTTCGTCCTTTCCATTAGACAATAGACGCTTTTTCTCAACCCCAGTTACTTAAGAACACAATTCAACTTTTCATTTTCTACAACAAACATATACATGATCGATTCAAAAATCAAAACAATATCTCACATGAGCAGAACAATATCCAACAAAATCAAATTTTAAATCTAGGACAATCATTAAGCAACCATAAACCCAAGAACAAAAGGATTTTCACTCGACAGTAACATCTAAGTCACAGAGAGTATAAAAAAATAGTCTTTTAATAAGACAAAAACCGAAGAATTAACGTACATCATTCTCATGATCTCCAATAAAAAGTACACAGACTTAAAACGATTGATACTGTAAACGAACATTAATCACCACAGATTCTAATACAGACCCAAATCGCTTATTTTTGCTTGATGAAAAAGGACGAGATCAAGTAAAACCACAGACCAAAAGCACAAGACAAGAGCATCGTACACACTTGATCCAAAACTTGAATTTACTACACGACCGAAGATCTAGGGATTGGATCGCACCTAAAGGGCCGCTCCCACGAGAGAGCGGAGAGAGACGGCCGAGGGAAGTATCCTGGTGCTGCAAATCGCTCGGGGTCATTATATACCATCGTTCGTGTAATGTCACTTAGGGTTTCTTTCTCCGCCGCACGATTTTTCGATCTGACCGTCACCAATGTACCATTCTGCCCTTTTCGAATCCAACGGCCAGTGAGGTTTCCTTCAGGGGCACGATATCTCCGGTCCAAAGACCAACCTTTTTAAGATTGTTAGATTGAGTTCATCGGACGGTCGAAATTGTCAGCTGCTGGTCAATTATACTTACATAGATATATTATGTTTATTGAGTTAAAACCCACCTTTTAAATTTCAGCTGCCCGTTTTCATATTTTCCAATCGGTTTATTATTTTAATTATATTCTTCAATCCTGTGTTTTTTTGTGGAATAGATGTGAATCTATCCAGTTCTTCAATTATAATATTTTTAAATATCATAAATCTATTCAAAGTCTCTATCTTAGTTGGTTTTATTGTTAAACCAAAAAGAATACTATCTGAGCTAATTTATTTTAGTTAGAATATTTTTAATAAACTTATAATAAAAATACTAAACTTATAATATTTTAGTGAAGGTGTTAAAAATATTATGTCTGTTCAAAAATATTATAATTAATGGTGTAAATCATTTATATAGGGAGATTGGATCATTTTACCAGATCCAACATTTCAACTATTTTGCGAAGTAAATATTTAATGATTATCATAAATAGATTATTATCTTTGAGAAATATAAAAAAAACCCCTTAAATTCACACTACAAGCACAAGATTGAGTCAATTTAACTAAGAAAGTCAATTATGCTGTTTTTAGAAAATAGCATAAACGATAATTTTAAAGATATTTTAGGAACTCAAAATCACTTTAAGAGGTCTATAGATAATCTCATATTATTTTTTTCAAAAATTTTAACATATTTTATAGGGGGATAACCAAAGGTGAGAGGCCACTTTCTTTCTCTTGTTAATCATAATTTTAAAATTGACATAATATTCTTTTAAATAAATAATAAAAAAATATTCAAGTTAAACGCATTTAAGAAATCTTAATTACATTTACGAAACTGGATCGGTTTTATTTGACCCGGTCGAATCAGGTCAGTCCGTTCAATTGATTCAAGAAAGCGAATTGGACCATCCGGTCAATTGGATTCTAATAACTATGATGTGACCTAACCGAGCTTCCTTGAAATCCATCAAGCGCTAAGATTCTTCACAGAATGTACATGCAACAGTACACATATATTTAATTGAAACCCCTTAAAATTGCGATTATTGAACCACCATCAAAGGACGAGAAGTGACGGGGCCGAAAGAGGCTTTGTTAGGTCGGTGATTGACTCCTAGTTGAGAAGATGACCATTAGTTGGCTTCTTCTGTCTGATGGGGATATACATATGTAATATATGTAATATATATATATATATATATATATATATATATATATGATAGAATTAATTTCGTCTTTTATTTTGGGTCTTTATATATATATATATATATATATATATATGATAGAATTAATTTCGTCTTTTTATTTTGGGTACGTAATGAGGGAGACATCGATGAGAGAAGAGCATCAGTTGGACATCAGTTTGTATGTTCATCCCCATTATACCAGACGTGAAACCTAAAAACTTCAGATGCCAAATTCCAACAGAATATTTGCAAAGGGAGTCCGCGACTTCACGCTTTTATCACTAAGCAGGCCAAATGCTGTGGACCGTGCACCATGGTTGGCCACGAGCATCCTGTTTGATGCATCCGATCATCGACGGACGGTCGTGATGCCCTTGGCAAGCTCCTCCATGGGCTGATGGAAGCAAAAGCTGAAACCGACCTCCCGTGTGCCTTCCGGAGAACAAATAGGGGGCGGTGAAAGGTTGCAGTTTTGCTTCAGAGACGAAAAGACCTGCTTCGGCAAAGGAGAGGTTCCAGCTTCATCAAACATGGTTCAGATCAGAGAATTGTATCCTTTGATGACAGATTCATGTTCGAGCAGTTGTTTCATGCAAAGATTTCCATGCATCCAGAAAAAAAGATGGAGGTTTTCTACGGTTGATCTTCAAGTATTTGAAATATTCCATCTTTGTATTTGTTTGATCCTTCTTCCTTGACCTGGTTTTCTTCAGAAGGATTGTCATGCCCATCTCGTTGGAAGAGGTAGGAGTAGATTTGCTTGCTGCATCTTGCGAACATGTTTTATGGAGTCAAATTCATGTCATGCAGTATGAGATTGCTTTGATGTATACCATCATGAAGATGAAGCAACAGAACACCACTAGCGGACAAGGGGTAGAGACATTGCAGAGCACCCCTTTCGAGAACGAAGAGCTTGGGAAGGGGCAGCACCAGAGAAGGATTTATCATTTTGAGAGGTTATAACTTCATCCAGGATAGATTTTACGGATCGAATGCGTTCATTTTCCAGATAGATTTCATCTCAACTTCATCAATCAATCTGCAGCGTGATTCCTCCCTGGCTCAAAACTTTTACACCAGCTAAAGTCCTGGCCTTGGAAGAAGAATCCTGGAATGCGTACCCCAAAAGCAAAACAGGTTCAGTTGGTTCATTTTTCATCCTCAAACATATATTTCAGTTCAATTTAAGCAATCAAACTTGCACTAAATTCCCCTCCCTTTTTTTTTGGTCTTTTGCTGTTATGAATATGAACATCATGCAATGCAATCCAGTGATAAAGGTAATTGAAATGAACAGAAATATCCATATCCATATTTATATATTTAATTTGAAACTTTATTGAATTGCTTGTCAGCAGTGCCCACACCTTAAGCAGTGCTGCCTGACGATTGAAACCATGAACAAGGCTGACCATGGCTGTTCTGAGAATGTAAGAAGACCTCCTTCAGGTTCATCAGATATATTTTCCATCATGAAGTTTTCCTTACCCAAGAAACATGTCAAATGGTAGTAAGAGGCTTCGATTTCTGGGAAATAACTGCATATGTGACAACAACCAGGTTCATGGCTTGAGCAAAGAATTACTTGCTAAAAGAAAAGTGGAGATCATCGACATAGCTTCTGTTTCGAGAGACTACTGGAGTAAGGTCGCTGGTACCGCAAAACTGGACTTGGCTGAATTCAAGTCACACAAGAGCGGTCGAGGTCCACTTCTGAGAGGATGGCAGGTAAAATCCTCTCATATTTGTTTATGATTTCTGTATTGGTTTATAGATCATAAGGAAGAGTTTGAAAAATTGCATCTTCCCTATCTCATATACACCCGACCGACGCAGCAGGAGGACTATGAAGCTGAGCTTCTTGTTTCTCTCATGCAAATGTCGACAAAGTTTTCTATGAACTTTACCTCTTCCAACCTCTTTGAAAATTCTCATGCAAATGTTGACAAAGGCGATCTTCCAACCATCTCAATTCTTACCATGATCAATCTATCTATCCCTTCAAAATTTATAGATACTTCTAGAAATTGCTAAGCAACTGCATGTTCCGAGTTCTTTGCACCACCATACCATGAACACAGTGAAGATTAATAGCCTTGTCACAGTAAAAAAAAAAAAAAAAAAGTGAATAATTTGTTTAAAGGGATATTAGAAAGCCAAGGATCCACCAAAGGTTGATATTCAATCATCCTATGTCTCATTTTTTAAGGATTTAAACAATCGCAGTTAACCGATAGAACTCTAAGCCAAAGCACATCATATTTATTTAGAATAAGAAGAATATGCCTAGCATTAATAGCATATCTAATTAAGTTCATATCACACACCCCCAACTTAGTAAATTCCTTACGTGTCATGATCTGATCTTAACTGATCAGCTTAATCTTCCTATGGGAGGGGGAGTTATCTCAAAAAAAAAAATAAAATAAAAGACTTGCTATGCTTAGAGATATTGTTAGCAAACTTACTTATTAGTGGACCAACAACCAACTAAAGAGTGAAGAGGTATTGAGTTGAGAACCTGAGTTAATCAATGCCACCTTACCAGCCTATGATATTACGTGGAATGTAATTATGAGCCAAGATAGGGAATGAACCAGGAGCTATCTTAGAATTCAAGAAAATTATAAATTCTATGTTTAGTATTAGCTGAGTAGTGTTTGATAAAAAGACACAATACATTTATTATTGTTAATATGGAGACCAGAGAAAACAGAATATAGCTTTTAAGACTTTGGGCAGCTACTTGTATGAGTTTGGGGTAGCTCTAATTATAGAGGATATCATCCGCAAATATAAAATATAGCTTTTAATGTTCTGAATAAGAAAAAGGTTTAATTTTGATTTGCTCAATCTGTGTAAGTCGAGTAAGATAGAGGGAAGTTGTTCCCTTCCTCTTTTCATTCCTTGTCCTCACTGAAAAATCTCATCATGTACATAAAATCACCTGAACATAGGATTCATTTCATTTATGACATTGGATACATTCACTCCAGAAGAATCCATATTTACATTACAAGTATGTGTCAACGAGTTGCAATGAGAGGACTGGATGAAGCCATGAAAGAATCCAGATATGAAGAAGCATAGGACTCTTCAAAATCACATTGTTTCTTCTATTCGTACCGTCTAATATGATCAGCATAGCATTCAACTCATATTTCGGTGATATTTTTCCTATAGGCTTCATGTCAACCAGTCATGACAGCATACAAATTATTGACCATGGATGCTCCTATTTGGGGCCTTGGCTTTTGTATGGAGGAAGCCATAATTGCGGTATGTTCTGATTCACTTCTTTTTATCACAAACATAAGATATAGTATATCTTAAGAAGTCATCCATCTCAATTATATTAGCAATTACAATGCTTTTCTTATGCTCAAACAACATTTTATTTAGAAGCTTATCTTTCTACAATTAAACATGTAATTGCTAATAAAAGAAACATGTAATTGCTAATATATTATCTTCTAGTATGGAAGTTAAAAGAGGGAGACAACACTCAGTCTGACTAAGAATTAAGCACTCAAATTGTAGTTTCTGTAATCAAATATCCCAAGCTTGAAAATTTTGGCTATAGCTGGAAGAAAAACTATAGCAAGATTTAAGCAGCATGTTCAATGCAGTCTACTTTGTTTCTAGCATATGTAGATAACCATGTTATCAAACTCACAGATTAATCTTGTAAAATCATTTTTCACAATGTTGAGATGAGAAGATTGAATGTCTTCGTGATAAGTGAAAAAACTGTACTGAACCACTGCACACTTGTAGCTGAGAAAGCCAAAAACTATGTACACCAAAAACATTTGATTCCATTGCTGAGTCAGGTTTTTGTTTCCTCTTGCTGGATCAATTACCTCATCTCTTCCTTTAGAATATCATTGATGTAAACCTTTTACCTGACAGAGTCAGAAGGCAGTTCTTTTGGAATTTCACAAGCTTTGTTTTGCTTGGATTGATGAGTGGTTTGGGATGACTCTGGAACAAATCACTGAAATGGAGAAACAAAATGAATTGTTACTCAAGAAGGTAAGCAGTCAGTAACTTACACAAAACAAAATGGTCAGAACTTTTAGATCTGCACCAGTTTTGAGTAGAGGCACCATTATGGATGTGCTTATCATCATACATTATTAGTGACTGTTGTCTTTATGTTTCATTTCAGAGGTTCCAAATTTCATCTTTTGGTTCAAGCAAGCAAGATGTCAAAAGGAAAAACAAGCATGGCAGTAAAAAGATTGTTGAAGTTTCAAACAATCCATCAAGCTGTAAACAATGATTGCAAGATACAAAGTCCCAGCCAGAACCGAAACCCAAACATGATACTGCAAATTACAAGCATTATTTGAAATGGTCAAAAGAAAATGGAATAAGACATTTTGATGCAACGGCCATGAAGGCTGTTTGGCTCAATTTATCTACATGATGTAAGTATTCGTATTTGCTTAACTGCTCTTGCAATTATTTCCTCTTGATATTTCAAATATACTACAGCAAATGCATTAACATGATTCATCTAAGCATACCGTAAACACAAATTAGAATTCTGTGAAAACATTCTAAAAGCATACCCAACTAGTTGCACTAAGTTACAAAATACAATTTTCACCAAATATGTGATAATTTATAACATTAATTGAGATGGAAACAGGAGGAAAAGAATGCTTCAAAAAGGTTGCGACTAATCCACATTCCATAAGTACTCGGGCAATAAAGTTTGCAGAAGACAAACAAAGGGCATAACTATGTTTTACTTTTAAGAGGATCTAGAAGGAACCATCAGACGTAAATACTACATTAGTACATAGAAAACAATGGAGAAATGGAAAAGAATAGAAGCTTACTGGCATACTAGAAACTGATACACACACCACAGAAAACAATAGCTGGTAGATTAAGAGGTTCTTCGAACTACAACTAATGCCTCATTATTACATAGGATGGTTAGTCAGAGATGTAGATATATTTGCCAACAGGGACTTTGTTGAACTTGCAAATGCCAACTGTGTATCAATGTGGTTCATATATCATGGTCAAAATTAAGCAAGAAACCCTCATTGAATTAAAAGCTAGCTAACCACTACATCAACCAATAGGAGGTAGACGAGCATGGAACTTGGTTACTGTTTCCACTGTAGATGACTGAGAGATTTGCTGATAACCTCCATGTCTGATACATAAGTAAAGTTTTGTAGTTCCAATGTTAGGGGCGTAATGACTAATATCCATCATCAGTGAAGCATAATCTAAAGCAACAAATATGCATAAAGGAGCAACTGCAATGCCAATGCAAATATACAGCCGCAGTCATGGTTCAAGATATGTAATGATCAAGTCTTTCAGAAAATAATGTCACTGGTCCTAAAGATGAAAATAATTATCTATTAATGGATCCGAGAAATAAACTTTTCAAGAAAATGAGCATCAAATAGACAGGCAAGATGATTTGGTAAGAATGACATAATTCACACATAAAACCAATAAGAGCACTTGTAGGATAGCTCAAATGTGACTAATGTACCTGAACCTGTGAGATGCCTGCCTCTGACTGATTCAACTAGAAAGTATGAACTGGCAAGATACTCTTCAAGTTGAAGGCTCAAGGGAGTACGATGTTCTGCTGCTTGTGATGGCTTTCCTTTCTGGGTTCAAATGCTGAATCATCCCACATTCAAGAAGCTGTAGCCACTTGGTACTAGCTCATACAGAAGGACCATCAACTAACAACCACAAAGGATAAATACATTGTTGGCATTTAGAAGAAAAACATTAATAATAGTTTATGCAAACTTCACTGGCTTGTTAGAGCAGTCAGATATGCAGATCATACACAGGTGAGATATTGTCCATGTAAACAAAGTTCGATAAAAGCAACACACAGACAAGGCATTCTCCATGCATACGAAGTTCGATACAAGCAACAGAAGAAATCCTACTTTCTGGCAAAACAAAACACCATTTGGACTAAGGTACAATGAGGATCAGCCAGTGTCCTTTGTTTGACTGTGTTGAACACAAAAGAAAACTGAGACACACACAACTATTATATGAACAAAGCATGCCAAATGGAATTTGATGAAGCCTTTTTCTCTTCCTTAGACCCTCAAGGCCAAACAACCAATTTCCAGTGCATGAACTAGATTCCTCAAATTCCAATATGTTTGTATTGTACAGAACAGTTCTATTCTACAGAACATTCTAAAACTGGAACCTGCTAGGTCTTGCTTTAGTAATTCTGTTCTCTCCAAAGGGCTCATCATTGTCGATCCTTTTTGCATTTCTGAATGCTGCACAACCAATGACATAGACAATAACGAGGATTACGAGCACAACAATGTTAACCACTGAGACCTTCCTCCAGCTATGCCTGATGCTTGCGAGAACCCCAGCCTTACATGAGTCACACTGGTAGCACAGCAACCGCTGATCATTGCTCCACCTGGTGCAGTCCATGTCATTAACCATCATCCCTGCCCCTGCGGCCCAGAATGTCTCATTTACGTATGTATAGCCACATGAAGTTGGAGGCTTACAGCACCCAGACTGCATTGTTTGAGAAACAAAACAATTAAGCAAATAAATGTTAGCATAAAAAAGCCAGTTAACTACTAAAATAAAAACAATATGGACATTTTACCAGAAAAAAATCTCTACAATTGGCTTGTTACCAGATGGTGCCCCCTATATTCAGTTTAGCCTGAGGGCACCTATTTTTACTATTTGGAAGAAAATATACTCAGGCTTTTACTAAAATGATCTAGCACATATGTTATTCAAAAAAATTTCTAATTTTGATAATTAATTATCATAAAATTTTAAAAAATATATAAAAAATTGATACTGATCATCTTAAAATTACTAAGGCATGATTATGAGATTATTAGTATCATTTTTTATATTTTTTTGATAATTAATTATCAAAATAAGAGATTTTTTGAAAATCTATACATATATGCTCAAGTTATTTAGTAAAAATCTAAGGGTATTTTGGTCCAAATAGAAAAAAGGGGCACCCCTAGGTAGAAACGAATATGGGGGGCGTCATTCAGTGAAAAGCCAATAATAGGAGCTCTTTCCGGTAAAATTCCCAACCAATATTGATGTATCCGGTAGATATAAGGATTTCTCAGATAACAGTTAAGGCAGCTCATATACAAAAATCACATCACATACTTGATGTATAATTTTGACAGCTGCAAATAGTTCACTACTACAATTGTTGGACAAAAAGCCAGATAACTCCTTAGAAAGAAATGATTATTAATGCATCTGGTAAACAGAAATTTCCACATATTTAGGCTGTAGAGATTCTCTACAACCTCAAATGTAAAGGAACTCTACTTTTAAACCAGAATGAGCTATCTTCATGTTATATTCTGGCTAAGGTAAACATATGCTACACAACTGCAGACCAAGCTAAGTATTCAACTAAGGTGGTGTGGGCCAGGAGATGAGGGAGGATTCGAAGACACGATTGGTCCTCCACCCTAAAAAGAACATGTGTTTTTGTATCTATATAAGAATAGCACCACTTCCATTGTACCTATCCGATCTTTTTCAATCTCTCATGTGCTGTTGTATCATTGCTTGATCATGCAGCAGTGGTAAAAATGAAGAGTAATGATCTCTCTTAAGTGGTTTTGTCATATGGTGCAGCTCTAGTAATCCCTGAGGACGTTTATGCTCGACAAGGCTTTTCAAACATCACAATCACAGGAGTTAAGAAAAAAAAAAAAAGAATGTTGCCCTTGTTTACTTTGTTTCTTTAAAAAATCAGTCAAGAAGTTAAAAAGCAGCTTATTGTTTTTTGTTGTTAGGTCTTGTCATGATTCCCTGACTTATTAACGAAGATGAGCATGTACCCTTTTTTACTTTAAAATCTTAAAGGTAGGATGGAGATTATGGTCTTGATATAATTTCCCAATTTTTTAATGAAGATAAGCATCAACCTTTTTTCTACTTTGTACTGTTAAGAATCGGTCAAGAACATAGGATAGAGCTTATAGTATTTCCCCAAAGAAAGAATGAATATTCTTCCATGGAACTTCTAATTACTTAGCCTTTACAATCCAGAAGGCCAATCCTCTATCTACATATTGCCCGGGAGTTCTTTTTTTTTACACAAGCAAAAACAAAAGAAGATTTTAGGTGGAAGCAGAGAAGGAAAAATATTCATAAATAAAAACAAAATCAACACCTCCTCTCCATATTCCTCGTACTTGCTCTAGTAAGTAATCGATAGTGAGAGGACGTGCTTGTGGAGAAGAACTAAACAATAACATTAAAAGGCAGATGAAGATACAAATTAGAACTACTTGACTGAAAATATTGTTGAAATTCACATGAAAGCCCAAGATCAAATCTTCCAAGATCAAATATCACGAAATCCGCAATCAAAGAGATCCCACTACCAAAAATTAACACTGCTCTAATTATTTCGCCAAAAGATGGCGTCTTTTAGCTTCACTACTCCTAAAAATCCAATCTTGCACCCAGAGATGCCCCTTTTTAGAAAACCTCCTTGAAGAATTCTAACAACGCCAACAAACAGAGCAAAATGAAGATGGATCCAAGAACCAACCTCGATAGGGGAGAGATTTCTCCGGTAGAACATGTCCGGGGACTCAGGTACGAGCACTCCTGTGGTTGGATCTCGGGCGTATCTTGCCATTTTGGAGCACGCATGACCTTCGCGGAGGCAAGCGCTGATCTTGGCCCAGTACCCGGGGTCGGAGACACGGCCCTTGAGCCAACCGGAGTAGTCCGAGAGCTGGTACTCGAGGAAGGCGCGGTTCATGACGACCTGGCCGTGCCCGCGGTCGGTGACGGCGAAGGCGAAGACGACGAAGCCAAGGAGCGCCGCGACGACGAAGAACATGGCGAAGAGGTAGAGGCGGAGCAGCCACGCAAGGCGGTAGCAGGCGCCGGCGAAGCCCATGAGGGAGATGACCATGATGGCAACGCCGATGATGATGAGCGGCCACTGGAGGAAGCGGAGGCAGTCGGTGGAGTTGGCCTTGGCGCTCAGCCATATGCCACCGCCCAGGATAGGGATCGATATCAAAAACGTCACAAAGTTCACAGCCCCTATCAGGCTGTTGGTACCTCGGATCATCTCTCTCGTTTACTGCTGACGGCACTCTGCTTCGTTGTTTTCTCTGTTCCTTCTCTGCAAAGGGTGGCTCTCTTGGCTTTGGGATGAAGAGAACTCCGGAGAAGGCAGGTGAGTTATAATAGATTAATGGCAGTAGGTATCAGTGGAGTGACGACGGCGGCACACGTGCAGTGAGATTAAAGAAGCGTGTGGGGACTAATGTTGCTTGGACTTTGGGGCAGGTTGTAGCAGTTGCAGTTACCTCCGTGGAAATTGCCAGGTAGGGGTAGTTACAGTCCTCAAATCTCTGAAAGCACAAATCCCAGAAAGACAACTGACAGTTGCTTCTTATCGGGTGGATGAGAACACCTGCCTCGCTTGACCGAAGAGAGAATAACAAGTAAGCTATGGAAATAACCTGATAGGAAGACAGGAATCTTATGAAATAATCATCATCACCTAATATCTGATTGCATGTCCCCAAGGAAAAGCTTTGCATGCAGAAAGACGTGTGTCAACAACAGTGTTTTTTATGTCAAACATTTCCAAGGACGATTAGACACCATTGGAGAACAATAAAGAATCGAAAGATGCCATATCAGATTCTGAATGCTTGGTTCATGGGAAACAGAAACTTGAGAAAAAGACATGCTTGGAACAACCACTAGCTAGCTGGAGTTCAAGAATGTAATATGTTTTCGAGAACAAGTTCTTTGGTTTTCATTTTGGGGACATGCAAAAGAACTAATGATGAGACTTGGCTGACACAAGATGACACGTGTTTTAGGGTTCCCGGGTCCAGAAAGCCAGCTGTGACTTGGATTTTGGTACTTACAACTCTCAACTTACAGGTGGCCGCCTTCTTTTTCCCGTAGCTCTCGGTGACGAATCATCTGACAAAAAAGTACACTAGTCCATAAGAATCCAGATCGGGATGAATCATAAAACAAAGTGGTCGGTGTTTGAGAAGCGAGAGATGCAGTCTCATCAGACGATGTTTCGCGTCGAAACCGAGTGTGCCTGCCGTGGGGAGGTTTGGGGTGTGGTTGTGCGGTTGAGTCCCCCGAACAAAGAAAGGGCGCCAGTGCAATCGACGGCGGGGGCGGCGTTGCGGGACCACGTGGGCAGCCCGTCTCGTCGGCGACAATGTCGGGCCACATGCGCTGGGGTCGGACTCACCTGATTGTCCATATCGGAGTCTTACGTCAGAAAAGGCGCTTGAAGCATGCCAGAGAGTATCGCAAATGGGTCATTTCCATGTACAATCCAGCTTTTCCCGGCTTCCATCATGGGCTTCTGCACTAAGAAAAAAAGGAAAGAACATTAAGATCAGCGAGGAAAACAAGTAAAATAGGAAGATGTGCTGAGGATAGCTTCACTAAGTCATCCGCTTATTACATTATCTAGGAGTGAACATTAAGATCAAGTCAAAGGCTAAATGGTGGAGGATGATGATTGATTGTTAATACTAAAAATTGAACATTGTCCATGCCTAGCCAAGAATACACAAATAATGTGATTTGTTCTGGACTTGCTGACATGAAATTGTTTTAAATCACTCCCACAGGAAAGAATAAAGGGAGCACAGAAGGTACAAACAACCATTTAATAAAGACCTCTCACCTGTGCTCTCACCAGCACAACAGGAAAACAGAGACGAATGTGATCCAGAAGCGTCATATCTTCCAAACGACAGCCATTTGCAATTCTTCATTGGCTGATTAGGTTTTCTGGATAGCACTTGAGTTGCAGCTGGAGCTCAACTGTGATCCGAGCTTTGAGACTTGGCTCTAAGAGTACAAGTCTTGGAAATGACTAAACCATCAGCGATTCCTCATTTGTCTGATTAGTATTTCTTGACAGCACCTGAGTTGGCAGCTGAAGCTCCAGATTCTGGACCACAGCAATACCGACTGCAAACGAAATGCTCTTCTTTTTTTGCGTCTGATCATTTCATCAAAGATAACATGAGAATAATTTATCTAGAGAAATGATCTTACAGATTGTAGCAACTTTACATAAAGATCTGAGGAAGATAAACAAAAATTAAAGACTATTGGCTATAATAGAATCCATATCCACAAATTTAGCCATCATCGTCGACAGATCCTTCTTGAGAAATTTTCTGGTTGCTTGTTTTTTGTTGGATAACTACTGGTGTTGGATGAAAAAAGATGTTATAAAGAGAGATGAGGATCTCCACAGCAATCAAAACAATGATTAGCCATTCCAGGAAAACTGACTTCCTATTCTGAAGAATTTCCTGGAGGAAGCGAATATTGTGCTGCACAAGAGAAATATTGGAAATTTAACTTGGGCATGAGAAAGAACAAAAGAAATTTTGGAACAGTCCAGGCATTGGTTTACCTCAACAAACTTCAACTTAAAATCAAGATTTCCAAATCTCTGTGTTAGCTCATATTCATCCCTGAGATACTCCCATATCTGTGCATATTTAGCATTCTTCCAAGCAATATCTGACCTGTAAGTTAAAGTACAGAACATGAATCACAAACATAAGCAGTAAAGTCATACAAAAGCTTTCATGGCAAATGTTGAATGAACATGAAGTTACAAGATTCTAAATTACAACAAATCAGCTCCTAGAAATCAAAGCCTACCAAGTAACAACAAGACTCTCTTTTCAAATCACAGCTGACAATACTATATTTGCTTTAGCTTAATAAACCTAATTATTTGATAGCTCATAAGCTAGTTCTATAAAAAAATTTTAATTAGCATTATATTCCACCTATGACAAAGTAAAATATGGCTGAGACTGCACCTGTTTCATTTGAGATAAGTAAAAACGTAGTAGACAATCTAGTCTCACATCTTCAAAAAACAACAAAGCAAGAACAAGCTCTTCGTCCCAACTTCATTGATAAATAGTGAGATCCTCTCCTGCCAATTCAGCTCATTACGTGCAACATCCTCCTAAGGATCTAGAGCCATCATATCCTCCATCCCTGCACAGATCTGTGTTGTTTTATTCCCTATCATTATACCAGCAATTTGAATTGATTCACCAATCATTGCGACTGGAGTTGATGAAATTGTTTGGACATGTTAAGAAAACATAACTTCCTCTCGACTTCCACTAAATGAAAACTTCAGCAAGAACACCCACATATAGCTTACCATAGCATTTATGCATTCGTCATAACCTATCATGTTCATCTATCTCAACCTACTCGCCTTGTCAACATGAATGCACACACATATATCTTCTCGAATATCTAACACTAACCATAAGCACCGATCGCCTATATAATAGTGATAACTTCAAGTGATAATGTCTCAAATATTTGGGGTATGCTACATGGATCTTCTACCACCATTTAGTTTTGTGTAAGACAACATATCTGGTTAAATTAAAAGCATTCAGGTATCTCTTTATTGTTCATTATAAAATCTTCTTAGGTTTTCATTTGCCTCTTAGTGCACCACTAAATATATTAACTCAACTACCCACAACGCATAAGATTTCTTTTTAACATCTTTATATCATGATCTCTCGTCATTTTATTTTCTAAGAAGGCTATATCTAATCATTCGCGAATGAGTACATTTCTATTTTATTTTTCCTGATAAAATCACACATTCACTTCAATATTCTCATCTCGGCTACACTAACTATTTATACAGGCATTATCAACAAAAAATAACCTTTTATAATATCAAAATGTAGTATATGTCATTCGCACAATGCACTGGATTTGGCAAGTACCTCCGCAGAACAATCTTACCTACAGCATTAAGCTTGGCCACAAATTAGAAGAATTTATTTGAGACAAGTAATAGACAAGTGAATATTTTCAGTAATTCTTCAACCATATGAAGAATTACATTAGCTGAGAAAGGAAAAAACACACTCAGCTTACAGTACCGTATAATGGAAGACCTTAGGCATAACTTTAAGAGAAACATATTATTGTACAAAGAAAGATAGGCCAAAAAGGACATCCACTAGCTGCTAAAATTCAGCACAAGATGGCAAGAAACCGACATGGTTAAGGTGTATATACAGAGCTAGTCATGTTGTAGCTTCTGTCGAGCATAAACCAAGATTTTGTCTTCACAATTCATTTACATGCATATTGTCTACATAGCCCCTCCTAGGCATCCACCAAAGTGCCTGGTCAGCCACAATCCATCCACCACACCAGGACCATGAATCTGTAAACCTGTGTTTTAGGTCACTCGAGGTCCACCTCCAACCCTTTTCTGGCTGTGACTGAACTTGTAAAGAATTAAAATATTTGATCAGGCATTAACTGATTATGCAATAATGCTCGTACACTTGTAATAATACTATTAATCAGTTATGAGGATGACTGGTCAATAAACATCAAAAGTCAGTACAGTGTTTTAAGACAATATTTGATGGTCATAGAGCGACCATTTTACAAGTGATATCTGACCCTACTTTCATATTCACCTATTCAAGTAAATAATTAATGGGCACAGAAGAAACTAAACTGTCCGCATATGATAAGAACAAAATAGAAATTATCAAGATACTACTCCGAGACCTTTTCCTAGTACCAGTTTGATCCACAATTAAACTAGTCCAAACACTTGGCTTCAGAAATCCCAAAAGCAAAAACTTGACTAAGTGATAACTACAGTCATGTACGCATATTAAAACTATTTTACAATTTACATGTTATAAGCATTAGTTATTGCAACATCAAGATTACCTCTCAAAAAGACCAAGTTTGAGAATGACATCAGCCAGATTTGAATTTGCTTTCCCCACTAACTGAAAAAGCTTTTTCCTTTTCATGGTAAAGGTTCCAGTTTTCTCCAAACCCCGGTTGATACCTGTGAACTCAGCTACCATTCCATCAACCTAAACAGAAGCAAGCACATAATTTCCATCAGGGCTTAGGATTAACACATTTTATAGTTCATAAATATCTTGAAACATACTTGCCGGATGTAGTAATCCAAAGCAATGCTTTGACCAAGAACACTTCCAATGGTCCGAATACCATCTATGTTCAAAGTTTTAAGCACTATGTAATCAAGTCCACCTTCCATCCAAGTCTCCAGAGTTGGTTTTTCAACTACAGCATAATCTAGAGTTCCAATAATTCAAACCACTGTCAGGAAAAGTTTTAGCAAGTATTACTTGCATTCTTCAAAATTAGCAAAATTGAGATCAAATGAAAGAACAGGTTTTTAAGCACCTGTCCATGAAATAAAAACGAGAACTATAAGCTTGTAGTATTGCTTCCTTCAGAACAATAACTAAATAGCAATACCACAGAGCTATAAAATAGTTCAGCTAGATATTTTCCAATCACATATACATGTATATACATATTATCACTGTACTAAGCATATCAGTATATTCTATAGGCACATACCATAAGGTTGCATCTCACAGATAAATGAGCTATTAGGAAGAAGAAAAGGGAAATATATATGTAAACATGGATGGAAAGAATAGTTGAGAGCAGTGGTTTAAAAAAGCGCTCGGGCGCTCGCCTAAGCGCTCGGGCGAGGTGAGGCGAGGCCCAAGAACCTCGATTGACTTCCAAGCGGTGCCCTTCACAGAGGCGCCGCCTGGGCGCTCGCCCGAGCCTCGGCGTCGGGTGCTTCGGGCGAGCGCCTGAGTTAAATCGGGCGATCGAACCAGATTTTTATATCTGGTTCGGTCTAATGTGATTTAGTTGGTTCGATTGAACCAACTAAATCACTGATAAGATCGATTTCCCCAACCCTAACCTCGCGATTAGCCTCTCATCTTTGCCGCCGCCTTTGCTCTCGCTCGTCGCCTTTGCTCTGCGCTTCGCCGCCGCTTCGCTTCTTCGCTCGCCTGCCGCCGCTCTTCGCTCGCTGCCGCCGCTTCGCTCTCGCTGCCGCTGCGCTTCAAATTGCCGCCGCTGCCGCTTTCGCCGCTTCGCTCTCCGTCGCTCGCTTCTCGCTCGCTCGCCTTAAGCTCTCGCTCGCCACTGCTCGCACCGCTTCGCTCGCCACTTTCGCTCGCTCTCATCAGTGCTCGCTGCTTTACGCCTCTCTGCACCGCTCCGGTATTTGCGCTATCGCTCGCCGTTCCCACCGCTGTCGACAGGTTCGATCTTCTCCTTCCTTCTGCTTCGAGCTCGACAGTATAAAGGGTTAACAGTATACTGTTAACAAAAATTTTTTATTTATTAAAATAAAAATATATTATTTTATTTTTAATATTGTTACATTTTATTTATTTGAAATTATTGTTAGGTTTCAGGATAAATGGCAAGTGTTCAGAGCAACTCAATTGATTCTACAATGACATCAAAAAAGATCCTGCGTGGAAGTATAATTATTTAAAGGATCCGAAAGATCCTAATCAATTGACTTTGTATGTTCTGCGACAAGACTACTAAAGGTGGTATTTTTCGTGCAAAACAACATCTAGTAGGAAATTTCAAGAATACAACAGCTTGCAAAAAATGTCCACCCGAAGTTAAAGAAGAGTTGCTGAGTTATATGAATGAAAAAAAGATAACAAAGAATGAATCTTACGGAAATTTACCAGAAAATGATGTTGAATATCTCAGGGACAAAGAAGATTATTCTTAGAGTATTAACCAAAGTGGGAAAAAAGTATCTGACAGAAGAGGAAAAGAAGTTGTGAGTACTAAGAAGACTAAAAAAGGACCGATGGATCTATATATGTTTCAAGGATCACAGAAGCAACAAAGGCAAGCAGGAGGCTCAAAATTTAGACAAACAAATATAAGTGATGCTTGTGATAAAGAAATAAGAAGAACAATTCAGCACATTGCTCGCTTCTTCTATCAGGCAGGTCTTCGTCTTAGTACTATTCGTTTAGACAGTTTTAAGAAAATGATTGAAGCTATTGGAAGATATGGTGCAGGATTAAAACCTCCAAGCTATTATGAGATACGAGTTCCATTGTTGCAAAAAGAGTTGAATTATACAAATGACTTACTAAAGGGTCATAAAGAATCATGGGTAACACATGGTTGCTCTATTATGTCAGATGCTTGGACTGATAGGAGACGCAGGAGTATAATTAATTTTATGGTTAATTGTTCTTTAGGGACTATGTTTGTGAAGTCAATAGATGCTTCATCTTTTATAAAATCTGGAGATAAGATATATGATTTACTTGACAAGTTTGTGAAAGAAACTGGAGAATAAAATGTCGTTCAAGTCATAACCGATAATGGAAGCAACTATGTATTAGCTGGTAATATTCATCTTTTAATTTTTTTAAATTTTTAATTATTTAATCTTCAATTAAATGAATTAAACTTGTAAGTCTTATCATTTTTGTTATCTTTTGTCTCAGGTAAATTACTTGAATAAAAAAGACATCACTTATATTGGACTCCATGTGCGGCACATTGTATTGATTTAATGTTGGAGGATATTGGAAAGATTCCAGACATCAAGAAAACTTTAGAAAGGGCAATTTTTATTGTTGGATTTCTTTATAATCATACTGGGGCTTTGAATATGATGAGAGAATTCACAGGCAACAAAGAATTAGTGAGATATGGTGTCACTCGATTTGCTATTTCATTCTTGACATTACAAAGTGTGCATCGTCAAAAGCATAATCTGAGAAACATGTTTACTTCTGAGAAATAGGTGACAAGCAAATGGGCAAAAGAAACAAAAGGTAAGAGGGCTACTGATATCATCTTAATACCATCCTTTTGGAATCGTGTGGTTTATATATTAAAGGTAATGGACCCTCTTGTTCGAGTCCTTCGATTGGTGAATAATAAAAATAAGCCTACAATGGAATATATTTATGAGACTGGATAGAGCAAAGGAGACGATTAAAAGGTCTTTTAATGAAAATGAAGAAAAATATGAGAAAATTTTTACAATCATTGACGAAAGATGGAATTGTCAACTTCATCGTCTCTTACATGCAGCAAGATATTATTTGAACCCTGAATTCTTTTATACGATTAAATCTGTTGGGTTTGATGCAGAAGTTTTGGATGGATTATATCAGTGTGTTACAAGATTAGTTCCAAACGTTGAGGTGCAAGATAAGATTATTCGTGAATTATCTCTGTATAAAAATACCGAAGGTCTTTTTGGAATTCCAATGGTAATTCGATCAAGGACAACTACGTCTCCAGGTATTAATAATTTGAGATAATTAATTTTCATTGATAGTATGTTATTATGTTATTGCTAATAATAATATAAATTTTGCAGCTGAATGGTGGAGTCTATTTGGAAATTCTACCTCGAACTTACAGCAATTTGCTATCAAAATACTTAGTTTGACATATAGTGCTTCGGGTTGTGAGCGAAATTGGAGTGTCTTTGAGCATGTAAGAATCAATAAATATTTTTGTTTCAATTAATTAATTTATTTAGATAGATATATTAATATCTTTTTAAATTATATGACATGACAGATTCATTCAAAGAGAAGGAACCGGTTGGAACATCAGTGATTACATGATCTTGTTTACATAAAGTATAATCAAGCTTTGAAGGCTCGTTATAATTTGCAAAATACTATTGATCCAATCTCATTATAAGATATTGATGATTCAAATGAGTGATTGGTGGGAGAAATGGGTGCCAACTTGCAAGATGCCGAAGACGAGCTTGTATTTGAAGATAATAGATTGACATAGGAAGATGTGGCAAGAGCTTCAAGTGCTGGAGAATTACAAACATATACAAGACAGATGACAAAGAGAAAAATGAGTACAAAAGCATCAAGCTCGACTCCTGCTATTGTTGAAGACATTGAGAATGAAACATATTTTAATGAAGAGGAATGACAAGATGAAGAGGATGAATTCAATGAAGATGATTTATATGAAAATGACAATAATATTGATGATGATGAATGGCTTTGATGTAAAATTTTATTTTTTGATTTTTGAAACTTTTTTGTAATGTGACATTGTGAGTTTGTATCTTAGATTTTCTTCATTTAATAGTATATTTTATTTAAATAATTATATATTTTTAATTATATTTATAAATTTTATATTTTAGCGCCTCGCTTCGCTCGGGCTAGCGCCTCGAGCGATTTTAGACCTTGGCGCCTAGCGCTTTTTAAATTACTGGTTGAGAGTTATTAGTAAAGCTGTCAAACTCAGTAGTGCATGGACCTATGTCAAGTATCATAACAATAGGTTCCTGAATCTAGATATTGCAGAAGCTAAAATGTACCTGTTTATCATCAGTCAAGTTGTGGATTGTTGTAGATCATCATTGAAATGCATCAAATGTAACATGCATGAGAACATAGAGTTCATTTTGTCCATAACCTTTATATTATACCAATACTAAACGATTCCACTTAAGACAAGACAGCTTGTATTTATTTTACTTCATGAGAGACATGGAAAGTTTGTCTCTTCAGTGATTGAAAAATAAAGATTATATCTTCTGACTCAGTAATTATGGATTTGGATCAAGGTTGTTATGCACAGCAAAACATTCTCATTCTGTGAGTTGTCTTTTTCTACCAATCAAGACTCTCCCCTCACCGCCCCCATAGGAAGGGTCTCCAGAGTTCATTACTGCTCTTACTATAGGACACTTAACTAGCCGGATCTGGTTCTACCAATAACAATATTTCAATATAAAAACCAGCAGTAGGATCCATGTTGAAAAATAAAAAGCTAAGGGATTGTTGTGTGTTGATAAACAACTGAAACAAAACATAAGGTTAAAAAATAGAGGATTCGAAGTGAAAAAGGCTTGAGGGCTAAATGGCATCTCTATTTGTTGGAAAAAGAACAGTATGTATACAAACTTATTTGTCCAGATCAGTCCTAACTTCTAAATAACATAAACAGCTTGTTCATAATAAGATGACTTAATCATCAGTCATCCAACAAAGAAAAGGTGACTAAATGCATTTTCTTTTTCAGCCAACAGCACCTGGTCTCCACCTATAACAACCCAACTGGCTAAGTACCATCTGTAGTTCAACTTCATATAAAACTGTTACTATTGTATCTGATTTGCACAAATAACCATGTGACATAGGTGGTTATCGGCATCTGGAAAAAAAAAAACCCAACCAACGCTTTAAGGGGATTACCTTTCAATCTTAACCTTAATTACATGCTAACTACGAAATTAACGATATTTTCTAAGCAAATCTAAATCCGACACGTTAAGGCTTCTTCCAACGAGCTTTCGGCGAATTTCCGATGGACTTTTGACAAACTCTCGGACATCTTCCGGCGGACTCCCGACAGGCTCCTGGACTTCAGGATGATCTTGGCGAGTTCCGACGAGTCTTTCCGGCGAACTTCCGATGAACCCTTCGTCAAGTTCCTGACTCATTCTCGGCCAACTTCGGCAGCACTCCGATGAATCTTCGGATTTCTGACTAACTCTCAAACTCTCAACGATTCGATCGTCCTTGACTCCGGCATATCATTTTGCTTTATCCCTTTATCGCTATCATAGTTAATCCTGCACACTAATTAAGCCGTAACCTACTTCGATCTAGACAATTACAACGAATCAACATCCAAACTAACATACTAAACCGAATTCAAGTTGAATTTAATACTCTTTTTGGAGGACTTTGATTAAGTTACATGACCTTGATGCCATCCAAAATAACGACTTCTGCTTCAATTTGAAGGATCCCAAACTTGGAAAGAACCAATTCACAGTTGCTGCATATGAACTCATCCTTGAAGTGGATGTCTTTAATGAACCAACTTCCAACCACACAAGTACTTTAAATTTCACCTCCTGTACAGAGCTTTCTGTGAATCTTAGTTCCAACATTTTCTTATATATTTTTTCTATGTTTAATGTGTGGTAGATCCAAAGTACATATTAGAGATCTGCATCTTGACCTAGTTTCCCAGAGCTTCTTTGCCTTCCAATTGCCAATATCGCACACTAAAATCACAAGTGTGAAACTTTCTTCAAGTACTTACACCTAAAACATATTGACTTTGATCTTTGTATTTAGTCTACTTCTATCTTAATGAGATTCAAAGCATATCCCAATTAAAACTTGTTGAGAAATCAAGAAGACTCTGACTGACCCAGTGGAACATCTAGAGTGAAACTAAGTCATTTGTTCATTCTGTTGTCATTATTTAATCCATTGTATCCCTATCACATACTGAAATCCCACATATATGGCATTGTGAATAATAAAAGGTTAATCATATTAACCATTCTGAAGCACACCACCATCTCTGCACCAAGTCACATCCACCATATATGCATGTATCTAAGAAGTTCTTATAAATTCAAGCATCGACACATGAATGCAAAAGTTACTTCTATAATGCTTTGTTACATTTAAATTCTTCCAAATGTATTGATGTACATGACAATTATTTTAGAAAATTATATATATACATATACATATACATATACATATATATATGAAAAGTATATTTCTTTCAGTCAACTTTGACATACTTACCATCCTTTCTCATCTCTGGTAGCAAACCTGATGCATGTTTTTCAACAATCTTCAGGTACCCATCAGCTTCATGGTCAGTAACATTGAACAAAACAACAGAGCCATAGTGAAAAACTACCATATAGTGACAAACACTCTCATTTGGAAAACCAGACTCCATAACCTGAAATATGAAAGGCATTATGTTAGTTTACATGTTTTATATTTGTGATTAATTAGCATTAAGATGCCCATGAACTGTAAAGAAATCATATGAACTCTAGCACAAAAATCACAGCAACATAATAAAATAAAACTAGTGGGCAGACAAACTTAATATGTTTAACTAGTCCAATCACAGTCAACAACATTGGAGCACAGATGATGGGATGGGATCACTCTACAACCTTGCCAAAGTGATCCAGGTTCCTCTTCCAATATGTGTACGTCTTGTACCATATAACTGCAATGTGAGACTTAGAATGCCAAAGATGAGGATCCAATCTCACCAGCATCGTTCAAACTTATAGACATCAATCAACTAAAGATAAACAAAATCCTCCCCTATTCCCACCCTATAAGTCTTCAACGAAACTCAAAACAACAAAAACAATATTTAAGCACGAAAAATAACCAATTATGTTATTGTTATCAAGTCTTCTACTACTATCGTTGTTCATCAATTAGTTATAGTTAACTACTTAGACAAAAATATCTTATCTAATATAATAATCAATGTAAATGATTTAACATTTAACATAGCAAAAACCTTAATGAACTACTTTGTAATTATTCAACTATAAAGGAAAGAGAAACAGTAACTTACATGAGGGTCGTTCTTAACATCATAGTATCGAAGGACAACGTAATTGGTGGCACGGGAGGTAGGCGGAATAACGTTGAACGCATTCTGAGCCTGCAAGCTCCTCAAATCAATACTGCGATACATTCCACCACCATGAAGATCACGATCATCAACGAACTAGCCAAATGCAAACCACAATGACAAGCACATAAACGGCAGGAGAATGAGGGCACCTGGTGCACAAGAAGTAGGCCTTAACGGGTACGAACCGGCTCTGCTTCTCCTGCTGGACCTGCAAGAGGTGGTCCTGGTACCCGCCGTCTGCGGAGCAGGACGATGTGGGCTGCTGCCGCTCCTCCCGTCGCTCGAACACCGGGTCGGAAGAGATGGAGGAGAAGGGCCGGGGGAAGCGATCGACGGTTGGGCGCCAGAGGAAGCCAGGGAGGGGGAGGGGGATCTGGCGGTGGGACCGGCGGGGGAGGAGGCAGGCGACGGCGGAGAGACGGTGGCGGCCGGAGAGAAGGAGAGGGATTAGGGTTCGGGAAGGGCCAAGGTGGAGGGCTTTATAAGTAGAGCAGAGAGGAGGAGGAGGAGGAGGAAAGGGATAAGAGGAGGTGGAGGAGAGCATGGTCTTGACGTGCTTCGCCAGAGAGCGGAGTCCCGAGATCTCCATGGCCGTTACATGGGCTGCCGATATAAAGGGAAGTGGGAGCGGAGGGGGGCACGATGAGAAGGCAGCCGCGGAGGAATTCAAGCAATAAGAAGATAAAGCGGAGAGCGAAAGGGATATTGGCGCTGGTAAAAATAAGCGATCGGCCAAATTGAATCGAATCGGTCCGTAGCGATCGATTTCTTGTCATTTTGGTGAGCTCGGAACTCAAATTGGTTCATGAGATTCGATTTTCCACTCTTGCATGGGATAAATAGATGGATTGAATCAAATTAATTCCTAGTCCTTAATTTCTTGCGATTTAGCCCAATAAACTCAAATTGTCTCACGAGGCTAGATTTTTCACTCTTTCATGGGCTAAATAAATAGATTGAATCGAATTAGTTTGTAGCCCTTAATTTTTTATTATTTTGGTGAGCCCAATGAATTCAAATTGATTCACGAGACTTGATTTTTCTACTTTTTCATAGGATAAATGATGTATCGAATGGAATTGGTTCATAGCCCTCAAATTCTTACCATTTTGGTGAGCTCAATGAACTCAAATCCCACTCTTGCATGGTTGATTATATAAGTATGAATTTTAAATTTTATTTTATTTATTTATATATGGTCACACTTTTATACTTAATAGTGATGCATTCTTACGGTGATGTTCACTTACATTAATGTGGATACTCTTATGTCCCTGCTTTATATTGATATCTTTACATTGATTGGATCATTATCCTTATGGGCTACATTGATCATGATATATTTTTATGATTGTGCAGGCCAATAAGATAATGTGTTGGTAAGATTGAATGCTCATTTCTACAATCTATATTCTCATGCCTCGATTGCTAACACAACAACTGACCTCATAATCACAATACCAAAAAGGTTAATCATCCTTTCTAATCGAAGATTCATTTTGCCACCGTGACTCAAAGCATCAAAAGACATGTCACATCAAGTAATATGAAGCTTCTTATGCTAATATGTTTTCTACTCACCCAGAAGTTTTAGTAGAACCAGAGGTCAAGCAGATAAGCGAAGAAAATAAAAAGAAAAGAACCAAACACAAAGACGGCTCCTTTATAACTTTACAAACAAGAGAGCTTATCAGGTTTCTCGGGTGTTAATGCACGAGAGACGCCCAACATCAAGATCTTGGGTTGAGCCACCGTGGGACCTAGACCTAATTACTCCATGTATGCATCATATTCTAACAACAATGGAAAAAATAGCTAAACAAAGCAATGAATCACGTGAAATGAATGATGCATGCTCGACCATAAGACAATGGATTTAATACATCATCGTCAAATCGTATCAAACTAATATCTTGGATGTTTATTTTAAATTTTCAAGTGGATACAATGTATATCATATTAATGTTTTAGGTGTAAAATTTTATTGGATGAGACTTTTCCCACGTCAACCTTTGTAATAAAATATTTTAGTAAGTGATTTTCATCGTGATAAAATCATGATAATTTTTTAAGGATAAATTTTTGAAAAAATCTCTAACTTGAGAATTTTATGTAGGGCACCATAATCTTGATTATCATAGAATGCCCTTAACTATATGAAGAATACTATTTTGCCCCTATCTCCATCAGTCCTATCGCCACCTTTACCCTACACGATCGCTTGCAACCCTTGCCACGAGGACCATCGTCGCCTCTACTAGTCTCACCCCTACACGCTTCGCCCACAACCCTCGCACGAGGAAGGAGGGGATGCGAAAGTCATTGCTCGTAGCCTTCACGTGAGGGCTCTTTGTATATGCGAGGGTCCACTATACATAACCCTCACCATTGCTGCCCACAACCATAAACCCGAGTCTAACTAACCTCTGTCTTGTGCAGGGCCACCACCTTCCATTTTGCACTTGGTCATCCCCCTTTACCTCGCAGTTGACTACGCTCCTCTGCCCCACTCATCAACCCTCATCGTGCTTACCTGCAATCTTCACATGAGGAAGGAGGGGATGCAAGGACCGTTGTTGCCTCCATATACCCTGCTAGCCTCAATTGAACTAGTCATCTCTTCTATGTTTACAAAGGCAGGTATGATAGGGTCTCCAAAGGTAGTGGTAACCCTCGCACGTGGGTCGCGAGTGAGTATTATAATATTTCTCATTTTTAAATTTTTTTAAAGTTTATTTATAATATAAAAATCTATTTTGAATTGTTAATAAGACCTAATTATAATTTTAAGGATCTATTTAAAAATTTGAGGACCTAATTATAAAAATAAATAATACGAAGACTAAACTATAAAATGTATAAAATAACAAATTCTAAGGCAGTTGTGAGTGGAGAAGAGAGGAAGAGAGGAAGAAGAAGAAAAAGAAAAAAGAGGAGAAGAATTGATTTGGGGCTTAGGGGGTTTTTTTTTTTTGGCTCAAATCCTCTCATTTGGGTCTAATTTTGTAAAGGCAAGTATTCCAACCTTTTCCTATAACAATTCTAATCTCTACTTTCACCTTGATTATAAAAAATTTAAAGAGTGTTAGTGTTGCACCTACTATCAATCTTGTTTAGATATAAAGGTTTGAATATGAAATTTTCGAGATTTATGATATATTTACTTTGTTCTTACTATAACTCTTTGCCTGGCTTCCAATTTGGACAAAACTTATTTTATCTGAATGTAGACTCGTAAATCATTCTTTTGATAGCTTACTTGAAGGATTTGAAGTAAATTTGCCTACCCAAATATCTAATTGAATTGACCCTATGAATTTGATAAAATAAAGATAATAATTTTTGACCTTTTGATACTAAATTGTTTATAACTTTCTGTTGAAAATTTTAATTTATATGAAACATAATTCTTGAAACTAGACTTATAGATCTATCTTTTAGTATCTTATTTGAAAGATTTGAAGTACAAATACCTGCCCAAACATTTATTGGAATTGACCTTATGGATATTGCAAAATAGAGATTTTGTTCTCTAATATTTGGTTATC
This sequence comes from Musa beccarii, assembly GCA_024322285.1. Classification (NCBI taxonomy): domain Eukaryota; kingdom Viridiplantae; phylum Streptophyta; class Magnoliopsida; order Zingiberales; family Musaceae; genus Musa; species Musa beccarii. The sequence continues at coordinate 3,253,232 of CM044398.1, read as the reverse complement.
AATTTATTTGTAACTCATTGTTAGAAACTCTAATTTATATAAAACTTATTTTATCTTAAAGTAGATTGATATATATTTCTAATGCTTATCTTGAATAAATTAAAGCATAATTGATTATTTGAATTATTTATATAATGTTTCTCATAGAATATGCTAGAATAGAACTTTTGTCAATTTTGTTAATTTTTTTTCTTTTTGAAATTGAATTTATCTAAAATTCTTTCTTTAATTGAGTCTTATGTGATTGTCTTTAACTCTTGTATACTCTTGTTCTTAATTATTTTTATATTTGAAAGTATTATATGAAAGTTTATGTTTGTATTATATTATTTCATATAGGCACATGTATGTTTTTGTTGCTTCATATGTATTTCCGATATGTGCTAATTTTATTACTCACAATATCCTTTTATACTTCAGTGCTTGTGTGATAATATGAACATTTTCCAGAAATGAAAAAGGAAGTTATATTTAAAGCTTATGATGCTCTGTCGACCACCTTTGACTTCATTCAAACGTAAGTGGATAAAACTCCTAAATGTGGGAGACTAATATTTGGTGATTATTTAGAAATGGATGGACTATATTATATTATGATCCTACTTTAACCTTTATGTTTTTGATATGATATCCAAAGAATTATTTGTGAGTCTCTATATGCACTTTGGATGAGAATGAAATGAATGCAATGTTAAATATAACATTTGAGCATATGTTTTTCATTTGTTCTTTTGATATGCTCTGAAATATTTCATACACCATTGATATGCTCTGAAATATTTCATATGCTATTGATATGCTCTGAAATATTTTATATACTATTGATATGCTTCGAGATATTTTATATGTCATTGATATGCTCCAAAATATTTCATATACCATTGATATGCTTTAAAATATTTTATAAACCATTGATATACTCCAAAATATTTCATACGCATTGATATACTTCAAAATGTTTCATATGTCATTGATATGTTCTGAAATATTTCATATACTATTGATATGCTTCGAAATGCTTCTTACACTATTGATATGCTAGAATTGTTAGGATTGTAGTGGCACTAGGGGGTGGGGTCGAATAAGTGTACAAAAAACTTACGACGATTCAAAAAATCCATTTTGATGAAACCGTATAAAAAATATGTTTTAACTTAGAAAATGAGTAGTGTGTAATGAGCAACTAAGTTAGTAAACAATAAGAATAAACAACAAAAGAAGAAGTGCACACCAGATTTATAGTGGTTCAGTCGTTGCGACCTACGTCTACTCTCGATTCCTACTCCGTTGAGGCCACCGACTTTCACTATCGATCTTCTTTCAATAGGCGAAGATCAACTACTATTTTATAACTTTTTCACCTTTTCACATGTTTAGAAGAAAACATTTATAAGTCTTACATCTCCCTTAAATAGAATTCTAACCTTTTAAAGTGGAGAGGAACTCTTAAGAGATTACAATAGAGCTTATACATTACGAATCATAAATTTTTGTTCACAATTCTTATATCAACGAGTAGGAGGTATTTATAGGCTCCAAATGACTTAAAAAATAAAGTCAAAAAGGTCTCATCCCTGGTTTTTGGGGTACTGGCAATACAACCGCTAATATTGGGCAGTACACTGCTTGCAGCCCTGAGCACTAATGGTACTATCACCAGTTTGAGTGGTATCACCATTTGACACAACCTAGAAGACTGTGTTTGGACAGTACTACAACTAGTTTGTGCTAGTCATAGGTGCCCTGTAAGCCAATCACGTGAGTGATGACACGTGTAACTTGATATGCATTCTTTTTGCTTATTATTTGATATTTTATCACTTTTATCTTACGTGTTGCATATATTGTGATATCCATAGATCTGTGCAAAGGGAGTTGGATCGTGATGAGATCATGATAATGAGACTGATTCATCTTTAAACACATATCCTAAATAATCCCAATCATAGGTTACTCGAGAAGGACATTGAGATAACTAGATAGACTGGTGTGCTGTATATCCGTCCATATGATGGAGGCGACTAGTTTCATAGTTGCTCATGTGGGGACACTAAGGATATAGTACATGTGCTCATTGGAGAATGAGTTCATTGATTGATCTGCCCACGGAATGCTGGATGGTAGATGATACCTTATTGTCAAACAATGATTCCGTAGTCCTAGTAGTGTATCTAGTCCTTAGACTTAAGACATCAAGGATGTCCTGTATGAGTACTCAACTCTTTGATACCAGATTTATAGGTTTGGAAACTCTAGATCTAATATAGCTGGTCATTGGGAGTGGTAGCCAACCTCATGAGGGCTATTGAGTGTCAATAGAGGATTATCCACTTTCGGTATCATGAGAGAAATATCTCATATGTTCTTGCTTAAACAAATCCTTAGCCAAGATTATTCGGATTGAGAGAAAAAGAGTTCCCCAAGAGAATCCGAGTAGAGTGAGACTCGAGGAGAGACCGTATGGGCCTAACAGCACCATGCCCGGTATAGGATCTTTGGGATATTAGATGGATGATGGACTATAGATACATAGTAACTGAGGATAAATGGGTCCAAAGAAATAGATTCCCTTGTATCGTTTAGGGACTACGACATAGTGGCCTAGTACGTCCGCAATCGATGAGTCGGGTGAATTATTATGGAGATAATAATTCACTAAGTCAGAAGGAGTTCTGACAAGTATAACTCACGACCAGCTCGATATTGGGTTAAGAGGATCATGCACATATGATAGGTGTCAGACAAGTAGAGGTTCAGATATGAGATATCCGCCGGAGCCCCTATATTATTGGATATCCATTAAGCCCATGAATTATTGGATCCTAGGATGAGATCCAATAAGAGCTAATAAGAGATTATTGGGTAGAGACCCACTAATCCAAGAAGCTTGGATAATTGGATGGAGATCAAATACCCAAAAAAGCAAGATCCATTAGGGTTAAGTTGACAGGAGACCTCTAAAAATAAGAGAGAACCAAAGGCCTATAGGCTAGGGTTTTTTAGTAGCCATCTCATATTCTCCTCCTCATCTCCTCCTCAGCCAGCAACCCCAGTTTGGGGCGTGTGGACAGCAAGAAGGGCCGGCTCCTTCTTGATCACGTAGTACGCGCTACGAGGAGATTTGGGCAGCGATTTGATGAGCATTGTCGCAACTACTACCATGTGGATTATCGCTAGAGAGGAAGACATTTGAACTCCTTCATCCAGTTCTATAGATATATAGGAATTTAGAGATATACGATCTCCCTAGGTAATTTTCTTATGCGTAGTTTTTCGGTTTCATGAGTTTTTGTATACTAACTTTTTCACGATGATAAGAACCTCTTTTTCTATAGAAAATTTATAATTTTTTACTTTTGTTCTTACGTTGTGCATATGATGTCGCCACAGATATTCCAATAGTTTGGGCAGTACCATTGCCCAGATAATACTTGGGAGCTTGGGTTTCTAGCGGTACCACCACTTGGTGTGGTAGTGCTATTGCTTGACCCAATTTTTGATCATTGAATTGGCTTTTCAATAGGCCCAATTCATCCCTAATTCAGGCTCAATTGGCCTCTCATTGAGTTAGCATGGTTATATAAAAAACTAACTCAATTTAAGATCTAAACTGCAATGATCATGACATTAATAATTATAAAATATAAATATTGTGTTATCTAGCATATCATTGGTTCAACCAAACTCTCGGCACGTCATACTCTCCTTTGGCATCTTGCTCGATCCATTGGCATGTTGACTCCTGCAACTTTCAATCTTGACACAATATCCAATTCTTCTGGCCCGATGTCTAATTTTTGACTTTGGCCTAACGTCTGATTCTCCTGCTTCAATCATTTTACCTTTTCATGATCAAAGATAGTCTTGTATCATTTTTTTTGACACAGATTAGATCATAACTTTATCAATTGATTTCATCATCAAAATATGGGATTCAACAATTTCTCTCTTTTTGATGATGACAATCAATTGATGATTGAGTTTAACTAAACTCCCCTATCTATATATCATTTTGAAATATGGTAAACTTGAATTCAAACAGAATGATAACATTTGAATTCAAGTTCAAACAATTTTGATTATGAATATATGCAACATATCATATCAAAATTGCATTCATCATATACATCATAATTTTGAATCATATGGAAGTATTACATGCATAATTTTCAAGTCATAATGTCATCAAGAAGTGCACCATAATATCAAAGAGTGAGTTATGATTCTATATCATATACATTATGTATTCATAATTTCAAATCATATTGAAGTATTGCATACATAATTTCAAATCTTCAAGTTTTAATATAACATGCATAATTCTAAAACATAAAATTTCAAATCATCATCACTTTGGCCATAACATCAAATAATCAAGGTACATCATGCATGATTCCAAAACATTAATTTGAAATCTTCATCATAGCTTCTCCCCCTTTATTATCAAAAAAAAAAAAACGAGAAGTGCAACTAGTAAGTTTTTGAGATATGCAAACTAGTAATTTAGTAAGTTTTACATCACTTTAGAACATGAAGTTCAGCAAAATTTTGCTTCTCTTGAGATGTGCAAAATAGTAATTTTTGCTTATCCCCTTTATCATTATTAAAAAAAAGAAGAAGAGAAGGATTCAATAGTATAAAAATTTATATCAATATTTTAATAAAAAAAAGAAGGATAAAGTCATGGATGCCGAAAGACCATAAGTTATTTTTGACAAATCTCTTCTTTTGTAAATATCAAGAAAAATGAATGATTGGTAATGATCTTGATTTAAAAAGAAAACTCAAGTCATAAAAATCGAGACATCAAGATAATAATAAAAAAATATATAAAAAGAATTTATGCATTTGGAAGATTTAACATGCTTAATTCTCTTTTAATAAATCAATGGTTAAATAAAAATATCTGCTAATTGATGTTTTGTATCACTAAAATCTAAAGATATATCATGATTATTAATATGATCTCTAATAAAATGATGTCTAATATCAATATGTTTAGTTCTAGATTATTGAATGAGATTTTTTATTAAACATATTACACTGTCATATTTTATAGGAATATTTTTCAAGTAAAGTCTATAGTCTTCTAAAGTATTTTTCATCTAAATAACTTATGCATAACATATACCAACTGATCTTGAATCTCAGATTTTGATGATGAAATCAATTGATGAGTCTATGATCTAATCTATCTTCAAAAAAAGTAATATAGGACCATCTTCAATCATGAAAAGACAAAACGATTGAAGTAGGAGAATCAAACGTTGGGCAGAGTTAGAAATCGGGTTTCATGTCGGAAGAATTGGACATTATATCAAGATATAATAAACTACCTATTATACCTCTATAATTTTTTTTTATCAAAGTACTCTCCTTCATTATCCATATCTAATTTTGTAGATGTGCTCATAGGTATGTTAATGGCCTTAGCATTATCCATATAAAATTATTTTAATAGATCCAAAGTATACTTAGTTTGACTAATAGAAATTCTATCATTTAGTTGCCTAATTTATAATCCTAAGAAAAATATTAATTTACTCATTAAATTTATTTTAAATTTATGGCTCATACTTTTGAAAAATAATTCACACAAAGATTCATTTGAAGAACCACAAATGATATCATCAATATAAATTTGAACTATAAAAAAGTATTTTTAAAATATTTAATAAATAATATAGTATCGACCTTGCCTTTCAAAAAATTATTTTGAATAAGAAAGGAACCAAGCCTTTTATACCAAGCCCTAGGGGCTTGCTTCAAACCATAGAGAACCTTAGATAACTTATAAACATGATTTAAAAAAAGAGTATTTTTAAATTCGGGTGATTATTCAACATAAACTTATTCAAAAATAAAACCATTAAGAAAAGTACTTTTGACATGGTATCTCTATAATGTAAGTATTTGATTCAAATTTGATATATATCCCTTATAACACAATTGACTGATGCTTAGTAGATTGTGTTTTAAATTATCTACCAATAAAACATCTTTAATTAAGAGGTTTGACTTATTACCTATTTTTTTTTTGCCAATAATTTTTCTCTTGTTACCTCCGAAGGTGATATATTCTTCGTTTTAACTAGTGAGCTTAGAGAAATGTGTTGAATCTCTGATCATGTGCTTGGAGCATCTACTATCAAGATATCATCTCTTACTCCTAGCTTTTAATTATAGACACCTCTACAAAAAAGGAGATTTACTTTTAGGTACTCGTTTAACTTTGGGTACCTATCTTGACTATTGGTATTGAGTTATTTATGGTTTCTTTAGGAACAAAACTAATTTATATGAGCTATATTTTTTAAATAAATATTTATATGCATAATGATCATATCTACCACAAAAGTTACATTTAATTTTAGAGAAAACATTCAATATGGGTCCTCTAACAAATATAGTTGGCTTTTGTTGAGTGTTACTACTCACAAAGTCGATTTCTTCTTTTCTATGTACATGACCTCTGTTAGCAATGATCATATTTAATAATTTATTTTTAATTTTTAATTTTTTAATGTTTGTTGTAATACCATATTTTCCTTTTTGATTGAGTCTAACTCTTCACATTTAGTACAAGAGGTTAACATACAATTGTCATGCCCATTTTTTAATTTTTTAAATTTATTAAAAAGAGAAGCATTATCATTTTTAATAATTTATTTTTTTATCAACTAATTTAAATTCATCAAACAAATCATGAAATGTATTAAATAACTAATCATAAGATAAAAGAGATTCGTTTAAGTCATATACCTTATTGCCAAAGGCCATTAATGCATAGTTTACCACTTCATCTTTTTTGGTTTGATCTTCATCTTCAGATACACTCGATTCATCTTAAGTTGCCTTGAGTGCTTTTTTCTTTTTTTACAAGTGACTTTTTCTTCAATTAGGGATATTCATTTTTGAAATGCTCAGGCTTCTTGTATTAGCAAATGATTATGTCTTTTTTGAGTTTGTTTTTGTTCTTAGTGTCATTTTTATAAGATTTGTTTTGTTCCTTTTTATGAATTTTTTAAATTTCTTGTAAGGAGTGTGAAGTTATTATCATCATCATAATCACTTGTGCTTTCACTCGAGTGGTCTTCTTTTGTTTTAAGTGTTATATCCTTCTTGTTCTTTAAAAGATTATTCTCATGTTCATCATATGTTATACAAGTTATCTCGTAGGTCATTAATGATTCGATAAATTCTTCAAGAGAAAAATAATTCAAGTCCTTTGCTTCTTGAATTGCAATTACTTTTGGATCCTAACTTTTTGGAAGGGACCTTAGAATTTTATTAATAAGTTCAAGATTAGTAAAATATTTACTAAGAGCTTTTAAACTTTTGATAATATCTGTAAAATGGGTTTACATATCACTAATGGTTTCGCTTAGATTCATTCGAAATAATTTAAAATTATGTAGTAAGAGAATAATCTTAGATTCTTTAACTCTACTTGTGCCTTCATGTATAATTTTAAGTGTGTGTTAAATATTATGTGCAGTTTTATGAAATATGATTAAATTTATTTTTACCTAAAGCACAAAACAAAGCACTCATAGCTTTAACATTTAAAGAAAATAAATTTTTTTCTCTAGATCATTCCATTTATTTAATGGTCTAGAGGATTTTTAAAAACTACATTCGACAATATTCCATAAATCAAAGTCCATAGAAATTAAAAAAATCTTCATAGGTATTTTCCAATATGTATAGTTTGTCCATTGAACATAGGAGGACGAGTGATAGAGTGACCCTCTATATTATTAAAAAATATCATTTAATCTCTTTTAGCTATTAAACCAATTAAGAAAACTTGACTCTAATACCAATTGTTAAAATCGTAGTGGCACTAAGAGGGGGAGGGGGGGTGGGAATGCGCTTTGACTTAGAAAGTAAGTAAAGTGTAGTAAGCAACTAAATTAGTAAGCAATAAGGGTAAATAGCAGAAAAAAAGTGCATATCAGATTTTATAGTGGTTCGATTGTATCGACCTACATCCACTACTGATTCCTCCTCCGTCGAGGTCATCAGCTTTCACTATTAATCTTCTTTCAATAGGCAAAGTGTTGAATCTCAGATTTTGATGATGAAGTCAATTGATAGGTTATTTGATCTAATCCATATTATTGAGATAAGTGTGCAGGATTGACTATGATAGCAATGAAGACATAAAGCAAATTCTCGGAGTCAAGTACGTTGGGAGTTTGAGAGTTTGTCGGAAGTCCGAAGGATCATCAGAAGTGCTACCGGAATTGGCCAAGAATGAATCGGAGACTTGCCGAAGGTTTCGGAAGTTCGCCGGAAGAATCGTCAAAGGTTCACGGAGTTCACCGAGAAAATTTGGAAGGTGGCCAAAAGATTCGTCGAACTCACCATAAAGTCTAGGAGGCTACTGGAAGTCCACCAGAAGATATCCGAGGGGGTGTCCGAAGTCCATCGAAAGTGTTAGGGATCGAGCGGCACTAAGAGGGGGGGGGGGTGAATTAGTGCAGCGGATAAAATGATGGATTTTTCAGTGATTTAAAACAAGCTTTGAAAACTTCGTACGATGAAAGCAATGTTTCGTTTTAAACCGATTTTTGCGTTCTAACTTTAAAGCATGCGTATAAAGATAAAAAGGAAGTGGAGCAAGTAAAGTAAAGGCTTGCAGCAAAGTAAAATAGAAATTTAAACACTCACAAAATCAAGATGCAGCGATGTATAGTGGTTCGGTCAAAGTGACCTACATCCACTTCCGAAGCCTTCTCCGATGAGGCTCCCAACTTCCACTAGCAAATCCTTTTGTAGGGGAAGGACCAAATACCCCTCTTACAACCCTTTACAAGTGGTTCACACTCTTACAAGATTTCACAAGAAGAAGAAAATGAGGTGAACACTTAAGCAAATGAATAACAAGACTTTCCCAAGACTTATTTTCAAAATCTAGCTCTCTAAGGGTTCACTTTTCAGCTGAGAAAGAAGAGGTATTTATAAGCCTCAAAGTGATTCAAATTTGGAGCCCAAACATGGAGCCAAAAATTTGAATCTTTTGAGTTTTTCTGCTATCAGTCTTGGCAGATCGACGCAGCCTTGACGGCGGTGCTACCGCACTTTCTACATAAGAATCGGGCGGTGCTACGCCTCACCAAAGCGGTGCTACTACCCAAAGGCGGTGCTACCACTCTACATGATGGCGGGCACTACTGCTATGCTCGCTGAAGCGCCGCTAAATAGCCGAGCGCTGCTCTGATGGCTTGGCCTCTGCTGAGTGGCGGCGATGCCATCGCCAAAGATGCATGCACGTAGCATGCATACATCGTAGCAAGACGCATCTTCTTTGGTGCTACCGCCCGATGCATGCACATAGCCCAAAGATGCATGCATGCATGCATGCATGCACACATGTTGCTGGGCACATTGGCTACTGGGCTCCACCGCCCAGCACAAATCTACATTTGGTTTAGGCTAAAAACTTGTCCCAAACCGGTTCCGAACAAGGGCCAATGGGCCCATACTTGGGTTAAAGGATTAATCCCTAATCCTAACCCAAATTAATGTGCTAACTATGAAATTAAAAACATTCCTAAGCTATTACAAAGTCCGCAAGTCAAGTCTTCTTCCGGCGAGCTTCCGGCGAACTTCCGGCAGTCTTCCGACGATCCCTCGGAAACCATCCTACGGACTCCCGGTAACCTCTCGGACTCCACGATAATTTTGGCGAGTTCCCCCGAGCTTCTTTGGCAAGCTCCGATCTTTTTTAGCAAGCTCTGTGAACTTCCGATGAATCTTCGGACTTCCGTCAAACTCTCAAACTCCCAATGATCCATTGCACTTGACTTCGGCCCTTGGTTTCACTTTACGTCTTCATCCCTTTCATAGTTACTCCTGCACAAACAAACACCAAATACTCTACTTCGATCTAGACAGTTATTACAATGCGAATTGACATTTAGTTGCCCGGCACATCATTGGTCGGCGCTTCGTTCGATCCTTCGGCACATCGCCCTCTCTAGCGGCTTGTTGCCCAATCGACGGTTGACCTCTGCAACCCCGATATCCATGGCACAACTCCGTACTTCTTGGCCTGATGCCCGACGTACGAAGCCTCTTGTCGATAGTCGACCGAACCTCCGGCTCGACATCCAATATCCTGATGTGATTACTTTCGACGTAACGTCAATTCCTCCAGCATCAACTATCTAATCCTGATCGATAGTAGACCTGTGTAACTCAACATGCAGTTAAACAACAAAACACACTCAATTAGTTTCATCATCAAAATCCGAGATTCAACAATCTCCCCCTTTTTGATGATGATAACTAATTGATGACTGACAGAGTTATCCATAACTCCTCAGAGTTTAACACAAATTCCCCCTATCAATATGCCATTGATAGAACACTTGGATTATCCCAAATCCAAGCAACATTCATCACAATGTTATGAGAATTTACAAACCATCATGCAAATATATAAAGTATTCAAGCATCATTACATTGCATGAAGTCATCAATCTGCTTCTCCCCCTATGTCATCAACAAAAAGGAGAAGTAGCATTATAGCTAGTTTTCAAGGATATGTAAATTTGACAACACACTAGCTATTAATCACATTATACAACATTTAGGCATTGCAAGTTTATCATAATAGGCAAGATAGCACTAGTCGTGATGATAGCAAGTTTTTCTATGTTCCTTTAAGAAGTACAAGCAAATTGTATTCAAATATGTGCATTTTCTTGACTTCTTTTGCAATATGCATGCAATTTTATAATTTCTTTATTCTCTTTTGAGAAGAGCAAGCTTGCAAGTTTTGCTTTCTTTGCATGCTAGGACTTTTGCATTCATTTGTAATATGCAATCTAGCAAAAGCCTTCTCCCCCTTTATCAATATCAAAAAGAAAGAGAGGATTAATACTACAAATAATCTTGCATGAGATTCAACAATAATTTGTAACAAGGATACAAGCAATTTTGTTGAAAAAAAAAAACGAAGTTGAGCAAGATTTTTGCCTTTCTTGAGATAGCAATATTTTACTACTCAATGTTTAAGCTAGCAAATTTTTTCTTTTGATACACAAGTTAATAATTTTTCTCCCCCTTTATCAATATCAAAAAGAAGGGAGGAACCAATGAAAAATTTGCATCAATCAATATATCAATCATCACATGATGCATACAAGATGATATTGAAACATGAGAAATCATGTCATGAAGGATATCAATATGTAAATTCAACAAGAATCAAAACCAAAAGATATCATCCATGATTCATAACTTTTTATTTTAGCAAGATCTAGATTCATATTTATCAATTTTTAATTCAAGATAAATGTTATACAACCAAGAATCATGATATATAAAAGCATATCGATATTAAGGATCAAATTATGATTACGAGTGCTAACATATTTTCTTTTCATTCATTTTTAAGCCATGATAAAAGAATGAATCAATGATTCAAATATTAAGCATATTTCTTTTTCATCAAATTTTCAATCATCACATAAGGCATTCAAGGAAGTATTAAAACAATAAAAAATCAATTTTAGCATATAATGTTTCAATCTTCAATCTTGAGTCATGAATCCAAAACTCATAAATCAAAAGGTTCACGAATCATTTTGACAAGTCTCCTTTTTAGGAAATAATAAATGGAAGTCTTAGGAGATCAAACATAAGATCTTGATTCATACATAAGAATTTTTACCAAGATCACATTTTATAAGAATCAAGACACAAATTCATAAAAATTCAAGTATTGAATTCCGAGAAATCAAAAGACAAGTTACATTTTATTTAAGGAATTTTTGTTTGATAAAATGGAAGGAGCATGATAAACGATCTTGATTTATAAAGAGCTTCAAATTATAGTTGTCAAGATCATGATTTCAATAAAGTTTCTTTATAGCAAAATGAAATCTTTTGTAACTTGATTCAAGCATTAAATATGTCTTAACAAGTCATAATTCCAAAAAAATTCAAGAATAAAAAAAAATCATTCAAGCTTAATTCATCAACTCAAGACTCATAATCAAATTATTATTTTTGAGATTCATAACATGAATAAAGTCATTACCGTATCATCAAAATCTCATTTGTAATTCTAGTGATTTACAAAATATCATAAATGAATTTATCACTTGTCTTTCATCAAAAATCAAAAACTTTAGAGATGGAAAGATTTCAAGAAACATGCATTAATATTTCATATGAGCATGCCTTTGTCCTTTTGATGTCGAAAAAAAATAAGCATAAATATTCAAGACATAAAGACTAAATCTCATAACACAAATTATCAAGCATATTCATTCGGAAGGTTCTCCTTTTTAGTAAGTAAAAAGGAATTATAGGAGAACAAAATGAATTAAGCGAGATAGAGCATGATTCATATTTAAAATGTATCTTATGTCATAAATACAAATCAAGCATTTTTAAATCTAAAATCATCCTAAAAAATCACATTCAATAAATTTATACATAATCAGCATAAATTTATTGAAGAATCGAAAAGATAGAGGATTGTATTTCATTCTTGTAAATTTCTATTCATATGATTAGCTTCTTATAAGCATGCCTTTGCCTTAAAACAAAATGTCAACATTCAAGATGAAAAGGTAAATTTCTAATAATCATTAAGTCAAATCACATTAAGTATATGGTATTTTCTAAAGGATTTGATTTAAAAAGATTCACATGGATTCATCAAAATCGAAAGCCAAACTTTATCATAAAAATTGTCAAGGCAAAAATACAACATATTATTCCAAGACATGAGATTCAATTTATCATGATAATATGTTTTATGTTTCAAAAGATGAGTATCAAATTTTAAAACCGAAACATGAGTTTGTCATCAAGATATAATGCCTTTAAATACTCATGATATCATAAGATCATTAAGCATGACAACCAACTATCATTATCAATGATGATTACATAAGGTATGTCCAATTATTTATATGAAAGTCATCATTATATTACTTTGAAATATAGGTTGTCATTTGGCCCATTAAGATCAAAAGCATTATACGTAAGCATCATGATAGCGTAATTTCTCATTTTTTTATGTGTTCCATTTTAAGTGATTTGATGTTCATATGAGTACTCATGTTTTTCATATAGGTCCAAAGAGTAAGTTTCAAGAGAAATCATTAAGACGGAAAACATGAAGCACATTTTTTAAAAATATTCATCATGTTTATTTTCATGAGATTTACAAGACTCATAACATGAATTCATTCATCTCAATAAAAAATATTTTCATTTTAAGCAATTTGATGTGAGCATATTCAAAAAATTTTATGAAAACATGTATCAAAATAAAACACAAGCTTAGTCATAAAATCATCAAGACCAAATACATAAAAATGATAGCATACTTTCAATTTTTATGTTAAAAGGTCATGTTCAAATTTTTGACAAAATCATGCATCTATTTATAAATTCAAAAAATAAGTTTCATCATCACAATATGACACTTTAAAAGTTCATGCATGATATAAAATCATTAAGCATCATGAAAAGCAATTAAAAACATCAAGATACACATGCATGGATTAATTCTAGGCAATATCACAAATCATGCAAATATCATTCATAATTTTTATTTTTCAAAAATCCTAGAAAGAAAAAAACATAAAATAAAATTTTATTTCCTACTAACTAAGTTAAGTACTCAAGAAAAAAAAACATCATGTAATTTCATAACAACTCAAGGGAGTTAAGTTACTTACCTCATTGTCGAAAACCGTCAAAGCCCATTTCACCTCATCTTTACTTGATTCTTCTTTGCAAGTCTTCTTCTTCTTTGGCATAATCCTCCGTTCAAGTTCATTTTTGTTTAATGAACTTGTTAACATTCATTGTTATGTGTTCAATGTCCTCATTGTCCTCATCACTTGAGTCATCACTCAAGTGGCATTCATTTGTCCGATATTCAAAAACCTTCTTATTCTTTAGAAGGTGGTTCAAATGTTCATCATGTTCATGATATTCTAAACATTCCAAGAAACTCATTTCATAGGTCTTTAAAGACCCAATGAGTTCATCAATAGAATAATTATTTAGATCCTTTGATTCTTGAATCGCCGTTATTTTAGGATTCCACCATTTTGAAAGGGATCTTAAGATCTTGTTAGTGAGTTCAAAATCTGAAAAACTTTTACCAAGACTTTTCAAGCTATTGACGACATCCGTGAAGTGGGTGTATATATCGTCGATAGATTCGCTTGGTGTCATTTGGAAGAGCTCAAAATCATGCAACAAGAGGTTTACTTTCGAGTCTTTAACTCTACTAGTTCCCTCATGCGTGATTTCAAGAGTTCGCCAAATGTTAAAAGCCGTTTCGCATATAGAAATCCGATTGAACTCGTTCTTGTTCAAAGCACAAAATAAGGCATTCATAGCCTTTGCGTTTAAAGAAAACGACATTTTTTCCAAAACCGACCATTCGTTCGTCGATTTAGAGGAAGGTTGAAAACCATTTTCGATGATGTTCCATAAATCCAAATCCATTGAAAGCATGAAAACTCTCATTCGAGTTTTCCAATATGTGTAGTCCGAACCGTTAAAGAACGGTGGACGAAAAACCGAAAAGCCCTTTTGAAAACCATTTAGAGCCATTTCTCACAGGTGTAAATCCGAAAGAGAAAGAACGTGGCTCTGATACTAATTGTTAGGGATCGAGTGGCACTAAGAGGGGGGGGGGGGTGAATTAGTGCAGCGGATAAATCGATGGATTTTTCAGCGATTTAAAACAAGCTTTGGAAACTTCGTACGATGAAAGCAACGTTTCGTTTGAAACCGATTTTTGCGTTCTAACTTTAAAGCATGCATACAAAGATAAAAAAGAAGTGGAGCAAGTAAAGTAAAGGCTTGCAGCAAAGTAAAACAGAAATTTAAATACTCACACAATCAAGACGCAGCGATGTATAGTGGTTCGGTCAAAGTGACCTACATCCACTTCCGAAGCCTTCTCCGATGAGGCTCCCAACTTCCACTAGTAAATCCTTTTGTAGGGGAAGGACCAAATACCCCTCTTACAACCCTTTACAAGTGGTTCACACTCTTACAAGATTTCAGAAGAAGAAGGAAATGAGGTGAACACTTAAGCAAATGAAGAACAAGACTTTCCCAAGACTTATTTTCAAAATCTAGCTCTCTAAGTGTTCACTTTTCAGCTGAGAAAGAAGAGGTATTTATAAGCCTCAAAGTGATTCAAATTTGGAGCCCAAACATGGAGCCAAAAATTTGAATCTTTTGAGTTTTTCGGTGCTGTTAGTCCTGGTAGACTAACACACCCAAGCGGTGCTACCGCTTGCTCTGATATCGGCGATGCTACGCTTCACCAGACCAGCGGTGCTACCACCCCACCAGGCGGTCTTTGCCGCTGCTCACGATGCCAATCGGTGCTACGCGCTTTGCACTGATAACGCAGCTTAAGAGCTGATGGCCGGCGGTGCTACACGCCAGGTCGGGTGGCGGTGCCACCGCAAAGATGCATACACGTAGCATGCATACACGTAGCGACGCATGTCGCTTGCTGGCGGTGCTACGCCCAAAGATGCATGCATGCAGCCCAAGATGCATGCATGCATGCATGCATGCACACATGCTGCTGGGCACATTGGCTGCTAGGCTCCACCGCCCAGCACAAATCTACATTTGGTTTGGGCCGAAAACTTATCCCAAACCGATTCCGAACAAGGGCCAATGGGCCCATACTTGGGTTAAAGGATTAACCCCTAATCCTAACCTAAATTGATGTGCTAACTACAAAATTAAAGACATTCCTAAGCTATAACAAAGTCCGCAAGTCAAGTCTTCTTCCGGCGAGCTTCCGGCGAACTTCCGGCTGTCTTCCGACGATCCCTCGGAAACCATCTTGCGGACTCCCGGCAACCTCTCGGACTCCACGATAATTTTGGCGAGTTCCCCCGAGCTTCTTTGGGAAGCTCCGATCTTTCTTGGCAAGCTCCGCGAACTTCCAATGAATCTTCGGACTTCCGTCAAACTCTCGAACTCCCAACGATCCATTGCACTTGACTTCGGCCCTTGGTTTCACTTTACGTCTTCATCCCTTTCGTAGTTACTCCTGCACAAATAAACACCAAACACTCTACTTCGATCTAGACAGTTATTACAACGTGAATTAACATTTAGTTGCCCGGCACATCATTGGTCGGCGCTTCGTCTGATCCTTCGGCACATCGCCCTCTCTAGCGGCTTGTTGCCCAATCGTCGGTTGACCTCTGCAACCCCGATATCCATGGTGCAACTCCGCACTTCTTGGCCCGATGCCTGACGTACGAAGCCTCCTACCGATAGTCGACCGAATCTCCGGCTCGACATCCAATATCCTGACGTGATTACTTCCGACGCAATGTCAATTCCTCCAGCATCAACTGTCTAATCCTGATCGATAGTAGACCTGCGTAACTCAACATGCAGTTAAACAACAAAACACACTCAATTAGTTTCATCATCAAAATCCAAGATTCAACAGAAAGTTCGCCGGAAGAAGACTCGATGTTGTCAGTTTTAATTTACTTAGAATATATTTTTAATTTCATAGTTAGTATATAATTAGGACTAGGATTAGGCGATAATCCTAAATAACCCTAGTAAAGGCCAACTAGGCCTTTAATTAGATTGAATTGGACCGGATTCAGGGCCCATTCACTAGTGCTGACCATGTCTGGTGATGGCATCGCTAGACTAGGCGGTGGCACTACCCTGAGAACTAATTCCCAAGTGGTATAGGCGGTGGTACTGCCTAGGCTAACGGTGGTACCGCTGATAGTTATTACTTGTCAATGGTGGTACCGCCTGACTGGCAGTGGTATCACCCCTCCACAAAGCCCGAAGACCCTATCAGGCGGTAGAACCACCAGATTGAACGGTGGTACCACCCAGTACACAAATAGAACAGGGTCAACTGATGGTGGTACCGCTAATACCTAAAAATCCATGATGTGACTTTTTTTAGCTTCAATTCTGAAGTCAATTAAGTCTATAAATACTCCTCTCTTCTCAGTTGACTAAGCATAATTGAGAAGTGAAAAAAATTGAGTCAAAGCTATAGCAAATTGCATTCGATAAGCTTGAGTGTTCACCTCCCAAGTTTTACTTTCTAAAAATTCTATAAGAGTGTGAACCACTTGTAAAAGTTTATAAGATGGATGGTTGGTCCTTCTCCTTCAAGAAGAGTTGATAGTGGAAATTGGGAACCTCATCGGAGGAGGTTTCAGAAGTAGACGTAGGTCATTTGACCGAACCATTATACATCACTGCGTACTTCTTTTGATGTGTGAGTTTTTAACTTACTGTATTTCAATCTTTACTTAGCTGCAATCTCTCGATCTTCTCCTCTCAACTTTCTATAGCATTCACTTGAATCACCTTACTGAAATCACTTTCGTCAGACCAAAATTTCTCGATGAACAACTTTTTCTGAAACTGCTTTGAATTTTTTATTTTTATCCGCTACACTAATTCTCCCCTCTCCCCCCCTCTTAGTGCCACTCAGATCCTAACAATTGGTATCAGAGCAAGGTCACTCTCATTTGGCTTAAAATCCAAGAGAGATGGTGTATTTTGGCATGCAAGAGAGTCATTCAATTACACGTCCGCCCATGTTTAATGGGTCAGATTACACCTATTGGAAGACTCATATGAAGATTTTTCTTATTTTCATGAATTTTAAACTTTGGAATATTATTGAAAATGGATTTCAAAGATCTTCTCTTCCGATAAATGAATGGAATGAATTAGAGAAGAAGATTTTTGCTCTTAATGCAAAGGCTATGAATGCCTTATTTTGTGCACTTAATAAAAATGAGTTTAATCATATTTCGATTTGTGAATCGGCTTTTGATATTTGGCACACTCTTAAAATCACTTATGAAGGCACTAGACGAGTGAAAGAGTCCAAAATCAATCTCTTAGTTTATTCTTATGAATTATTTCAGATGAAATCAAGTGAGTCCATCGGAGATATGTACACCCGTTTCATAGATGTTGTCAATGGACTCAAAGTACTTGGTAAAGATTTTTCTAATTTCAAACTTGTTACTAAAATTTTAAGATCCTTTTAAAAAAGTTGAGATCCAAAAGTTACGGCCATTTAAGAGGCTAAAAACCTAAAAAAATTTTAATTTGAAGAACTCATTAGGTCATTGATGACCTATGAAATGACATGCTATGCTCATGATGAGCTCAAGAACCCCCTTCTAAAGAACAGAAAGGATATGACATTGAGAACACAAGAAGGTAATGAGGACTTTGATGATGAACTTGTACTCTTGACTCAAAAATTCAAAAAATTTATAAGAAAGAATAAATTTAAAAATGACACTAAAAATAAACTTGAACCTAAAAGAGAACAAGTGATATATTACGAATGCAAGAAGCCGGGGTACTTCAAAAGTGAATGCCCCCAAGCCAAGAAGAAGCAACCAAGGAGGAAGAAGACTCTAAAGGCAACATGAGATGACTCAAGTGGTTCCGAAGATGAAGAAGCAAACAAGGAGGAGGCCAACTTCACATTGATGGCTCTCGAAGAAGAGGAATGTGAGTTATTTAATGAAGATTTATCCTTCGATGAACTTTTAATTGCTTTTCATGAATTATTTGATGAGTGTAGAGCTATTAATAAAAAGTTTAATTTATTAAAAAAGGAGTATGTTTTCTTACTAGATAAACTTGAAAGTCTTGAACTTGATACTCCCTCTCTACCTCCATGCTCTAAGTGTGAATACTTAGAGGCAATAAAAAAGGAGAGCTTACTACTTAAAGAGACTTTAAATAAGTTTAAGTCGGTAGCAAGGGCTTGGACTTGATCCATGCAAACAAGGATCATGTCAGAAAAAGAAGTAAAATTGGATTTGTGAGTGGATCTCACCATACTCCAACCACCTTCATTAAAGGACCCTCACTACATGTATCATCCTCATTTGAAATACAACTTTTGTTGCAAATCTGAACATGTTATTTACAAATATCCGTATAAGAAACTTGACCCACATAAGTTGATATGAGTTCCTAAAGGAACTATAATGAACTCAATAAACAATGACAAGATTAGTAGATCAATATTTGAGGCACCCAAGTTTAAATAGATATCTAAAAATCATCTTTTATAGACTCATTCACACACATGAGCTAGGAGCGAGTAATGATAAAACTCTTGATCATTATCAGGCTCACTAGCTTGGGTAAAAAAAGACTCTTGAGTGTTATACATTGTTTGGTTATGCACCATAATGCTTCCATTATGTCTCTTCAAAAAGAATTTCGATAAAAACATTTGTGTCACCTTACAATTTGAAATCCTATGTTTTGAAATGATGAGGTTTTAATGGATTTGACGTAACCTTGTTTCGAAACTATATGATAATACTAGGTCTTATATAAGAAGTATACATCTTCCTAGAATATTCCTATGAAAAATTGAATACACTTTGTATTCTTTATCTACTCTAGGTCTACAAATTGATTTATTTTGTGAATCTCGTATGTGATTTAATGATGAATTCAGAGTTAATGAATTAAGCTAGAATGAGTTTTTCAAATGATTCATAACTTCTATTTATGACTTATTGTGCATTGATGGCTTGAATGCATTTGAGATGTGAATTATTTTGATGATACGATGTATGAATCTTGTTTGATGATGCATACAAATGAGTTGCTTATCAATAGTTACCATTGAAATATATTCTTTTTGAAATATCTTTCAAAGATGACTCTTAGTGATAAATGTTTTGAAAACATGCTTGATTATCTTTCATATGATAAGTAACACATGAATTGTTGATTCCCGACTCAAATTTCCTTGATTTCTCGGACGTATGACTGAAAATAGTGTGATTCATGATCCCGATATTTAAAATGACATCTTTCAGGTGAATTATACGTCCATTATCTCACAAATTGATTGATGTTAGTATTCATAACTTTTAGAAATCACTACTTTTACATCATCCAAGTTCTCTTGTCTTTACGATATCATTTTCTCAAACCGCTTGATGAGAAAGTTTCCAAAGCCTCTTGATTACAACCCTTTAATGTGATCAATCATTTGTAAATATGATTAATAAAAATTATCTCATGATTAGTATGAGATCGGAAGACATCATTTTGATTGAATGTTAATAAAGGGGACAAATTGATCAAAAATCAAAATGTTGCAGCCCCCCTTAAAACTGTCGAAGTCAGGGTGCCAATGGTGGCATCGCCAGGATTGACTGTAGCACCACCTAGGCATTCTGTTCCCAAGCGGTGGCACTGCTCAGTTGACGGTGGCACCGCTCGAGAGCCCCCTTTTATAAAGGGGAGTTAGAGCCGATGGTAGAACCGCCCCCAGCTCTTACAGTTGCCCCCCCAAAACAACTCCCCTCCTTTCAAATCTTCACTCTTCCTTTCAAGAAGACCAAGAGAGGCTTCTATTCTCTCAAATCCTTGATCACGATCTCTACTTCTCAAGGAACCTCAACTAAGGTAATCCTTAACACTCTCTTTTTGATTTCTTGATACATGGCTGTCATCTTGAAATTTTCTTGTTCTATCATCATGTTTAGACAAATGGCTCCTAGGAGATCGTCTAAGGATAAAGGGAAGAGGAGGGAAGGAGATTCATATGATTCATCCCTTTTTAGCTCTAGTGAAAATGCCCTTAGGTACCATAGCTTTGAAATAAGAAACGTGCATAAGGGTAAACATGTTGATTTAAGTCAATTAAGAAACCTAGAGCCCATTAGGTGGTTTGCTAATTTGGATGTCTTGCCTATTTTACAAATCAGCGAACCAATTTTCTATAGGTTAGTTTGGTTGTTTTACACTAATTTAAGCATAAATGAAGATGATAACATGTCAACCTACCTTCTAGGGAACCAAATCCAATTATGGATAGCACAATTTGTGACCTAATTGGAATCTCAGAAAAGAGAAGGGGTTGTTACTTTAGATGATAGTGGAATTTGGATGCAATTGGAGTAATCTATTCCGAGACTTTAGGGACCATTTTTGGAAATCCTAACTTAGTCATAGCCCCTAAGAGCTATGAGCATATGTTACCATTCAGTTCTAAGATCATTCATCACATTATCATTAGTATCCTAATCCCTAAACAGTTTCACCATGATGAAATCAGTCAAATGGAGTTAGGTACTATGTACTGGATAATGATCAGACAAGATAACTGTTTTGGATACCTGATCTGATAAAATATGATTGAAATAACATCTAAAGATTTAATGTTATCATATGGGGGCTTAATCACTAGATTACTACATATATATATAATGTTAGAATACCACCCGACGTAGAAGTAATAAAAGTGGATAGATATAACACCATAAATAGAAATCTACTTAAGAGACTAAGGTGCACATTTAGGAATGGAATATGAATTAGGTAGCCTAGAAGGACCGATCCAACTCCCCCTCTAGTAGAAGAACCTAAAACTCCAGTATTTAGGGGTAATGAATTTCCTCTTCCTAGTCTCATTGGTGTAGCATGACAGAGATAAATCAACTCAAATCATAGTAAGCTAAAATCCTAAATGAAGTGCGACAGATGAATCGAAAGTTAGATCACTTGTATAGGCACTTTGGTATTCCACCCAAGGAATAGTTGTAAAAATTCTATAATTGACTTCATAAGTTGTAATGAAGCTTTTGACTTTCATTTTGTAAATCTCTATATTATTTTGGCACATTTTAAAATTCCATATGTGTTTGTTCTAATACATGAGGTTGTTGTATGCTTTTTTTATGAAGTTTTTCAACTTCCGTTGATATTATCTTTTTAGATTTCGAATGACATCTTTACAATATCGTATTTTTTTAATGAAAGTCTCATTTTTATCCTTCTCCGATCTTGCATTGATACTCCTCTTTCATCGGTTAATGTTGATGATTTCTAAATTAAAATCATGCCCTCTTAATGACTTGGTTAAATTAGTTTTATACTTTACCTCTATTAGGATGAATAAATAGTTTTCTTGATTTATTTTATCCACTCTTATGTATCATTTGAAGTTTGATGATTTTATCTTCTTGATGCATGCAACTATATATACATCAATATCATGATCTTTGCATAAAGAAGCTCTCAAGTTTTTATACTCTCTTCGGACTTCATTCATGCAAATTTAACAAAATCTTGTGCTAATTTCTGCATCTTGAGCCTTTATGACTTGATTGTTTATCTTCCATCTTATGAGTTCTAATGAGAATGCCAAGTTGAATCTTTTATGAAATTTTTATGATAATATGCTCCACCTCATAAATTTTTAATGGAAATGCCAAGTTGAACCTTTAAAATATGAAAACTTCATAATGACTTTCATGAATTTTGAGCTTAGTATGAAAACTTCATCTCTCCTCTTTACGAACTTTTTTAAAAATTAACTTCATGATCTCTTGATGAAATATTTGATGAATGTCTTAGTTTTAATGATGTATCTTTTTCACTTTATGATTTTTCGGCTTCAATTTTCAAATTGGCTCTTCAAGCGTTCATTTCAATCCTTCTTGAATAAACTCATAGTTTTATCGATTTTATCTCTTTTCCAGTTGCATTTGGTAGAAACAATTCTTGAATAAATTTTTATTGACTTGAATAATTCAATTCAAGAATTATTATGCAAAAATACTGAATTTTTCATGAGATCTTAGAAAATTTTATGAACTTTGGGTTTAATGATCTATCTTATGATTTCAGTGGCACCAATTTTCAAAAAGAATGATCGAATTGCTCTTTGGTATTCTTTTCTTTTTGCCATCTTTATCAAGACATATTCCCTTTTTGTTGATGACAAAGGGGGAGAAGAATATGGTAAAATAAATTAATGACTTGATTGATAGAATAATAAATACCTTGTATGTATCATATTGAATGATGCATCATGTATTGCAATATATTAAAATGCCTTGTATGTATCATGTATCACAATGTATTGCAATTGCATTATATCAAAAATTGATTGATATCCTTAAAAGCATCGCAATATATTACAATATGAAGCATATCATAATTAGAATATATTACATGCATAACAAATGGTTCATACATGCTTTACATGTTAATTTTGTAAAATTATTATTATATCATGTTTAAATTTGGTATCTTTCATTGACATGATAAGTTTTCATCTCATTTGATAATGTATCGTAAAATGATATCATGCCTTGCATTTTGTGTAATTTTATTTTGATATCATTTGATCCCTGTTTCACTTCAAAATTAAAATTGGTATCATTTGATGAAGTAAAAAATGTCTATCATCATTGAACTTGAAAAATGGGTGTCATGTCTTAACATCATGAAAAATACAAAGTTTCATATTTATGGATGAAAAGATCATGCTTGCTAAGCATGACGATAAGTTCAACGAATACAACTTATCGGTTTCAGCTTAAATTTAAGGAGATTGAATTCAAGTGTTTCTCTTCTCATGATATGACATATGGATAGGGGAAGTTAAGATTAACTCCGTCATCAATTGATTATCATCATAAAAAAGGGAGAGATTATTAAATCTCGGATTTTGATAATGAAGTCAATTGATAGGTTATTTGATCTAATCCATATTATTGAGATAAGTATGCAGGATTGACTACGATAGCAATGAAGACATAAAGCAAATTACCGGAGTCAAGTATGTTGGGAGTTCGAGAGTCCGTCGGAAGTCTGAAAGATTGTCAGAAGTTTATCGAAACTGGTCAAGAATGAATCGGGGACTTGCCAAAGGTTTTAGAAATTCGTCGAAAGAATCGTTGGAGGTTTGCGGAGTTCACCGAGAAAGTTCGGAAGGTTGCGAAACGATTCATCGAACTCACCATAAAGTCTTGGGAGGCTACTGGATGTCCACCGGAAGATATCTGAGAGTATGTCGGAAGTCCGCCAGAAGTTCACCGGAAAGCTCATCGGAAGAAGACTCGACGTTGTCGGTTTTAATTTGCTTAGAATATATTTTTAATTTCATAGTTAGCATGTAATTAGGGTTAGGATTAGGTGATAATCCTAAATAACCCTAGTAGGAGCCAACTGGGCCTTTAATTGGGCTGAATTGGGTCAGATTTAGGGCCTATTCACCAGTGCTGACCATGTCTGGCGGTGGCACCATCAGACTAGGCGGTGACACTGCCTCAAAAACTAGTTTCCAAGTGGTTTGGGCAGTAATACCGCCCTAGGTCAATGATGGTATCGCTGACAATTATTACCTATCAATGGTGGTACCACCTGACAAGCGATGGTACCGCTCCTCCACAGAGCCTGAGGATCCTGTCAGGCGATAGTATCACCCAGTACACTGATAGAATAGGGTCAACTGATGGTGATGCCGCCAGTGCGAGGTGGTGATACTGTCATTACCCGAAAATCCGGGATGTAACTCTTTTTGGCTCTAATTCTGAAGCTAATTGAGTTTGTAAATACCTCTCTCTTCTCAGTTGGCTAAGCATAATTGAAAAGTGGAAAAAAAACTAAGTCAAAGCTATAGCAAATTGCATTCGATAAGCTTGAGTGTTCACCTCCCAAGTTTTACTTTGTAAAAATTTTGTAAGAGTGTGAATCACTTGTAAAAGTTTGTAAGATGGGTGCTTGGTCCTTCCCCTTCAAGAAGAGTTAATAGTGGAAGTTGGGAACCTCATCGGAGAAGGTTTCATAATTGGACGTAGGTCATTTGACCGAACCACTGTACATCGCTGCGTACTTCTCTTGATGTATGAGTTTTGAACTTACTACATTTCAATCTTTACTTAGCTATAATCTCTCGATCTCCTCCTCTCTACTTTCTATAGCATTCACTTAAATCACCTTGCTGAAATCACTTTCGTCGGACCAAAATTTCTTGATGAATAAATTTTTTCGAAATCAACTTGAATTTTTTATTTTTATCCACTAAACTAATTCACCCTCCCTCTTAGTGCCGCTCAGATCCTAACACAAAGATCAACTATCCTTTTACAACTTTTTCTCCTTTTCACAGGTTTAGGAGAGAATCTTTACAAGTCTCACACATCCCTTAGATAGAATTCTAAACTGTTAAAGATGAGGGAAACTCTCAAGAGATTACAACAGAGTTTGCATACTAAGAATTATAAATTTTTGTTCATAGTTCTTTTAAAAACTGAGCAGGGATGAGTGGGGTTTTTATAGGCCTCAAATGGCTTTAAAAAATGGAGCTAAAAAAAGTCTTATATCGGGTTTTCGGGGTACTGGCGGTACTACTACTAGTACTGGGTGGTACTATCGCTTGACACCCTTTACACTAGTGGTACCATCGCCTGACACACCCTAGAAGACTATGTCTGGGTGGTACTATTGCTAGTATGGGTGGTACCACTGTCTGGCACTGAGCGATACCACCGCCCATATAATGCTTGGGAGACTGGGCTTTTGGTGGTGCCACATCCTAGTTTGGCAATACCACCTCAACCAACTTTGGGTCACTGAATTGGCTTTCCAATAGGCCAATTCAGTCCTGATTTAGGCCCAATTGTGTTGAATCTCATATTTTGATCATGGAATTAATTGGTAAATTGTTTGATCTAATATGTTGAGGATTAACTACAATAGCGATATAGGCATAAAGTAAAATGAAGTGTTGGAGTCAAGCTCGATCGATACGTTGGGAGTCTGAGAGTTCATCGGGAGTCCAAAAGTTCATCGGGAGTGCTGCCAGAATTGGCCGAGAATGCGTCAGGAGCTTGCCAAAGGGTTCTTTAGAAGTTCACCGAGAAGTTCATCGGAGGTTCGCCGGAGCTCACCGAGAAGATCGGAGCTTGCTAAAGAAGCTTGTCAGAACTCGCTAAGAAGATTATCATGAAGTCCAAGAGCTTACCGGGAGTTCATTGGAAGATGTCCAAGAGTTCGTCGGAAGTCCACCGGAAGTTCACCAGAAGCTCGCCGGAAGCTTGTCGGAAGAAACCTAGACTTACTAGACTTGTTTTTCCTTTAGTATATGCCTTAATTATTGTAGTTAGTGTTGAATCTCAGATTTTGATGATGAAGTCAATTGATAGGTTATTTGATCTAATCTATATTATTGAGAAAAATATGTAGGATTAACTATGATAGTGATGAAAACGTAAAGCAAAATGACATGCTGGAGTCAAGTGCGATCAAATCCTTGGAAGTTCGAGAGTCCGATGGAAGTCCGAAGATTCATCGGAAGTGCTACCGGAACTGGCTGAGAATGAATCAGGGGCTTGCCAATGGGTTGTCAAAAGTTCGCCGGAAGGTTCGTCGGAAGTTCGTGGAGTCCACCGAGAAAGATCGGAGCTTGCCGAAAAAGACTCGTCGAAACTCACCAAGGTTGTCATAAAATTCGGGAGCCTACTGGGAGTCCACCGGAAGTTGTTTGAGGTTTCATCAGAAGTCCACCGGAAGCTTGTCGAAAGAACACTTGATGTGTCAGTTTAGGTTTTTTGCTTTGTATATGTCTTTAATGTCATAGTTAGTGTTGGGAAATCTAGGGGCGACATCTCATGTGCAATGGAAGAACAAAAACAAAACATCCTAGATTTTCAGAAAAGGTTCTGTCATCATGCGAAGATCGATGCAAAAAAATAAATTCACAAATATGAAAATTACGTATGTAAAAAAAAAGTACCTAGGGAGATCATATATCCCTGAATTCTTACAGATCCATGGGGTGGATGAAGGAGGTCAAGCAACCTCCTCTCTAGTGGTATCCACACGATAGGGCTGCAAAGATGCTCTTCTGTGGAGAGAGGAGAATAGGAGGTAGCCACCAAGAAGCCCTAGCCTATGGACCTTTGATTCCCTCCTATTTATAGAGGCCTCCTGTAAACCCTAATGGATCCTGCTCTATTGGGTATTGGATCTTTATCTAATTATCCAAGCCTCTTAGATTAATAGATCTCTACCTAATAATCTAGCTCTTATTGGATCTCATCTATGGGATCCAATAATACAGGGGCTTATTAGATATCTAATAAAATAGGGGCTTCGACGGATATCTCATATCCGAACCTCTACTTGTCGCAACACCTACCATATGTGTGACCCTCTAGGCCCAATATCGA
The DNA here is from genome assembly GCA_024322285.1 of Musa beccarii. NCBI lineage: Eukaryota > Viridiplantae > Streptophyta > Magnoliopsida > Zingiberales > Musaceae > Musa > Musa beccarii. Next base: position 3,226,197 of record CM044398.1, on the reverse strand, counting down.
GCTGGCCATGAGTCTTACTTGTCAGAACTCCTTCTGACTCAATGAATTATTATCTTCATAATAATTCACTTGACTCATCGACTACAAACGTACTAGGCCACTACGCCGTAGTCCCCAGACGATATAGGGGAATCCAATCCTTTGAACCTATCTATCCTCAGTTATCATGTATATATAGTCTATCATCCATCTAATATCTCATAGATCGTATATTGGGCATGGTGCTGTCAGGATCATACGGTTTCCACTCGATCTCTGTTAAGACTCTAGCTATGAGAGTCCTAATTGATAAGGGCATTCATGTAAATCCTATCTAGCCGACCCCTATTAAAGAGATGAAGAGGTCGGCTAGGTTAGGGTTGTTAGGAAATCCGTTAGGGGAGCGACATCACATACGCAGTGGAAGAACAGAAAACAAAAAAACCTCAGATTTCCCATAGAAAGTTTTCGTCATCGTGCGAAGATCGGTGCATCAAAACAAATCCTCGAAAAACTGCACGTGTAAAAGAAAGAACCTAGGGAGATCATATATCCTTGAATCCCTGCAGATCTGTAGGAGAGGATGAAGGAGGTCAAGCGTCCTCCTCTATAGCGGTATCCACATGACAGGAATTGTGACGATGCACCTCTCTTTGGGGAGAGGAGAACAGGAGGTGGTTACCAAAAGAAACCCTCAGCCTATAGAGCTTTGGTTCCCTCCTATTTATAGAGGCCCCCTGAAAACCCTAATGAATCTTTTGCCCTGTTGGGTATTAGATCTCCATCTAATTACCCAAGCCTCTTGGATTAGTGGGTCTCTACCCAATAATCTCTTATTAGTAATTATTGGATCTCATCTCATGATCCAATAATTCAGGAGCTTAATGAATATCCAATAAGATAGGGGGTTCAGCGGATATCTCATATCCGAACCTCTACTCGTTGTAACACCTACCATATGTGTGTGACCCTCTAGGCCCAATATCGAGCTGGCCGTAAGTCATACTTGTTAGAACTCCTTCTAACTTAGTGAATTATTATCTCTATCATAATCTATCTAACTCATCGACTGCGGACGTACCAGGCCACTACGCCATGGCCCTCAGACGATACAGGGGAATCTAATCATTTGGACCTATCTATCCTCAGTTACCATGTATCTATAGTCCCTTATCCATCCAATATCCCAGAGACCCTATACCGGGCATAGTGTTGTCAAGCCCATACGGTCTCTCCTCGAGTCTTGCTCTTGTCGGATTCTCCCGGAGAACTCTTTCTCTCTCAATCAGAATAACCTTGGCCAAGGATTTGTTCAAGTAAGAATACATAGGATATTTCTATCATGATACTGAGAGTGGATGATCCTCTATTGACACTCAATAGCCCTCGTAAAGTTGGCTATCACTCCCAATAACTAGCTGTACTAGATTTGAAACTTTCCAAACCTGTAAGTCTGGTATCAAAGAGTGGAGTACTAAAACAGGACATCCTTGGTGTCTCAAGTCTAAGGACCAGATACACTACTGGGACTACGAAATCGCTGTCTGACGTGAGGCATCAATAACCATCCAGCATTCCGTAGGCGGATCAATCAGTAAATTCATTCTCCAATGAGCACCTGCACTGTACCCTTAGTATCCCCACACGAGTAGCTATGAGACCAGCTACCTCTATCATATGGACGGGTATACAGCAAACTAGTCTATCCGGTTATCTCGATGTCCTTCTCGAGTAACCTATGACTAGGATAATTCAGGGTCTGTATTTAAAGGTGAATCGATCTCATTATCATGATCTCATCACGATCCGATTCCCATTGCACAGATCCAAGGACATCACAATATATGCAACATGCAAGATAAAGTGATAAAACGCCTAATAATAAGCAAAGAGAAAAAGTGCATATCAAGTCACAAGTACTATCACTCATGTGATTGGCTTGCAGGGCACATATGACTAGCAATCTTCCACTTGACCTAAAGCCAATCACCAATATGTCTGATCCCCATCAGACCTCTATAATGCTCAAAGACAATCTGAGTCAATAGCTTTGTCAGTGGATCTGTAATATTATTTTTGGATGGAACTCTTTCCATTGCTATATCTTTTCTTGTGACAATCTCTCTTATCAAGTGGAACATCCTCAGAATGTGTTTTGACTTCTGATGAGACCTAGGTTCCTTCGCTTGAGCAATTGCCCCGTTGTTGTCACAATATAAAGGAATCGGCTCCTCGCTGCTTGGGACGACTCCTAGATTCGTGATGAACTTTCTCATCCAGACTCCCTCCTTTGCTGTCTCTGCCGCAACAATGTATTCTGCCTCTGTGGTTGAGTCAGCAGTAGTGTCTTGCTTGGAACTCTTCCAGCATACTGCTCCTCCATTCAGGATGATCACATATCCTGAATTAGACTTGCTATCATCGATATCGAACTAGAAGCTCGAGTCCATATAGCCCTTAACCCTGAGGCTACTACCTCCATATACCAGTAAAAGATCCTTAGTCATTCTCAAGTACTTAAGGTTACTTTTTACAGCTTTCCAGTGCTTCAAGCCTAAATCTGCCTGATATCTACTCGTGACACTTAGAGCATGCGCTATATCAGGCCTGGTACATAGCATAGTATACATGATAGATCCTATCGCTGATGCATATGGTATCATATACATGTGTGCGCTTTCTTTAGGAGTCTTTGGGGACATACTCCTAGAAAGTGATATTCCATGTCTTATTGGTATGAGACATCTCTTAAAATTTTTCATACCAAACATTTTGACAATGGTGTCTATATACCTGGACTAGGACAAGCCAAGCATCATTTTGGATCTATCTCTATAGATCCGTATCCCCAATATGTAGGATGCTTCCCCTAAGTCCTTCATGGAGAAGTGCCTAGATAACTAAGTCTTTACTGTGGAGAGCATTCCTACATCATTCCCAATGATCAGGATGTCATCCATATATAATACCAAAAAGGTGATAATGCTCCCATGTACTTTCCTGTACACACAAGGCTCATCTTCATTCTTAACGAAGTCATAAGATCTGATCGCCTTATCAAATCTTATGTTCCAACTTTGGAAAACTTGCTTCAATCCATAAATAGACCTAAGCAACATGCACACCTTATCTGGGTTATCCCTGGACACAAATCCCTCAGGCTGTATCATATACATCTCACTCCAATCTTCTTTTTGAAGATCCACTTGCCGCCAATGGGTACAATTCCCTCGGGTGCATAAACTAGGTTCCAAACTTTGTTGGAGTACATGGAATCTATTTCTGAATTTATAGCTTCTTGCCATTTCCCAGAGTCTATGCTTATAATAGCCTCATTGTAGGTCTGAGGATCAATATCGTCAACATTCTCTCTTCTGATATGTCCCACATATCTCTCAAAAGGATGAGATACTCTATCGGACCTACATAAAGTTGGAACTTGTGTGTTAGGTATTTGAATAGATTCTGGAATGGTGCTTGAGCTAGGTTCTCCAACCTCGCTCAACTCTATCATGCTCCCATTGTCTCCACCAAGAATGTGTTCCTTCTTAAGGAACATTGGTCTCTTGGCTACAAAAACCTTTTGGTCCTCAGGGTGATAGAAATAATACCCACAAGTTTCCTTGGGGTATCTCACGAACTTGCACTGTTCCGTTTTGGATTCCAACTTGTCAGGGTTGTATCTCTTAACATGGGCAGGGCAGCTCCAAATCTTAACAATCTTAAGATCAGGCATCTTCCCATTCCATATCTCATATGGAGTAGACATCACTGACTTGGTTAGAATTCTATTCAGAAGGTATGCTGCGGTCTCTAGGGCATATCCCAAGAATGAGATGGGTAGGTCAGCGAAACACATCATGGAACGCACCATATCTAACAGTGTGTGATTCCTCTTTTCTGATACACCATTAAGCTGTGCTGTATAAGGAGGTGTCCATTGGGATAAGATCCCATAGTCTTTGAGGAACTGGGTGAACTCTATACTCAAGTACTCACCTCCTCGATCTGATCGAAGGGTTTTAATACTCCTTCCTGTTTGGTTCTCCACTTCATTTTTATATTCCCTAAATTTCTCAAAAGCTTCAGACTTATACTTCATCAAGTACACATGTCCGTATCTTGAGAAATCATTAGTGAAAGTAATGAAGTAGGAGTAACCACCTATGGCATGAGTCGACATGGGACCGCATACATCACTATGTATGAGTTCTAGTAACTCAATGGATCTCTCTCCAGTTCCACTAAATGGAGAGTTGGTCATCTTTCCCCGAAGGCAAGGTTCACATGTCGCATATGACTCATAGTCAAATGGATCTAGATATCCATCTTTTAGCAACTTTTGTATCCTTCCCTCGTGGATGTGACCTAGCATACAATGCCAAAGATATGCATTGTTCACATCTTCTCGTTTCCTCTTAAACTCGCTTACACTCATGATATGTGAAGCTGTATCTAGCATAAATAAACCATTATGCAATGTTCGTCTCGTGATGATCTAATCATCTAATATTATTGAACAACCATTGTTCTCAAAAACTAATTTATATCCACTAACTGTCAAACATGAAATGGAAATAATGTTTTTGATAATAGAAGGAACATAATAGCATGCATCTAATGTAATATTAGCTCCACCAGGCAGATGTAAAGTGACATTGCCAATAGCTACTGCAGCAACCTTTGCTCCATTGCCCATCTTAAGGTCCATCTCGCCTTTGTTCAATCTCCTAGGTCCTGCCAGAACCTGTAACGAATTGCAGATATGATAAGCACTCCCGGTATCCAATACCCATGTGTTATCATAAGATTTTGACAAATGGAGACTGATCATGAATGTACCTGAAGCTTCTCCAAGCTTCTATTTCGCCCTTTCTGCAAGGTACTCTTTGTAGTTCCTCTTCCAGTGCCCATCTTTGTCGCAGTGAAAGCATTGACCTTTATCCTTTGTTAGGTCTTTCTTGGCAACCTTTGCCTTACCCATTTTGCCCTTGCCCTTGCCCTTCTTAAGGGTCTTCTCAGCCTTCCTTTTTTTTTTCTGGTCTCACCAGTGTAGAGAATCAACTTTTCTTTCTTAATGGTGCTCTCTGCTTCTCTCAACATATTGAGGAGCTCTGGGAGGGTCACCTCAAGTTTGTTCATATTAAAATTCATTATGAACTGAGAAAAGGAATATGGTAAGGACTGAAGCACAAGATCCACACACAGGTTATCCCCTAGGACTATTCCTAGACCTATGAGTTTCTCGATCCACTCAATCATCTTAAGAATATGGTTCTGAACCGGCGTCCCCTCAGTCATCCTAGCACAGAAAAGACTCTTTGATATCTCATATCGCTGAGTTCTTCCCTGTTCCTCAAACAGTTTGTGGAGATGCAGGAGTATGGAATTAGCATTCATATTTTCATGCTGTCTCTATAACTCAGTAGTCATAGAGGCTAATATATAATATTGAGCAAGAGTAGAATCATTTAAGTACTTCACATAACGAGCGATTCATCCTCGCTTGCCCCTTCGTCGAGCATAGGGATCACTGTATCAAAGACGTACACGATTTTCTCCACCGTGAGAACGATTCTCAGATTGTGAAGCCAATCTGTATAATTTGGACCTGTGAGGCGGTTGGCATCAAGTATGCCACGTAAAGGATTTGAAAGCAACATATTTCTGAAATAAAAGATGTAGCAGAAATAAATAACATGCAGACTTTGCAACAATTAAGATAAGGACTTCTATCTTAATGTACTCCCACTAATTTTTCGCGAGACACACAACACCCTTCGGTATGTGAATCGGAGACCCCCAGCAGATCTCTAGTAGGGATCGGGATCTAATCGGTGTCTTAACATAACCTTGAGGGACTTGACTAATCACGTTAAGCTCGTAAAGGTAGGCAACTCTTACCAATCATAACTCCTTGTGATTCATGTCCTGTTCGGCCTCCGAACCACCATGGCCTTGAGGGACTCATCCAACCATGATGTTCAGTCAAGTCATCACCATGGTTACAAGATGAGTCTGATTCAGTGATATACTCTCGAGGGACTCGACCAAGTATACCATGTCCTCAGGTCACCGGTGACATCTCTATGTCGTAGATAAGATAGCGAGACGCGATATAGGTGAGTCTCGAGGGACTCGACCAACTCAACCTACACCGAGAATCGGTTCTTACCTGTAACAATGGAAGGCCACGTGGGTCAATCTAATTGCCTCACATTTACCGACTTAATATTATTAATGGAGAGGATTTTTGATTTGGTCTCCTAACATAATGTGTCACACACATTATGTATTTAATATATATATCTACATCATATGCAAATATATATATATACATATCTAGTAGGTGTATATCTAATCACACATCACATAGCAATCACACCAGATGATCATGGACCACATCCTAATGTGATCAGGCCCGAGCTAGTAGGCCCAATCACTCACATCAAGATCTATGTGTATTTTAGCGCATCTCTATGCTCAGTGATCGTCCATCTCGCTTCGTCGGATCCGTCGGCATCTCAACGCATCTCCATGCGTCGGATCGTCCGTCTCGGCCTCATGAGTCACGCTACCGTTGCGCCTCCTCATGTAATTATAACATAATTACATGCACGTATATGATCATTGATGAATTCATGATATTGCTTTTAGTTTTAAACAAGGTGCATGTCTTATGTCATGATAAAAATTATTTCTCAAATTTATATGATGCTTGGCCTTTGTGTTAAATTGTGAACATGCTTAAACAAGATCAATCAACTTAAAGTGAAGAAATACACTATCATGATGTTTTATAGTGAATATGTTTGGATTTGATAGTTTTGATGACAAAACTCAAGTTTTGGTGTTAAACATGGTACTCATCTTTTAAAACTTGAGCTCACCTATATGAAACAAATAACTTAAAATAAAAAATTAAAATGTTCTATCATGGTAATATAATTCCATGCATATGCTTTCCGTATCAATTTTTGATTTGAAACATGATACATATCTATGTATGTTATTCTTGGAAGTGTCTTAATGAAAATGTTTGTATTATGCTTGACTTTAGAATTTGATATGCTATAATATATTTTTGGCTTTGACGTAATTTGTTTCGTACTTATACGATAATGCATACAATGATTTATTTTACAAAATTTGTCTTTCACTCTTGAATATGATACTAGTTTTTATTAAAGAGAAAGACATACTTATTTAAAGTAAATCATAAAAAGGAAATGCATGATCTTGGAAAATTTTCTACCTCTAAAGTTTTCAGTTTTGATGAATCCATGTGAATTTTTTGAATCGAATCTTTTGGAAAATGCCACATGCTTAATGGAATTCCATTGAATGATCTTAATGACAATTTACCTTTCCATCTTGATTGTTGATATTTTATTTTAAGGCAAAGGCATGCTTATAAGAAGCAAATTATATAAATAGAAATTTATAAAAATGAAATGCAATCCTCTATCTTATCGTTTTTTCAATAAATCTATGTTTGTCATATATGAATTTATTGAATGTAATTTTGAGGATGATTTCAGATTTGATAAATGCTTGATTACATGAGATATATTTTAAAAATGAATCATGCTTCAATCATGTTCTATCTCCCAAAATTCATTTTGTTCTCCTATATATCTTCTTATTTACTAAAGAGGAGAATCTACCAAATGAATCATGAATTGAAATGATACAAATGAATCACTTATCGATATATCTTTTTGAAATATTCTTTTTAATGTGATGTTAATAACTTGATATATCTTTTGGAATTCATGACATGAGTTTTAGCCTTTATGTCTTAAACGTTCATGCTTGTTTCTATTCGACATAAAAAAGACAAAGGCATATTCATACGAAATCAATGCAAATCACTAAAAGAGAAATGTATGTTTCTTGAACATCTTTCTATCTCTAAAGTTTTCGATTTTTCATAAAAGACAAGTGATGAATTCATTATAATATTTTGTGAATCACTTGAATTATGAATGAGATTTTGATGAAGTGTTAAAATTTCAATCTAATCAAAGATTAATGAACTCATTTATGTGAATCTCTTGATCTATGAAAAGTTGTGTTCAAGTATATCTATGTCATTTATGAATCTCGTAAGAATGATCTTGATGAAGTGAATAAGGTTTATAAATCATGACTTTGAATTCTTGACTTGAGATATTTTTGTGAATTACTTGAATTATGAATGAGATTTTGATGATGTGTTAAATAATCCATCTATATGAATCTTGAAAATGATTTTAATGATAAGTATGAAGTAGTCAAATTGAACTTGAATGATTTTTCTTTTAGTGATTCTTGAATCTTTTGGAATTATGACTTGTTAAGATGTATTTAATGCTTGAATCAAGTTCTAAAAGATTTCATTTTGCTATAAAGAAATTATTATTGAAATCATGATCTTGACAATTATAACTTGAAGTTCTTTATAAATCAAGATCGCTTACCATATTCCTTCCGTTTTATGAAAAAAAAAATTCCTTAAATGAAATGTAACTTGTCTTTTGATTTCTCGGAATTCAATACTTGAATTTTTATGAATTTATGTCTTGATTCTTATGAAATGTGATCTTGATAAAAATTCTTATGTATGAATCAAGATCTTGTGTTTGATCTCCTAAGACTTCCACTTGTTATTTCCTAAAAAGGAGACTTGTCAAAATGATTCATGAATCTTTTGATTTATGACTTTTGGATTCATGACTCAAGATCGAAAATTGAAACATTATATGCTAAAATTGATTTTTTTTTATTGTTTCAATACTTCCTTGAATGCCTTATGTGATGATTGAAAATTTGATGAAAAAGAAATGTGCTTAATGTTTGAATCATTGATTTATTCTTTTATCATGGCTTAAAAATGAATGAAAAGAAAATATGTTAGCACCTATAATCATGACTTGATCCTTGATATTGATATGCTTTTATATATCATGATTCTTGGTTGTTTGACATTTATCTTGAATTGAAAATTGATACATTTATCTAGATCTTACTAAAAGAAAAGTTATGAATTATGAATGATATCTTTTGGTTTTGATCCTTATTGAATTTACATATTGATATCCTTCATGACATGATTTCTTTGCATTGTTATCTTGTATGCATCATGTGATAATTGATATATTGATGCAAATTTATAATTGATCATCGGTTTCTCCCTTCTTTTTGATAATGATAAAGGGGGAGTTAAATTGTTAGCTTGTGCATCAAAAGAGAAAATTTTGCTAGCTTAAACATTGAGAAGCAAAAAGTTGCTATCTCATAAGAGACAAAAATCTTGCTTAACTTCACTTTTTCAATAAAATTGCTTGTATCTTTGTTACAAATTATTGTTGAATCTCATGTAAGATTATTTGAAGTATTAATCCTCCCTTTCTTTTTGGACATTGATAAAGGGGGAGAAGGATATTACTAGCTTGTACTTTAAATGAAAATTTTGCTTGCTCATTCAAGAGAAAGTTAATTGCTCGCTTGGATATCATAAGAGAAAGTGGCAAACAAAGCAAGCTAGAAATTACAAAAAGGTAAAACTTTCACTTCTCAAAATGAGAAGAAAGAAATTGCAAAGTTATTTTTTTTTAACTCATGAGCTTGCATGATTAAAATGTTATAAATTTTACAAAAATTACTAGCTCATTGCAAAAAGTTGATAGCTTGCAAAGGTGAAACTTAAGAATTGAAAGGAAGCTAGCTTGCATATCGCAAAGTATATTAGCTTGCTTATCATTATTGATTGCTTGCTTATCATCTTTTTTCCCTCATATCATGGTTTTTGACTTCCTTGAATTCATGGCCTAATATGTTGAAAATTTATGTTGCAAATTTATTATTTTGTCATGATCAAAGCATTGATGTAAAAGACTATTTGTATTCCACTTTTATTTGTCAATGACAAAGGGGGAGCAACGGTTGCTATCTTGCAAATTCAAGAAAAGCAAAGTGTAAATTTGCACAAGAAGCAAGTATTGAATTGCTATGCTTGGACATATTTAAAAACTTGCTATGATTAAATGTTTTAAAGTGATGTATATTGAATATCTTGATTGATAGCTAGTGTGTTGGAAAACTTATATATCTTTTAAACTAGCTATGATGCAACTTCTCCTTTTGTTGATGACATAGGGGGAGAAGTAGATTGATGACTTCATGCATTGAATTGAATATTTTATATATTTGCATGATGGTTTGATTATTCTCATATTATTGTGATGAATGTTGCTTAGATTTGGGATAATCCAAGTATTCTATCAATGACATATTGATAGGGGAAGTTTGGTTAAACTCTAGGGAGTTATGGTTAACTCTGTTAGTCATCAATTAGTTGTCATCATAAAAAAGGGGGAGATTATTGAATCTCAGATTTTGATGATGAAACTAATTGATTATGTTTTATGATCTAATTGCGTGTTGAGTTACACAGGTCTACTATCGATCAGGATTAGATAGTTGACGCTGGAGGAATTGACGTTGCACCGGGTGATCATGTCAGGATATTGGATGTCGAGCCGGAGGTTCGGTCGACAATCGATAGAAGGCTTTGGATGTCAGGCATCGGGCCAAGAAGAGCGGAGTTGCGCCATGGATATCGAGGTTGCTGAGGTCAACCGCTGATTGGGCAACAAGCCGTAAAAGAGGACGATGTGCCGAAGAATCGGACGAAGCGTCGACCAATGACGTGCCGGGAAACTGAATGTCAATTCGCGTTATAATAATTATCTAGATTCAAGTAGAGTTTTTGTTTGTGTGTGTGCAGGATTAACTACGATAACGATGAAGATGTAAAGCGAAACAAAGTGCTGGAAGAGATGTGTGATGGATCGTTGGGAGTTCGAGAGTTCGACGGAAGTCCGAAGATTCGTTGGGAGTGTTGCCGGAACTGGCTGAGAACGTTGAAGGGTTCATCAGAAGTTCATAGAGCTTTCCAAGAAAGATCGAAGCTTGCCAAAGAAGCTTGGTGGAACTCACCAAGATCATCGTGAAGTCCAGGAGCTTGCCGGGAGTCCGTAGAATGGTTTCCGAGGGTTCGTCGGAAGACCGTCGGAAGTTCGCCGAAAGCTCACCGAAAGAAGTCTTATCTTATGGACTTTGTAATAGCTTAGAAAATATCTTTAAAATTCATAGGTAGTATATAATTTGATTTAGGATTAGGTGTTAATCCTTTAAATCAAATTTAGGCCAATTCGGACTTCATTTGGACCGATTTCGGTCGAGTTTTCAGTCGAAACCAGTGTGCTGAAATGACCTGGGCAGTGGCACTGCCCAGTGGCCAAACCTTGGGCAGTGAAACCGCCCCAGGTTGGTGGGGGCACTGTCCAGCACCCAAGGGCACCAGCGGTGGCACCACCCAGTACTGCTAGAATGCGAAAACCAAAGTGATTCAAATTTTGTGGTCCAAATTTGAGCTATAAATTTGAATCCTCTTGAGCCCTATAAATACCCCTCTCATTCATGGATGAAAAGGTGTCTAGAACTTAAAAAAAAGAAGGGGGAAACTCTCTTGAAAGTGTGTCAAATCTTCCCTCTAAGTTTTAAGAGTGTTCTAGTCCAAGAGAGGGGTAAGAGTGCTTGTAAGGGTTATCTCCTAAACCTGTCAAAAGGAGAGGAGCTATAAGAGAGTTCATCCTCGCCCATTGGAAGGAGAATACTTAGTGGAAAGTCAGTGGCCTCAAGCGAAGAGGAATCGAGAGTGGATGTAGGTCGGATGACCGAACCACTATAAAATCGGTTTGCGTTTATCATATTGTCATTTACATTATTGCAAACCATCTTTACTTTGATGCTCTACTTCATTGTCTCCTTACATATGCAATCAAAATGGTTTTAATCAAAACGTTTATTCTTTTCATGCGAAGTTTCTGAAGTTGGTTTAAATCGTCGAAAATCTATCATCTTTATCCGCTGCACTAATTCACCCCCCCTCTTAGTGCCGCTCGATCCCTAACATTTCTCTCTCAATCTGAATGACCCTGGCTAGGGATTTGCATGAGCATTAACATATGAGATATTTCTTTTATGATACCAAAAGTGGATGATCCTCTATTGACACTAAGTTATTTTTGCAAAGTTGGCTAACATTCTCGAGAACTGGTTGTACCAGATTTGGAACTCTCCAAACCTATAAGTCTGACGTCAAAGAATAGAGTACTCATACAAGGTATTTTTGGTGTCTCAAGTCTAAGGAACAGATACACTACTGGAACTATGAAATCGCTATCTGACATGAGGTATCAATAACTATCCAGCATTCTATAAGTGGATCAATTAGTGAACTCATTCTCCAATAAGCACCTGCATTGTACCCTTAGTGTCCCCACATAAGTAGCTATGAGACCAGCCACGTTCATCATATGGATGGGTATACAGCACACCAGTCTGTGTGGTTATCTCGATGTCTCTCTTGAGTAACCTATGACTAGGATTATTCAGGGTCTGTGTTTAAAGATGAATCGGTCTCATTATCATGATCGCATTAAGATCTGATTCCCATTGCATAGATCTAAGGACATCACAATATACATATGAATAATGTGAGAAAATGTCAATAATCATAAGCAAAGAAATTGACGCAGCGTGTTACAGGTGTCATCACTCACGTGATTGGCTTGTAGAGCACCTATAACTAGCAATCTCCTACTTGACCTAAAGCTAATCACATATGTGCCTGATCCTTATCAGACCTCTATGACACTCAAAGACAATCTTAGATAATGACTTTGTTAGTGGATCTGTAATATTATCTTCGGATGGAACTCTTTCCATTGTTACATCTCTTCGGGCCACGATCTCTCTAATAAACTAGAACCTCCTTAGAACACTTCTGGTGGGATCTGGGTTTCCTTATTTGAGCAATCGCCCTGTAGTTGTCATAATATAAGGGAATTAGCTCCTCGCTGCTTGACATGACTCCAGATCTGTAATGAACTTCTTCATCCAGACTCCCTCCTTTGCTGCCTCTATCGTAGCAATGTACTTCGCCTTTCTATGGTCAAGTCAGTAGTAGTGTCTTGCTTGAAACACTTCTAGCATACTATTCCTCCATTCAAAGTGAATATATACCTTGAATTAGACTTGCTATCATCGAGATCGGACTAGAAGCTCGAGTTCGTGTAGCCCTCAACCCTGAGACTACTTTCTCCATATACCAATAAAAGATCCTTAGTCCTTCTCAAGTACTTAAGGATACACTTTACTGCTTTCTAGTACTCCAAGCCTAGATTCGTCTAATACCTGCTCGTGACACTTAGAGCATGCGCTATATCAGGCTTGGTACATAGCATAGCATACATGATATACCCAATCGCTAAGGCATAAGGTATCTTATCCATATGTACCCTTTCTTCAAGAGTTTTTGAAGACATACTCCTAGAAAGTGATAGCCTATGTCTTATCGGTATGAGACATCTCTTTGAATTTTTCATGTCAAACTTTTTAATAATGGTGTCTATGTACCTGAACTGGGACAAGCCAAGCATCCTATTGGATCTATCTTTATAGATCTAAATCCCCAATATGTAGGATGATTCCCTTAAGTCCTTTATGGAGAAGTGTCTAGATGATCAAGCTTTTATTATGGAGAGCATTCCTACATCATTCCCAATGATCAGGATGTATGTTGGTTGTAGGTACCCTACAAGTCAATCATGTGAGTGATGGCACCTGTGATATCTTATGTCGATCTCTTCACATATTATTATTGGTATTTTCTCACATTATCTGAATGAATATTGTGATGTCCATGGATCTGTGCAATGGGAATCAAATCATGATGAGATCACAATAATAAGACCGATATACTTTTAAACACATATCCTAAATCATCATAGTCATAGGTTACTCGATAAGGACATCGAGATAACCGGATATACTTGTTGGGAAATCCTTCATGGGGAGCGACATCACATGCGCAGTGGAAGAATAGAAAATAAAACCCTAGATTTCCCATAGAAAGTTTTCGTCGTCGTGCGAAGATCGGTGCATCAAAAACAAATCCGCAAAACTGCATGTGTAAAAGAAGATACCTAGGGAGATCGTATATCCCTGAATTCCTACAAATCTGTGGGAGAGGATGAAGGAGGTCAAACATCCTCCTCTCTAGCGGTATCTACATGACAGGGATTGCGACTATGCACCTCTCTCTGGGGAGAGGAGAAAAGGAGGTGGCTACCAAAAGAAACCCTCAACCTATAGAGCTTTGGTTCCCTCCTATTTATAGAGGCCCCCTAAAAACCCAAATGGATCTTTTTCCCTAATGGGTATTGGATCTCCATCTAATCACCCAAGCCTCTTGGATTAGTGGGTCTCTACCCAATAATCTCTTATTAGCAATTATTGGATCTCATCTCAGGATCCAATAATTCAGGGGCTTAATGGATATCCAATAAGATAGGGGGTTCAGCGGATATCTCATATTCGAACCTCTACTCGTCGCAACACCTACCATATGTGTGTGACCATCTAGGCCCAGTATCGAGCTGGCCATTAGTCATACTTGTTAGAACTCCTTCTGACTTAGTGAATTATTATCTCTATAATAATTCACCCAACTCATAGACTGCAGACTTACTAGGCCACTACGCCATGGCCCCCAGATGATACAGGAGAATCCAATCCTTTGGACCTATCTGTCCTTAGTTACCATGTATCTATAGTCCCTCATCCATCCAATATCTCAGAGATCCTATACCGGGCATGGTGCTGTCAGGCCCATATGGTCTCTCCTCGAGTCTTACTCTTGTCGGATTCTCCGGGAGAACTCTTTCTCTCTCAATCCGAATAACCTTGGCCAAGGATTTGTTCGAGTAAGAATACATGAGATATTCCTCTCATGATACCGAGAGCGGATGATCCTCTATTGACAATCAATAGCCCTCGTAAGGTTGGCTACCACTCCTAATGACCGGCTGTACTAGATCTAGAACTTTCCAAACCTATAAGTTCGGTATCAAAGAGTGGAGTACTTATACAGGACATCCTTGGTGTTTCAAGTCTAAGGACCAGATACACTACTGGGACTACGGAATTGCTGTCTGACGTGAGGTATCAATAACCATCTAACATTTCATAGGCGGATCAATCAGTGAACTCATTCTCCAATGAGCACCTACACTGTACCCTCAGTGTCCACACACGAGTAGCTATGAGACCAGCTACCTCCATCATATGAACGGGTATACAGCACACTAATCTATCCAGTTATTTTGATGTCTTTCTCGAGTAATCTATGACTAGGATAATTTAGGGTCTGTGTTTAAAGGTGAATCGGTCTCATTATCGTGATCTTATTATGATCCGATTCCCATTGCACAGATCCAAGGACATCATAATATATGCAACACACAAGATAAAGTGATAAAATGTCAAATAATAGGCAAAGAGAAAAAGTGCATATCAAGTCACAAGTGTCATCACTCATGTGATTGGCTTGCAGGTCACATATGACTAGCGATCTCCCACTTGACCTAAATCCAATCACCAACATGTCTGATCCCAATCAGACCTTTGTGACACTCAAAGACAATCCGAGTCAATGGCTTTGTCAGTGGATCTGCAATGTTATCTTTGGATGGAACTCTTTCCATTACTACAGCTCTTCATGCCACGATCTCTCTAATAAGTTGGAACCTCCTCAGAACACTTTTGATGAGACTTGGGTTCCCTTATTTGAGTAATCATCACGTATTTGTCGCAATATAAAAGAATCGGCTCCTTGTTGCTTGGGACGACTCCTAGATCTGTGATGAACTTCTTCATCCAGACTTCCTCCTTCGTATTCCGCCTTTGTGGTCGAGTCCGTAGTAGTGTCTTGCTTGGAACTCTTCCAGCATACTGCTCCTCCATTCAGGGTGAACACATACCTTGAATTAGACTTGCTATATAATCGATATCAGACTAGAAGCTCGAGTCCGTGTAGCCCTCAACCTTGAGGCTACTACCTCCATATACCAGTAAAAGATCCTTAGTCCTTCTCAAGTACTTAAGGATGTATTTTATTATTTTC
Source organism: Musa beccarii (assembly GCA_024322285.1). Taxonomy (NCBI): domain Eukaryota; kingdom Viridiplantae; phylum Streptophyta; class Magnoliopsida; order Zingiberales; family Musaceae; genus Musa; species Musa beccarii. Next base: position 3,210,203 of record CM044398.1, on the reverse strand, counting down.
CAATGCTCCAAGCCTGGATCTGCCTGATATCTACTCGTGACACTCAGAGCATGCGCTATATCAGGCCTGGTATATAGCATAGCATACATGATAGATCCTATCATTGATGCATATGGCATCATATCTATGTGTGCCCTTTCTTCAGGAGTCTTTAGGGACATACTCCTAGAAGGTGATATTCCATATCTCATTGGTATGAGACCTCTCTTGAAATTTTCCATGCCAAACCTTTTGACAATGGTGTCTATGTACCTTGACTGGGACAAGCCAAGCATCCTCTTGGATCTATCTCTATAGATCCGTATCTCCAATATGCAGGATACTTCCTCTAAGTCCTGTATGGAGAAGTGCCTAGATAACCAAGTCTTTACTGTGGAGAGCATTCCTACATCATTCCCAATGATCAGGATGTCATCCACATATAATACCAAAAAGGTGATAGTGCTCCCACTTACTTTTCTGTACACACAAGGCTCATATTCATTCTTAACGAAGTCATAAGATCTGATCGCCTTATCAAATCTTATGTTCCAACTTCGGGAAGCTTGCTTCAATCCATAAATGGACCTAAGCAACCTACACACCTTATCTGGGTTATCCCTGGACACGAATCCCTCAGGCTGTATCATATACACCTCCTTATTGAGGTTGCCATTGAGGAATGTAGTTTTGACGTCCATCTGCCAGATCTCATAATCATAGTGTGCTGTAATAGCCAATAGAATTCGAATGGATTTTAGCATGGCTACAGGTGAGAAAGTTTCGTCATAGTCAACACCTTGCCTTTGACGATACCCCTTAGCCACTAGCTTTGCTTTATAGGTCTTTACCTTTCCATCTACTCTAATCTTCTTTTTGAAGATCCACTTGTAACCAATGGGTACAATACCTTCGGGTGCATTAACTAGGTTCCAAACCTTGTTGGAGTACATGGAATCCATTTTTAAATTCATGGCTTCTTACCATTTCCTGGAGTCTATGCTCATAATAGCCTCCTCATAGGTCTAAGAATCAATATCCTCAACATCCTCTCTTCTGGTATGTCCCACATATCTCTCAGGAGAATGGGATACTCTATCGGACCTACATAAAGTTGAAACTTGTGTGTTAGGTATCTGAACAGATTCTGGAATGGTGCTTGAGCTAGGTTCTCCAACATCGCTCAACTCTATCATGCTCCCACTGTCTCCACCAAGAATGTGTTCCTTCTTAAGGAACACTGCTCTCTTGGCTACAAAGACCTTTTGGTCTTCAAGGTGACAAAAATAATACCCACAAGTTTCCTTGGGATATCCCACGAACTTGCATCGTTCCATTCTGGATTTTAACTTGTCATTGTTGTGTCTCTTAACGTGGGCAGAGCAGCCTCAAATTTTAACAATCTTAAGATCAAGCATCTTCTCATTCCATATCTCATATGGAGTAGACATCACTTACTTGGTTGGAATTCTGTTCAGAAGGTAAGCTGCGGTCTCTAGGACATATCCCCAGAATGGAAACACATCATGGAACGCACCATGTCTAACAGTGTGCGATTCCTTATTTCTGATACACCATTAAGCTATGATGTATAAGGAGGTGCCCATTGGAATAAGATCTCATGGTCTTTGAGGAACTGGGTGAACTCTGTACTCAAGTACTCACCTCCTCGATCTGATCGAAGGGTTTTAATACTTTTTCCTGTCTGGTTCTCCGCTTCTCATTTCCTCTTAGACTTACTTACACTCATGATATGTGGAGCTATTTCTAGCATAAATAAACTATTATGCATTGTTCCTCTCATGATAATCTTATCATCTAATATTATTGAACAACCATTGTTCTCAAAAACTAATTTATATCCATTAACTGTCAAACATGAAATAGAAATAATGTTTTTGATAATAAAAGGAACATAATAGCATGCATCTAATACAATAATAGCTCCGCTAGGTAGATGTAAGGTGACCTTGCCAACAGCCACTGCAGTAACCTTTGCTCTATTGCCCATCTTAAGGTCCATCTCGCCTCTATTCAATCTCCTATGTCCTGCCAGAACCTGCAATAAATTACAAATATGATAAGCACTCCCGGTATCCAATACCCATGTGTTATCATAAGATTCTGACAAATGGAGACTGATCATGAATGTACCTGAAGCTTCTGCAAGCTTCTGTTTCGCCCTCTCTGCAAGGTACTCTTTGCAGTTCCTCTTCCAGTGCCCATCTTTGTCGCAGTGGAAGCACTAGCCTTTGTCCTTTGTTGGGTCTTTCTTGGCAACCTTTGCCTTACCCATTTTACCCTTGCCCTTGCCCTTCTTAAGGGCTTTCTCAGCTTTCCTTTTCTTTCTGGTCTCACCAGCATAGAGAACTGGCTTCTCTTTCTTGATGGTGCTCTCTGCTTCTCTCAACATATTGAGGAGCTCTGAGAGGGTCACCTCAAGTTTGTTTATATTAAAATTTATTATGAACTGAGAAAAGGAATCTGGTAGGGACTGAAACACAAGATCCACACATGGGTTATTCTCTAGGACCATTCTTAGACCTGTGAGTTTCTCGATCTACTCAATCATCTTAAGGACATGGTTCTGAACCGATGTCCCCTCAGTCATCCTAGCACGAAAAAGACTCTTTGATATCTCATATCGCTGAGTTCTTCCCTGTTCCTCAAATAGTTTACGGAGATGCAGGAGTATGGAATTAGCATCCATATTTTCATGTTGTCTCTATAACTCAGTAGTCATAGAGGCCAACATATAACACTGAGCAAGAGTGGAATCATCTAAGTACTTCACATAACGAGCGATCTCATCCTCGCTTGCCCCTTCGTCGGGCGTAGGGATCACTGTATCAAGGACATATGTGATTTTCTCCGCCGTGAGAACGATTCTCAGATTACGAAACCAATCCGTATAATTTGGACCAGTGAGGCGATTGGCATCAAGTATGCCACGTAAAGGATTTGAAAGCGATATTTTTCTGAAATAAAAGATGTAGCAGAAATAAATAACATGCAGACTTTGCAGAAATTTAAACAATTAAGATAAGAACTTCTATCTTAATGTATTTCCACTAATTTTTCACGAGACACACACCCTTCGGTATGTGAATCGAAGACCCCCGGCGAATCTCTAGTGGGGATCAGGATTCAATCGGCGTCTTAACGTAATCTCAAGGGACTCGACCAATCACGTTAAGCCCGTAAAGGTAGGCAACTCTTGCCAATCACAACTCCTTGTGATTCCCGTCCTGTTCGGCCTCTGAACCACCATGGCCTCGAGAGACTCGACCAACCATAATGTTCAGTTAAGTCATCATCATCGTTACTTGATGAGTCTGATTCGGTGATATACTCTTGAGGGACTCGACCAAGCATACCATGTCCTCAGGTCACCAATGACATCTCTATGTCGTAGATAAGATAGCGAAACATAATATAGGTGAGTCTCGAGGGACTCGACCAACTCAACCTACACTGGGAATTAGTTCCTACTTATAACGATGGAAGGCCACGTGGGTCAATCTAATTGCCTTACGTTTACCAACTTAATATTATTAATAGAGGAGATTTTGGTTTGGTCTCCTAACATAATGTGTCACACACATACATATTTAATATATATATATATATATCTACATCACATGTAAATATATATATATATACATATCTAGTAGGTGTATATTTAATCACACATCACATGAGCAATCACACCAGATGATCATGGACCACATCCTAATATGATCAGGCCCGAGCCAGTGGGCCCAATCACTCACATCAAGATCTATGTGTACTTCGATGCATCTCTATGCCCTATGATCGTCCATCTCGTTTCGTCGGATCCGTCGGCATCTCAACACATCTGTATGCGTCGGATCGTCCTTCTCGGCCTCGTGAGTCACGCTACCGCTGTGCCTCCTCATGTAATTATAACATAATTACAAGCACGCAGGCCCGACAATAAATGAGATAAGAATAGAGGCTCGCAGGCCCCAATAATAATAATCACATGTACACACATCACATCACAGGTCCATGATCATCTGTACATATCATACATCACATGTATATGTTATTTTATAGGATTATTAGATAAAGAATATAATAGTTAATTAAACTATTTAATTAATATATTTAATTTTTTGAAATCAAGGACATAAAAGGAATTTTTAAATTCTGAGGGGTATTTCGATAATTTGACTAGAATGGTATTTTGGTAATTCTGTCAAAAGGGACAGAATCTGAAATTTCTAAAATTTTGAGAGGCAAAACTATCTTTTACTATAAAACCCTAATCCCTCACCCTTATTGCGCATGCGGTCACCGCCACCCTACCGGCGGCGCCCCTTGCGCGCGGGGAGGGCAGCGGCACCGCCGTTGCCCCGCGGGAGGAGTGCCCACCGTCGGCGCCTCGCGGCAGCCCGTGGCGCGGCACCAGCCATGCCGCGGGCTGGCTGGCGCCTCTGCTGTGGCGGGCCATGGCGTGGCGTGGCGCCAGCGCGGCGCCTCATGCAGCGTTGGCCTACGGGCGCGAGCGCCCAACACCGGCACCTCTGCGCGCGGGCGCAGCGCCCGCCGGTGCCCCTTTGGGCGGGCCATAGGCTGTCGGCACAAGCAGCAAGGCTGCAAGTAGCCTTGCGACCGCTGCACGAGCACAGCAAGGGCAGCAACAGTTGTTGCCCTTCCTAGCCTTTTGCGCCAATGATTTTGGCGTCAAAAGCAGATCCAAAACATAACACATGTAGTTTAAGATCCGATTTTCGCATGAACAACTTGGCTCTGATATCACTGTTGGGAAATACTTCATGGGGAGCGACATCACATGCGCAACGGAAGAATAGAAAATGAAACCCTAGATTTCCTATAGAAAGTTTTCGTCGTCGTGCGAAGATCGGTGCGTCAAAAATAAATCCGCAAAACTGCATGTGTAAAAGAAGATACCTAGGGAGATCGCACATCCTTGAATTCCTACAGATTTTTGGGAGAGGATGAAGGAGGTCAAGTATCCTCCTCTCTAACGGTATCCACACGATAGGGATTGCGATGGTGCACCTCTCTCTCTCGGGAGAGGAGAATAGGAGGTGGCTACCAAAAGAAACCCTCAGCCTATAGAGCTTTGGTTCCCTCCTATTTATAGAGGCCCCCTAAAAACCATAATGGATCTTTTGCCCTAATGGGTATTGGATCTCCATCCAATCACCCAAGCCTCTTGGATTAGTGGGTCTCTACCTAATAATCTCTTATTAGCAATTATTGGATCTCATCGCAGGATCCAATAATTCAGGGGCTTAATGGATATCCAATAAGATAGGGGGTTCAGCGGATGTCTCATATTTGAACCTCTACTCGTCGCAACACCTACCATATGTGTGTGACCCTCTAGGCCCAATATCGAGCTGGCCGTAAGTCATACTTGTTAAAACTCCTTCTGACTTAGTGAATTATTATCTCTATAATAATTCACCCAACTCATCGACTACAGACTTACCAGGCCACTACGTCGTGGCCTCCAGACGATATAGGGGAATCCAATCCTTTGGACCTATCTATCCTCAGTTACCATGTATCTATAGTCCCTCATCCATCCAATATCTCAGAGATCCTATACCGGGCATAGTGCTGTCAGGCCCATATGGTCTCTCCTCGAGTCTTGCTCTTGTCGGATTCTCCCGGAGAACACTTTCTCTCTCAATCCGAATAACCTTGGCTAAGGATTTGTTCGAGTAAGAACACATGAGATATTCCTCTCATAATACCGAGAGTGGATGATCCTCTATTGACACTCAATAGCCCTCGTAAGGTTGGCTACCACTCCCAATGATCGGCTGTATTAGATCTGGAACTTTCCAAACCTATAAGTCCAGTATCAAAGAGTGGAGTACTCATACAGGACATCCTTGGTGTCTCAAGTCTAAGGACCAGATACACTACTGGGACTATGGAATCGCTGTCTGACGTGAGGTATCAATAACCATCCAGCATTCCATAAGCAGATCAATTAGTGAACTCATTCTCCAATGAGCACCTACACTGTACCCTTAGTGTCCCCACATGAGTAGCTATGAGACCAGCTACCTCCATCATATGAATGGGTATACACCACACCAGTCTATCCGGTTATCTCGATGTCCTTCTCGAGTAACCTATGATCAGGATAATTTAGGGTCTATGTTTAAAGGTGAATCGGTCTCATTATCGTGATCTCATTATGATCCAATTCCCATTACACAGATCCAAGGACATCACAATATATGTAACACGCAAGATAAAATGATAAAACGCCTAATAATAAATAAAGAGAAAAGGTGCATATCAAGTCACAAGTGCCATCACTCATGTGATTGGCTTACAGGGCACACATGATTGGCAATACTGGTATGCTATATGCTTGTCTACATAATGGAGGTGACTAGTCTCATAGTCACTTATGTGGGGACACTAAAGGTACAGTGTAGGTGCTCATTGGAGAATGAGTTCACTGATTAATCCGCTTACAAAATGTTGTATGGTTAATGATACCTAATGTTAGACAGCGATTCCGTAGTCCAAGTAGTATGTCTGGTCCTTAGACTTGAGGCACCAATGCCGGGCTTACAGGTTTGGAGAGCTCCAGATCTGGTATAGCTAGTTCTCGAGAATGGTAGCCAACCTTACAAAGAAAATTGTGTGTCAATAGAGGATCATCCACTCTCGGTATCATGAGAGATATATCCCGCGTGTGCTCGCTCAAGCAAAATCCCTAATTAGGGTTGTTCGGATTAAGAGAGGAGTTCTTTGGGAGAATCCGATTAGAGCGAGACTCGAACAGGATTCCGTATGGGCTTGGGTTTACTATGCTCAATATACGATCTCTGGGATATTAGATGGATGAGAGACTATAGATACATGGTAAATGAGGATAGACAAGTCCGATGGATTAGATCCCCCTATACCATTTGGGGACTATGACGTAGTGACATAGTACGTCCATAGTCGATGAGTCGAGTGAATTATTATGAAAATAATAATTCACTATATCAGAAGGTGTTCTGAGTTAGGAGTTCTGACGAGAGCGACTCACGGCCAGCTCGGTATCGGACCTAGATGGTCACACACATAAGGTGGATGTTATATCATCTACGAAGCCCCTAGTTTGGATCCTGTGGATGAGATCCAATTGGGTAATTGGATGAGATCCAATTGGGTAATTGGATGAGATCCAATTAAATGATTGGATAAGATCCAATTGGATGAGATCAAATTGGATCCTATGGATAAGATCTAATGAGATATAACTAGATAGAGATCCAGTGTGAAAAGGATTTGTTAAGGATAAGCTTCTTCCACCTCTATAAATAGGAGGAACCTCTTGGTTCATAGGTTGAGAGCTCTTGGTAGTCATCATCCTATTCTCCTCAGTCTCCTCTCCTCCTCCTTGGCTCTGGCAACCTTATGGTGCACATGGAGAGAGATCCTGTGGTGATCTGAGGAGAATCGTTGCTGTGTCCGCTATGTAGATTACTGCTAAAGAGGAGTACGCTAGTGCTCCATCCTCTTTATTAGATCTAGAATTTTTGGAGATATACGATCTCCCCAGGTAACACTTCTGACATGATATATGTGGATTTTTTGGATTTATGATTTTTGCGCACCAATCGTCACACGATGGCCAAGTACGTAACTATGGGAAATCCGATTTTGTTTTTGTTTTTCGCTGCACATGAGATATCGAATCTCTCGATTTCCCAATAGTGGTATCAGAGCCAGGTTCGTCGTGTGATGATTGGCTTATAAACTGCATGTGTTGTGTTTTGGATGCGCTTTTGACGTCAAAATCGTTGACCCAAAAGATGAGAGAGGGCAGCAGCTATTGCTGCCCTCGTAGTTTGGCCAAGGCTTCTTGTAGCCATGGCCATGTGCGTAGGGCTACCGGTGGCCATCTGCCCATAGTGGCAACACTGGCCGCACAGGGAGCCTGTAGGTGCGGGCGCCACACCTAGCAGGGGCGGTGCCTGCGAGCGCTGGGCTTACGGGCGGCCTGCCTGCAAGGAAGGGTAGTGCCAGCGCCTAAAGGGGGCAGCACCGCAGGGGCATCCGTGGGGAGGCCTGCAGGGCAACGCTTACGTAGTGGCGACGCCACCCGTGGGTGAGCCACCCGTAGGCACGGGCGGTGCCCCCACACACCCCTACACCCCCCCCCCACGGCGCCCCGCAGGCATGGCTGCCGCTGATAGGGTGGCGGCGGCTGTAGCCACAACAATACAGAAAGTAGAGGGAATGAGAATTATGGTTTTTCGACTAAAAAACAGTTTTGCCCCTCGAAATTCTAGAATTCTAATTTTGTCCCTTATGATAGAATGACCAAAATACCCTTCAAAATTTCTAAATTTTTTTTTGCATGTCCCTAATTTTAAAATTTTAGTTATTTAAAAGGTTTAAGGAACTATTATTATTTATCTAGTAATTCTATATGATATATACATGTGATGTGATGTGATGTGATATGAGAAGATGATCATGGACTTTGTGATATATGTTTGTGATTATTGGGGCCTACGAGCCTTCATTTTTCGGTGATTGTTGGGCCTACGTGCTTGTAATTATATTATAATTATCCTAGAGGTGCGGCGAAAGCCTAAAGGTGGTAGCGGGACCCCTGAGGTCGATTCAGATGATCGTGACGCTTAGAGATACATCGAGGTGTCGACAGATCCGACGATGACAAGATGGATGATCACTGTACATAGAGATGCACTGATATGCATATAGATCCTGATGTAAGTGATTAGGCCTACTGGCTCAGGCCTAATCATATTAGGTTGAAGTCCATAATCATCTGGTGTGCTTGTGCATGTGAATGCTATACACCTACTAGATAAGTATATATATATATATATATTTACATGTGATATAAATATATTAAATATGTATGTGTGTGATATGTCATATCACGAGACCGAACCTAAAACCCCTCCTATGATAATATTAAGTCGGTAAGCATGAGGCAATAAGATTGACCCACGTGGCCTTCCATCATTAGGGGCATGAACCGATTCTCAACGTAGGCTGAGTTGGTTGAGTTCCTCAAGACTCACCTATTTCGCATCTCGCTATCTTGTCTTCGACATAGAGATATCACCGGTGACCTGAGAACATGGTATGCTTGGTCGAGTCCCTCGAGGGCATATCACCGAATCAAACTCATCTTGTAATAATGGTGATGACTTAACTGGACATCATGGTTGGTCGAGTCCTTCAAAGCTATGGTGGTTCGGAGGCCAAATATGACGGGAATCACAAGAAGTTATGATTGGCAAGAGTAACTTCTATCTTTTGGGCTTAGCGTGATTGGTCGAGTCCCTCGAGATTGTACTAAAATGCCAATTGGATCCCGATCCCCACTAGAAGTTTGCTGGAGACTTCTGTTTCACGTGCATGAGGGTGTCATGTGACTCGCTAGAAAAATTAGTGGGAGCATGTCAAGATAGAAGTCTATATCTTAATTGTTTATATTTATGAAATCTGTGTTATTCACTTATGCTATATCTCCTGTTTATCATAAACATGTCGTTATCAAACCTTATACGTGGCATACTTGATGCCAACCACCTCATTGTTCCAAATTATATGAATTGGCTCCACAACATAAGAATAGTTCTTACAGCGAAGAAAATCGTATATGTCCAAGATACGGTCATGCCACAACCTGAGGCAGAAGCACCTCATGAAGAGTTTGCCCAATATACGAAGTATATAGATGATTCCACTCTTGTCCAATGTTACATGTTAGCCTCTATGACTCCTGAGTTACAGAGACAACATGAAAACATGGATGCTCATTCCACATTCTTGCACCTTCACAAACTGTTTGAGGAACAGGGAAGAACTCAGCGATATGAGATATCCAAGAGTCTCTTCCGTGCCAGGATGACCGAGGGGACACCGATTCAGAACCATGTCCTGAAGATGATAGAGTGGATTGAAAAACTCATAGGTCTAGGAATGGTCCTAGATGATAACCTGTGTATTGATCTTATACTTCAGTCCCTACCAGATTCCTTTTCTTAATTCATCATGAATTTTAATATTAATAAACTTGAGGTATCTCTCCTTTGGCTCCTCAATATGTTGAGGGAGGCAGAGAGCACAATCAAGAAAGAGAAATTAGTTCTCTATGTTGGTGAGACCAAAAGGAAAAGGAAGACTAGGAAGACCCTTGAGAAGGGTAAGGGCAAGGGCAAACGGGGTAAGACAAAGGTTGTCAAAATTGACCTAGCAAAGGACAAAGAATAGTGCTTCCACTATAATCAAGATGGGCATTGGAAGAGGAACTGTAAGGCATATCTTACAAAAAAAGTGAAACAGAAGCTTGGAAAAACTTCAGGTACTTTCATGATCAGTCTCCATATGTCATATTCTTGTGATAATGCATGGGTATTGGATATTGGTAATGCTTATCATATCTATAATTCGTTGCAGATTCTGATAAGGCATAGGAGATTGGTAAAAGGTGAGATGGACCTCAAGATAGGCAATGGAGCAAGAGTTGCTGCTGTTGCTATCAGCGAGGTCACTCTATATCTGCTTAATGGAGCTATTATTACATTATTAGATGCATGTTATTTTATTCCCTCTATTATCTAAAACGTTATTTCCATTTCATGTTTGACATTAAATGGTTATAAAGTGATTTTTTGAGAACAATTATTGTTCAATCAATGAGAATGATAAGATCATCACTAGAGGGACATTGCATAATGGTTTGTTTATGCTAAATACTGCTTCACACATTATGAATGTAAGCATGGCCAAGAGGAAACGAGAAGAGGTGAATAATACATATTTGTGGTATTGTAGGCTAGGTCATATCCATGAGGGAAGAATTCAAAAGTTGTTGAAAAATTCTCCATTTAGTGGAACTAGAGAGAGAGTCATTGAGTTACTAGAACTCATACATAATGATGTATGTGGTCCAATGTCAACTCATGCTATAGGTGATTATTCCTGCTTCATTACTTTTACTAATGATTTCTCTATGTATGGACATGTGTACTTGATGAAGTATAAGTCTGAAGCCTTCGAGAAATTCAGGGAGTATAAGAATGAAGTAGAGAACCAGATTGGAAAGATTATTAAAACTCTTCAATCAGATCGAGAAGGAGAATACTTGAGTACAGAATTCACCCAATTCCTCAAGGACCATGGGATTCTATCACAATGGACATCTCCTTATACACCACAGCTCAATGGTGTATCAGAAAGGAGGAATCACACACTATTAGATATGGTACGGTCCATGATAAGTTTCGCTGAACTACCCATCTCATTTTGGGGATATGCCCTACAGACCGCAATTTATCTTCTGAACAGAGTTCCATCTAGATCGGTAGTATCTACACCATATAAGATATGGAGAGGGAGGAAGCCCGATCTTAAGGTTGTTAAGATTTGGGGCTGCCCTGCCCACGTTAAAAGACACGACACCGATAAGTTGGAATCCAGGATGAAACGGTGCAAGTTTGTGGGATACCCCAAGGAAACTTGTGGTTATTATTTCTATCACCCTAAGGACCAAAAGGTCTTTATTGCCAAGAGAGCAGTATTTCTTGAGAAGGAACACATTCTTGGCAGAGACAGTGGGAGCATGATAGAATTGAGTAAGGTTGGAGAACCTAGCTCAGGCACCATTCCAAATATCGAGTCTGTTCAGGTACCTAACACACAAGTTCCAATTTTGCATAGAACTGGTAGAGTGTCATACCCTCCTGAAAGATATGTGGGATATATTAGTGGAGAGGATATTCAAGACATTGATCCTCAGACCTACGAGGAGGCTATTATAAGCATAGATTCCGGGAAGTGGCAAGAAACCATGAATTCTGAGATGGAATCTATATACTCCAACAAGGTTTGGAACCTTGTAGATGCACCTGAGGGTATCGTACCCATTGGCTACAAATGGATCTTCAAGAAGAAGATCGTGGTACATGGAAAGGTGGAGACCTATAAGGGAAGGCTAGTGGCTAAGGGGTATCATCAGAGGCAAGATGTTAACTATGACGAAACCTTTGCACCGGTAACTATGCTAAAATCCATCCAAATTTTATTGGCTATTATAGCACATTATGACTATAAGATCTGGCAGATGGACGTGAAAACTACATTCCTCAATGGCAACCTCGAAGAGGAAGTGTATATGATACAACCTGAGGGTTTATGTCTAAGCACAGTTCAAATAAGGTGTGCAGATTGCTTAAGTCCATTTATGGACTAAAGCAAGCTTTTCAAAGTTGGAATATAAGATTTGATGAGGTGATCAGATCTTATGACTTCGTTAAGAATGAAGATGAGCCTTGTGTGTATAGGAAGGTAAGTGGGAGCGCTATCACCTTCTTGGTGTTATATGTGGATGACATCTTAATCATTGGGAATGATATAGGAATGCTCTCCACATTAAAAGCTTGGCTATCTAGACACTTCTCCATGAAGGACTTAGAAGAAGTATCCTATATTCTATGGATTCAGATCTATAGAGATAGATCCAAGAGGATGCTTGGCTTGACCCAGTCTAGGTATATAGACTCCATTGTCAAAAGGTTTGGCATGGAAAATTTCAAAAGATGTCTCATACCTATGAGACATGAAATATCACTTTCTAGGAGTATATCCCCAAGGACTCTTGAAAAAAGGGCACACATGGATAGAATACTAAATGCCTCAATGATAGGGTCTATCATGTATGATATGCTATGTACCAAGCTTGACATAGCACATGTTTTGAGTGTCACGAGCAGATATCAGGCAGATCTAGGCTTGGAGCACTGAAAAATAGTAAAGTGTATCCTTCAGTACTTGAGAAGGACTAAGGATCTTTTACTAGTATATGGAGACAGTAGCCTCAGAGTAGAGGGCTACACGGACTCAAGCTTCTAGTCCGATGTTGATGATAGTAAGTCGAATTCAGGGTATATCTTCACCCTGAATGGAGGAGCAGTATGATGGAAAAGTTCCAAGCAAGGTACTACTACTGACTCGACCATAGAGGCGGAATATATTGCTGCGACAAAGAGAGCAAAGGAGGGAGTCTAAATGAAGAAGTTCATCGTAGATCTAGGAGTTGTGCCGAATAGCGAGGAGCTGATTACCTTATATTGCGATAACAATGGGAAAATTGCTTAAGCAAAGGAACCTAGGTCTCATCAGAAGTCTAAGCACGTTCTGAGGAGGTTCTACTTGATCAGAGAGATTGTGGCCTTAGGACATGTAGTAGTAGAAAGAGTTCTATCCAAAGATAACATTACAGATCCACTGATAAAGTCGTTGACTCAAATTATATTTGAGCGTCACAAGAGTCTGATGGGGATCAGACACGTAGGCGATTGGCTTTAGGTCAAGTGAGAGATTGTTGGTTGTAGATGCCCTACAAGCCAATAACGTAAGTGATGGCACCTGTGACATGTTACATCGATCTCTCGCATATTATTATTGGTATTTTCTCACATTATTTGGATGAATATTGTGATGTCCATGGATCTGTGCAATAGGAATCAAATCGTAATGAGATCACAATAATGAGATCGATATACCTTTAAACACATATCCTAAATCATCCTGGTCATAGGTTACTCAATGAGGACATCGAGATAACTAGATAGACTAGTGCATTATATACTCATCTATATGATAGAGGTGACTGGTCTTATAGTCGCTTGTGTGGGGATACTAGAGGTACAATGCAAGTGCTCATTGGAGAATGAGTTTACTAATTGATCCGCTTACATAATGTTGTATGGTTAATGATACCTAATGTCAGACAACGATTCCATAGTCCCAATAGTGTGTCTAAGCCTTAGACTTGAGGCACCAAAGATACCTTGTTTGAGTACTCCATTCTTCGATGCCAGACTTACAGGTTTGGAGAGCTTCAGATCTGGTATAACTGATTCTCGGGAATGGTAGCCAACCTTACGAAGGTAATTGTGAGTCAATAGAGGATCATCCACTCTCGGTATCGTGAGAAATATATCTCGCATGTGCTCGCTTAGGTAAAATCCCTGACCAGGGTCATTCGGATTGAGAGAAAAGTTCTTCGGGAGAATCCGATTAGAGCGAGACTCGAATATGATTCCATATGGGCCTGACTTTAACATGCCCAATATATAGTCTCTGGGATATTAGATGAATGAGGGACTATAGATATATGGTAACTAAGGACAGACAAGTCCGATTGATTAGATCTCCCTATATCGTCTGGGGACTATGACGTAGTGGCCTAGTACGTCCATAGTCAATGAGTTGAGTGAATTATTATGGAGATAATAATTCACTATATCAGAAGGTGTTCTGAGTCAGAAGGAGTTCTGACGGGAGTGACTCACGGCTTGCTCGGTATCGGGCCTAGAGGGTCACACACATAAGGTGGATGTTGCGATGAGTAGAGGTACATATATGAGATATTTGTGAAGCCCCTAGTTTGGTTCCTATGGATGAGATCCAATTGGGTAATTGGATGAGATCTAATTAAATAAATGGATAAGATCTAATTGGATGAGATCAAGTTGGATCTTGTGGATAAGATCCAATGAGATCCAATGAGATCCAATTAGATAGAGATCTAGTGTTAACACAATATGTTAAGGATAAGCTTCCTCCACCTCTATAAATAGGAGGAACCTCCTGGTTCATAGGCTGAGGGCTCTTGGTAGTCATCTTTCTATTCTCCTCAGTCTCCTATCCTCCTCCTTAGCTCCGGCAGCCTTGTGGTATACGTGGAGAGAGATCCCATGGTGATCTGAGGAGCATCGTTGCTGCGTCCGCTATGTAGATTACAACTAGAGAGGAGTACGCTAGTGCTCCTTCATTCTCTTCATCGGATCTAGAATTTTCAGAGATATATGATCTCCCCAGGTAACACTTCTGACATGATACATGCAGATTTTTCGGATTTACGATTTTTGCGCACTAATCAAAGCACGATGGCCAAGTATGTAACTATAAAAAATTCGATCTTGTTTTTATTTTCCACTACGCATGAGATGCCGAATCTCTCAATTTTCCAACAATGTCATCAACATATAACACCAAGAAGGTGATAGTGCTCCCACTTACCTTCTTGTTCTTAACGAAGTCATAAGATTTGATCTCTCATCAAATCTTATGTTCTAACTTTAGGAAGCTTGCTTCAGCCCATAGATGGACCTAAGCAATCTGCACACATTATTTGGACTATCCTTGGACATAAATCCCTCAGGCTGTATCATATACACCTTCTGCTCGAGGTTGCCGTTGAGAAATATAGTTTTTCACATCCATTTGCCAGATCTCATAGTGCAGTGTAATAGCCAATAGAATTCGGATGGATTTTAGCATGGCTATGGGTAAGAAGGTTTCATCATGATTAACACCTTAGCTTTGATGATACCCCTTAGCCATTAGCCTTGCTTTATAGATCTCTACCTTTCCATCTACTCTAATCTTTTTCTTGAAGATCCACTTGCAGCCAATGGGTACGGTACCCTCAAGTGCATCAACTAGGTTCCAAACCTTGTTGGAGTACATGGAATCCATCTTTGAATTCATGACTTCTTGCCATTTCTTGGAGTCTATATTCATAATAGCCTCCTCGTAAGTATGAGGATCAATACCCTCAACATCCTCTCCTCTGATATGTCCCACATATCTCTCAGGAGGATGAGATACTCTATCGAACCTATGTAAAGTCGAAACTTGTGTGCTAGGTACCTAAACAGATTATGGCTGTGGAATGGTGCTTGAGTTGGGTTCTCCAACCTCGCTCAACTTTATCACGCTCTTACTGTCTCCATCAAAAATATGTTCCTTCTTAAAGAAGACTACTCTCTTGGCTACAAAGACTTTTTGGTCCTTGGGGTGATAGAAATAATACCCACAAGTTTTCTTGGGGTATCCCACGAATTTGTACCGTTCTATCCTGAATTTTAACTTGTCGAGGTTGTCTCTTAACGTGGGCAGGGCAGGCCCAAATCTTAACAACCTTAAGATTAGGCTTCCCTTTCCATATCTCATATGGTGTAGATACTATTGACTTAGTTGGAACTCTGTTTAGAAGGTAAGCTATGGACTCTATGGTATATCCCCAGAATGAGACTGGTAGGTCGATGAAACTCATCATGAATCGCACTGTCTAATAGTGTATGATTCCTCAATCTAAGGAGGTATCTATTAGGATAGAATCCTATGGTCCTTGAGGAACTAAGTGAACTCTGTACTCAAGTACTTACCTCCTCAATCTAATCGAAGAGTCTTGATACTCTTTCCAATTTAAACCTCTACTTCATTCTTATACTCCCTGAATTTTTCAAAGGCTTTAGACTTGTACTTTATCAAGTAAACATGTCTATACCTGGAGAAATCATCAGTGAAAATAATGAAGTAGGAGTTATCACCTATGGCCTGAGTTGACATGCGACCACATATATCACTATGTATGAGTTCCAACAACTCAGTGCTCTCTCTCCAATTCCACTAAATGGAGAGTTGGTCATCTTGTTGGGATCTAGATTGACACTAAGAGAGGGAGGGGGGTTGAATTAGTGCAGCAGTTAATAACAAAAAAATTTGGTGATTTAAACATGTTCGTAAACTTCATATATCGAAAACTTCATTTCGATGAAATCTGATTTTAATTACGTATAGACTTAAAATGGTTTGTAAGAAGGAGATGAGGAAGTGGAGTAGTAAGTAAATAAGGTTTGTCGAAATATAAAAAAGAATAAGTAAATGTAAACCAGAATTTTTATAATGGTTCGGTCATACGACCTACGTTCACTCCCGATTCCTCTTCTCTTGAGGCCATCGATTTTCCACTAGTTGTTTTCCTTTCAATGGGTGAAGATGAACTCCCTTACAACATCTCTCCTTTTGATGGGCTTAGGAGATAACCCTTACAAGTACTTCACTTCTCTCTTTCGGTGGAATACAAATGAGAACTAGAAGAGGGATTTCTAAAGTGATTTGAATATCGTTTTCTCACTTTTAAAGTATGTGTGCTTGTTTTTTCAACCCAAGGATAGAAGAGATATTTATAGGCTCCAATTGGATTCAAACTTAGAGCCAAAAATCATCCCATCCTGGGTCTATCAGGTTCTGGTGGTACTACCGCTAGTGCACTCTGATTCTGTTAGTGTACTGGGCAGTACCACCGCCCAGTCTGATGGTACTATCGCCTGAGCACACTAACATGTCAGTGTACTAGGCGATACCATCGCCTAGGTACACTAACACTGGGCGGTACCACTGCCCAGACTCAATCAAGAAGACTGAGCTTTCTGACGGTGCCACCGCCTAACGTGGCACTTGGGCACTATTTGGGCCTTTTATTCGGCCCAACACAGCCCTAATACAGGCCTAGTTGGCCCCTAACTAGGTTGGCTTAATTACAACCCAATTAAGCTAATCCTACTCCAATCTAGATAATTATTACAATGCGAATCATAATTAGTTGCCCGACACATCCTTGGTCTATCGGTGCTTTGTTCAATACTTCGGCGCATCGTCCTCTCTTGCAGCTTATTGCCCAATCAGCAACTGACCTCCGTAGCCCCAATCTCCTTAGCACAACTCCGCTCCTCTTGGCCCAATGCCCGATTTCTTTGTCCGAAGCCTTCTGTCGATCGTCGACCGAACCTCTGGCTCGATGTCCAATCTCCTGACGTGATTTTCTTCGGCACAACATCATTTCTTTCTGCATCAATTGTCTAACCCTGATCGAGAGTATACCTGCATGACTCCAAATGTAATTAGATTACTAAAACATAATCAATTAGTTTCATCATCAAAATTTAAGATTCAACACATCTTTCCACGAAATCAAGGCTCGCAAGTCGCATATGACTCAGTCAAATGGATCTAGGTATCCATCTGTCAGCAACTTTTGAATCCTTCCCTCACAAATATGACCTAGCTTACAATGCCATAAGTTTGCACTATTTACCTCATCTCATTCCTTCCTGGACTCACTTACATTCATGATATGTGGAGTAGTGTCAAGCATAATCAAACCATTATGCCAAATATCAAAAGTTGATTCATAAATTGAAACACGATTAAATTTATTTTTATCAAGAGCATAAAATAAGACATTCATAGTCTTTGCATTAAGAGCAAAAACCTTCTTCTCCGATTCATTCCATTCATTCATCGGAAGAGAAGATTTTTAGAAGCCATTTTCAATAATATTCCAAAGTTCAAAATCAATAGAAATAAGAAAAATTCTCATGCGGGTCTTCTAATACGTGTAATCCGACCCATTAAACACAGGTGGACGTATGATTGAATGACCCTCTTGCATGCTAGAAAATGCCATCTCTTATGGGTTTTAAACTAGATGGGAGTGACATCACTTTGATACCAATTGTTAGGATCTAGAGTGACACTAAGAGGGGGAGGGGGGGGGGGTGAATTAGTGCAGCGGAAAAAAAAATCATAAATTCAAATCAATTCCGAAAAGTGTTGTGCATTGAGAAGTTTCGGTCCGACGAAATAAGTTCGGTAAAGTGAATGTTTCGATTGAATACTAAAGAGAGTTGAGAGAAAGAGATTTAGATATTGTAGCTAAGTAAAAATTGAAATGCAGCAATTTAAAAACTCGCACCAAGAGAAGTACGCAGCGATTTATAGTGGTTCGGTCAAATGACGTATGTCCACTTTCGAAACCTCCTCCGATGAGGTTCCCGGCTTCTATTATCAATTCTTCTTGAAGGGAAGGACCAAGCACTCCTCTTACAAACTTTTATAAGTGGTTCACACTCTCTTATAAGACTTTTACAAATGAGACTTTGGGAGGTAAATGCTCAAACTTTCGAAAGTAATTTCACTAGAGTTTTGACTCAATTCTTATCACTTCTTAATGTACTTAGCCAATTGAGAAGTAAGGGGTATTTGTAAGCTCAATTGGCTTCAGAATTAGAGCAAAAAATAGTTACATCTCAGATTTTCAAGTACTGACGGTACCACCGCCTAGCACTGGCGGTACCATCGCCTAGCACTAGCGGTACCACCACTTGGCACTGGTGATACCACCACTAGTTGACCTTGCTTTGTCAGTGTACTGGGCAATACCATTGCCTAGTTTGACAGTACTACTGCCTGACAGGGTCCTCGGGCTTTATAGAGGGCTGATACCACCGCTTGTCAGGCGGTACCACCGCTGACCTAGGGCAGTACCACTGCCTAGACCATCTGGGAACCTATTCTCAGGGTGGTGCCACCACCCCAGTCTGGTAGTGCCACTGCCAGACAGGTCCAGTAAACTTGGATGGGCCTTGAATCCAGCCTAATCCACTTAAATTACGGGCCTAGCTAGCCCCTACCAAGGCTTAAGGATTATTACCTAATCCTAACCCTAATTATGTGCTAACTATGAAATTGAAAACTTATTCTAAGCAAAATACAATCTAGTGATATCGAGTCTTCTTCTAGTAAACTTCCGATGAACCCTCGGACAGTCTTCCGATGGACTCCCAATAGGCTTCTAGACTTTACGGTGAGTTCCGACGAATCTTTTCAGGCAAGCTTTCGAACTTTCTCAGTGAGCTCCGTGAACCTCCGATGAACCTTCTGACGAACTTCTGAGACCTTCGGCAAGTCCCCGATTCATTCTCGATCAGTTCCGACAGCACTTTCGATGAACCTTCGGACTTCCAGTGGACTCTTGGACTCCCAACATACTTGACTTCGGTAATTTACTTTATGTCTTCATTGCTATTATAGTTAATCCTACACACTTATCTCAATAATATGGATTAGATCAAATAACCTATCAATTGACTTCATCATCAAAATCCAAGATTCAACACCTAGTTGGCGGTGGCACTGCATGAGAGCCCCCTTATATAAGGGGGCTTTAGGGCCAGTGGTAGAACCGAACCCAATCTTTGCTGTAGCCTCCAAAAATACTCTACCTCTCAGTCACTATCTTTCTTCTCAAGAAAACTAAGAGAGGCTTCCAACTTCTCAAATCTTGGATCAAGACATCTCTACTAAGGTATTCTTTGATATTCTCTCTTTGAACTCTTAATACATTGTTGCTCTTTTAAAATTACTCATTCATTATCATCAATTGTAAACAAATGGCTCCTAGGAGATCATCTATGGATAAAGGAAAGAGGAAAAAAGAAGATTCATATGACCCATCCCTATTTAACTCTAGGGAAAATGCCCTTAGGTATCCTAGTTTTGAAACTAGAAATGTACACAAGGGTAAGCATATTGATCTAACTAAATTAGGAGACTGGAACCTATTCATTTGTTTGCTAATTTAGATATCTTGCCTATTTTATAAATTAGTGAACCAATATACCCTAGGCTAGTTGGTTGTTTTATACCAACCTAAGCATAAATAAAGACGATAATGCGTTAACTTACCTTTTAGGAAACCAAATCTCAATTACGGATAGCACAATTTTTGATCTAATAGGAATCACTGAAAAGAATAGAGGTTGTTATTTTAGAGGCCAATGGGATTTAGATGCAATTGGAGTAACCTATTCCAAGGACTTAGGGACCATTTTTGAAAATCCTAATCTATCCATTGTCCCTAAAAGCTATGAGCACTTGCTACCCTTTAGCTCTAAGGTTTTTCATCACATAATTATTAGTATCCTAATTCTAAATAATACCACCACGATGAAGTCAATCAAATGGAACTAGGAACTATGTATTGGATAATGGCTGGACAAGAAAATTATTTTGGTTACTTAATCTGGCAGAACATGATTGATGTATCTAAGAAGGATCTAATACTTCTATATGGTGGTTTGATCACAAAACTATTGCATGCATACGACATTAGGATACCACCCAACGAAGAAAGAATAAACATAGATAGATACAATGCCATAAACAGAAACCTACTTAAGCGATTAAGGTGCACATTTAGGAATAAAATCTGGACTAGGCTGCCTAGAAGGACCGATCCTCCCCCTCCAGTAGAAGAACCCGAAACACTTGTATTTAGGGGTAATGAATCTCTTCTTCCTAGTCCCTTTGGCGTTGCACCGACAGATCCAGCTCCTGCTCCATCTTCTAACGATCCTATCATAACTGAAATAAATCAACTCATATCACAACAAGCTGAGATCCTAAATGAAGTGCGTTAAATGAATCGCAAGTTGGATAATTTGTATAGATATTTTGGTATTCCACCTGAGGAATAGTTGTAAAAACTCTATGTTGACTTCATGACTTGTAATGGAGCTCATAACTCCCATTTTGTACTCTTAATATTATTTTGATACACTTTAAGTTTCATATATGTTGAACTTAATACATGAGGTTGTTGTATATTTCTTTTCCAAAATTTTTCAACTTCGTATCATCTCTTTAGTTTTCATGAACTCACCCATCTTGGTATTATCATTTCAAATTTTATATTATCTTGTGCCATCTTTTCAACAAAGCTTTTATCTTCCTCCAAATCTTGAATTGATACTATTGTTTCATCTGTTGATGACATTTAGAATCATATACATTTGATGATTCATGTTTGATGGCTTTTTAATATCATACCCATTTAATGACTTAGTAAATTTGATTCTATCGATTTTATACTCTCTCTACTTCCATTGGCATGAATGAATGATTCACTTTTCACACTTTCGTATTATGAAATTTGAAGTTTGATAATTTTTTGATAACCCAAACAAAATTGCTTTCACGACACATGAAACTATTCTTTTATACATATCCTTATGTCATGAACTCTATATGAAAACAAGGAGCTCTCAATTTTTTTTATAGCTTGAAAACTCTCTTGAAATTAATTTGGATATCATTCATTTAGGTTTCTTAACTCTATGAAGTTCTATGAACTTTTATGAATTTTATGAATGTAAAGATTTCGGATGTCATGAACTTTTATAAATTTTTCACGGCTTGATTGGTGGTTTTCCACTTGATGAATTTTCTATGAAAATGCCAAGTTAGCTCTCATGAATTCTTCTTTATATTGTGAGCCCTTTATGAAAATTTGGATGCTCTTTTCATGAGTTTTTAAGTATACATCATAAGCTTTGTGCTAAAATGATCTCTCCTTTCTACCTCACGAATTTTATTTGGTGAAAATAATTCTTGTATGAATTTTTATTGAATTGAATGATTTATTTTTTCCACTTCACGGATTATTTTTATTGAATTAACTCTTAATGCTGAATTCTATCTATGATATGAATTTTTGATCAATTATAAGTCTAGTTGATGGAATTTTGAATCTGTCCTTTTTGCCACTTTTACAAAAACTCTTTCATAATATTTGGTATCCATAGCCCATTTCCTTTTTGGTGATGACAAAGGGGGAGAAAAATGTGACAAATTGAATTGATGACTTGATAACATGATTTGTATTGATAAATGCTTTGTATGTATCATATTGCAATGTATCGCAATTGTCATGCTTTGTATCATAAAATGCTTGCTATTATTAAAAGCATCACAATGTATCGCAATCATATGAAATGTATCATATGCATCGCAAATATTTCATGAATGCTTAAAATGAAAATATTTCTATGATCATTATCGTATCACGCTACTTGAATTTGATATCTTGCCTTGATATGATTAGCTCTCATTTGTGTATCATTGAATGATGTATCGTCAATTGATATCATGCCTTAAATTCTTGAACTATTTGATATCACTTGATTCTTGCTACATTTCAAAATTATAGTTGTTATCATTTATCGAAATAATAATTGTATATCATCATTCGACATTGAACTTGAAAGTGGATGTCATACCTTGACATCATTTTTGAATAGTGAAAAATATGAAGTTTTGTATTTAGGGATGAAAAAATATACTAGTTGAGCATGACGATAAGTTCGAACGTATGTATCTTATCGGGTTGGGCTTGAATTCAAGGAGTTTAAATCCAAGTGTTTCCTTTCTCAAAATATGACATATAGATGGGGGGAGTTAAGGTTAACTCCATCATTAATTGATTATCATCATCAAAACGGGGAAGATTATTGAATCTCATATTTTGATGATAAAGTCAATTAATAGGTTATTTGATCTAATCCATTTTATTGAGAAAAGTGTGCAGGATTAACTATAATAGTGATGAAGACATAAACCAAAATGATGTGTTGGAGTTAAGTGCGATTAAATCCTTGGAAGTTCGAGAGTTCATTGGAAGTCCAAAGATTCATCAGAAGTGTTGTTGGAACTGGCTGAGAATGAATCAGGGGCTTGCCGATGGGTTGTCAGAAGTTCACTGGAAGGTTCGTCGGAAGTTTGTGGAGTCCACCGAGAAAGATCGAAGCTTGTCAAAGAAGACTTGTTGAAACTCACTAAGGTTGTCGTAAAGTTTGGGAGCCTACTGGAAGTCCGCTGGAAGTTGTCTGAGGGTTCATCGAAAGTCCACTAGAAGTTCGCCGAAAGCTTGTCGGAAGAACACTTGATGTGCCGATTTAGGTTTTTGCTTTGTGTATGTTTTTAATGTTGTAGTTAGTATGTAATTAGGGTTAGAATTAGGTGTTAATCCTTTAAACCCTGGTAGGAGCCAATTGGGCCCGTAGATTAACTAGATTAGGCCAGATTCAAGGACCATCTAGAAGTGCTAGACCTTGTTTGGCGGTGGCACTGCTAGACTGGGGCTATGGAACCACCTTGGGAATAGATTCCCAGATTCCTAGGTGCATTGGGCGGTGGTATCGCTTAGGTCAACGGTGGTATCGCCGATAGTTATTACCTACCAGGCAATGGTACTATCCCTCCACAGAACCCGAGACTTTATCAACCGATAGTATCGCCAGACTAGGTAATGGTACCGCCCAGTACACTGATAGAACTAAGGTCAACTGGCGGTGGTACCGCCAACACCTAGAAATCTGGGATGTGATCTCTTTTGGCTCTAATTCTGAAGCCAATTGAGCTTATAAATATTCCTTCTCAGCTAGCTAAGCACATTGAGAAGTGATAAAAACTGAGCCAAAACTCTAGTGAAACAGCCTTAGAAAGCTTGAGTGTTCACCTCTTGAAGTCTCACTTGTAAAAGTTCTGTAAAAGAGTATGAACCACTTGTAAAAGTCTATAAGAGGGGTGTTTGATCCTTTCCCTTCAAGAAGGATTGATAGTGGAAGCCGGGAACCTCATCGGAGGAGGTTTCGGAAGTGGATGTAGGTCATTTGCCCGAACCACTATAAATCATTGCATACTTCTCTTGGTGTATAAGTTTTAAATTGCTGCATTTTAATTTTTACTTGGCTGTAATCTTTCAATCTCCTTCTCTCAATCCTCTTTCATATTCACTTGAATAATCCTCTTTATCGAAATTACTTTCATTGAACAAGACTTTTCAACACACAATATTTTTCCAGAATCGGTTTAAATTATCAATTTTTTATCCGCTATACTAATTCACCCCCCCTCTTAGTATCGCTTTAGATCCTAATAGTTATCACATAATTAGGATTAGGTTTAGGAGGCAATCCCACTAACCTTATTAGGGGCTGGTGGAACCGCTCAGGGCTTAGTCTCCCAGAAGCCTGGGTGGTGGTACTGCCCAGTTCCAGTACCTGACACTCTGTTTAGCGGTAGTACTGTAGACTGGGCAGTGGTACCACCCAGTGTCAGAGTCAACTGGCAGTGGTACTGCTAGGACCCCGAAAACACGACATTGGACCTTTTTTGACTTAATTTTTTAAGCCAATCAAGCCTATAAATACCCCTTACTTCTTAGCTATTTCCACATAGAGAAGTGCTAAAAACTGAATTGAAATTATAGTGAAATAGCTTGCAAAAGTTGAGAGTTCAACTCCATCGTTTCTAAGTGTAAAAGTTTATAAAAGGAGAGTGAGCCACTTGTAAAAGTTCTGTAAGATTGATCTTTGCCCTTCAAGAAAGATCAATAGTGGAAGCCGGTGGCCTCATAGGAGGAGGTATCGGGAGTGGATGTAAGTCAGACGACTGAACCACTATAAAATTACTGTGTTCTCTTTTTGGTGCATATTTTATTTTTACTACATTATATTACTTCATTGCAATTGTCCAATCTCCTCTTCTCTACTCACTTACGATCTTGTTCAAGTTAAACATCTTTCCGGAACTTATTTTTGAATGAAATATTTTCAACATATGAAGCTTTCTAAAATCGCTTAAACCGCTCGTTTTATCCATTGCACTAATTCACCCACACCCCACCCCCTCGTAGTGTTATTCTTGATCCTAACAATTGGTATCAGAGCGAGGTTACTCTCATTTTGGTTTGAAACCCAAGAGAGATAGCATTTGCTGGCAACCAAGAGGGTCACTCAATCACACGTCCACCCATGTTCAATGGGATGGATTACACTTATTGAAAAACTAGGATGAGGATTTTTCTTATTTCTATGGATTTTGAGTTATAGAACATTGTCAAAAATGATTTTCAAAAGTCTTCTCTTCCAATGAATGATTGGAATGAGTTGGAGAAGAAGACTTTCTCTCTAAATGCCAAGGCTATGAATGTCTTGTTTTGTGCTTTAGATAAAAATGAATTCGATTGAGTATCTATTTGTAAAATAACTTTTGAAATTTGACACATATACAAAATCACATACGAAGGCACTAGTAGAGTAAAGGAGTCTAAAATTAATCTTTTAGTTCATACTTATGAATTATTTTCGACGAAACCAAGTGAGACCATTGGAGACATACACTCAGTTTATAGATGTTGTCAATGGTCTAAAGGCTCTTAGTAAAAGTTTTTCTAACTTTGAACTTGTAAATAAAATATTAAGATCCCTTCTAAAAAATTGAGACCCTAAAGTAATGGCCATTCAAGAGGCCAAAGATTTGAACAATTTCTCACTTGAAGAACTTATCAGGTCTTTAATGATCTATGGAATGACTTGTAATGCTCATGAAGAGCTTGAGAACAACCTTCCAAAAAACAGGAAGGATATGATACTAAGAACTCATGAAGACCACTTGAAAGAAAGTTCAAGTGATGAAGACTATGACGATGACTTGGCACTCTTGACAAGAAAGTTTAAAAAATTCATAAAGAGAAATAAATCTAAAAATGATAATAAAAATAAAATTAAACTAAAAAAAGAACAAGTCATATGCTAGGAATGCAAGAAGCCTAGACATTTCAAAAGTGAATATCCCCAAGTGAAGAAGAAAATACCAAAGAAGAAGGCGCTCAAAGCAGCATGGGATGATTCGAGCGGCTCCAAAGATAAAGAACAAAGCAACAAGGAGATCGCCAACTATATGCTAATAGCTATCAGAGATAAGATAAGCAGTTCATTATATGCAAATTTATCTTTCGATGAGCTTTTAAGTGCTTTTCATGATTTATTTGATGAGTATAGAATAATGAGCAAAAAGTATAATTCTTTGAAAAAGGAGCATGCCCTTTTAAATAATGAATTTGAAAAACTTAAGCATGACACTCCTCCATTGCCTTAATGTACTAAGTGTGAATACTCAGAGACACTTAAGAAGAAAAACTTGCTACTCAAAGAAACTCTAGAAAAGTTTAAGATTGGTAGCAAGTCCTTGAACACGATCCTTGCCAATAATGGTCATGTTTATAAAGGAGGTGGAATCGGATTTTTGAGTAGCTCTCACCGAAATCTAACCACCTTTGTCAAAGGCCCTACCTTACATGTATTACCCTACACCAAATGCAACTTTTGTTGCAAACCTAGATATTTTGCTCATAAATATCCATTTAAGAGATATAGTTCACACAAATTAATTTAAGTTCCTAAAGGAATTATAAAGAACTCTATGCAAAATGATAAGATGAGTAGATCGATTTTTTAAGCACTCAAGATAAAATGGGTATATAAAAATCATCTTTTTTTGTAGAAATATTTACCATCACAAGTTAGGAGTAAGAGATAGTACCTTGATAATAGATGCTCAAGACACATGATTGGAGATCTAACTTAATTCTCTAAGCTCACTAGCCAAGATGAATGGTATGTCACCTTCGGAGACAATAAGGGTAAAATCATTGGTAAAAGAATCATAGGTAACAAATCAAACTTTTTTATTGAAGATGTGTTATTGGTAGATAGCTTAAAGCATAATCTTTTGAGTATTAATCAATTGTGTGATAAAGGATACATCATAAGATTTGAATCCAATGCTTACATTATTGAAAAACACACAAAAACACATCTATGATTGCTCTAAAATAAAATAATGTATATACTATTGACATTGAAGATCTTTGTAATGAAATATATTTTTTTGATTTTGAACGACAATGCTCTGCTTTGGTATAGGAGATTAGGTCATGCTAGCATGAAACTAATCTCTCAAATCTCATCTAGAGAACTTGTAAGAGGTTTTTCTAACATTAAGTTTATTAAAGATAAAGCGTGTGATACATGTCAACTAGAAAAATAAATAAAAGGAAGTTTCAAATCAAAGAATCAAATAAGCACCTTTAGACTATTGCAATTAATCCATATGGATTTGTTTGGACCAATTGATACAACAAGCTTAGGAGGTTGTAAATATGCCTATGTAATTGTAGATGATTATAGTAGATACACTTAGACATACTTCTTGGCACACAAAAGTGATTATTTTAAGTATTTTTTAAAGTTTTGTAAACTTGTTCAAAATGAAAAAGGCATTATGATTTCATCGATTCGGAGTGATCATGGTGGTGAATTTCAAAACCATGATTTCTAAAATTTTTGTAAATCTAATCGATACAACCACAACTTCTCTACTCTA
Source organism: Musa beccarii (assembly GCA_024322285.1). Classification (NCBI taxonomy): domain Eukaryota; kingdom Viridiplantae; phylum Streptophyta; class Magnoliopsida; order Zingiberales; family Musaceae; genus Musa; species Musa beccarii. The sequence continues at coordinate 3,182,525 of CM044398.1, read as the reverse complement.
AAAAATCCTCAACAAAATCGAGTAGTAGAAAGAAATAATGGGAGTTTGCAAGAAATGGCAAGAACCATATTGAATGAATTAGCCTACCCAAATATTTTTGGACTAAAGTTGTTAATACGGCATGCTATGTCATGAATAGGGTTCTAGTAAGATCATTACTTTCCAAAACTCCTTATGAATTATAGAATAACAAAAAACCTAACATTTCATATTTTAAAGTTTTCGATTGTAAATGTTTTATCTTAAATAAAAAAGATGCCTTAGGAAAGTTTGACGCAAAATCAGATGAAGGCATTTTTATTAAAGGCATTTGTCTTTAGTAAAAAGAACTTTGGTTATAGAAGAATCTATTTATATTATCTTTAATGAAGTTTTAGAATTTAAGAAAAATGACTTTGATGATGATCTTGATTTTGATGTTTTGAATTTGAATGAAACCTCTCCTCCAAATAGCAACTTGGATGCATCTTCTTATAAAACTACCTTACCTAAGAAATGGAAGTATGTAGATGCTCATCCCAAGGAGCTAATTATAGGAGACACATCAAAAACTGTTCAAACTCATTCTTCTTTTAAAATTTTTTATATCAACGTTGTTTTTTTTCTCAAATTGAATCTAAATGCATTGACGAGGCCTTGAAAGATGATTCATGGGTTATCGCAATGCAAGAAGAGTTGAATCAATTTGAGAGAAATGAGGTGTGGAAGATTGTTCCTAGTCCTAGTGACCATTTAGTTATTGGTACTAAATGGGTTTTAAAAACAAGCAAGATGAATTTAGTATCATGGTTAGAAACAAGACTAGATTAGTGGCCAAGGGTTTCAACTAAGAAGAAGGTATCGATTATAAAGAAACCTTCGCTCTTGTGGCAAGATTAGAAGCCATAAGGATGCTCCTTGCCTATGCTAGTAGTAATAATTTTAAATTATTTTAAATGGATGTCAAAAGTATTTTTTAAATGGCTTTATTTTCAAAAAATTATATATTGAACAACCACCTAAATTTGAGGACTCTCTTTTTTCTAATCATATATTTAAATTAACTAAGGCTCTCTATAGATTAAAACAAGCCCCAAGGGCTTGGTATGAGAGACTTAGCTCCTTTCTTATCCAAAATAATTTTTCTAAAGGCAAGGTCAATACTATATTGTTTATTAAAAATTTTAAAAATAATTTTCTTATTGTTCAAATTTATGTTGACGATATTATTTTTGGTTCTACAAATGAGTCCTTATACAAATCATTTGCCAAGAGTTTGAAATGAATTTAATGGGTGAACTAACTTTCTTTTTAGACTTACAAATCAAACATCTTAGTAATGGTATTTTTTTTAGTCAAACCAAATATGTATTAGAATTGCTAAAACAATTTAATATAGATGGATCAAAGGCTATCAATACACCAACGTAGTTTACTATACCTTCACTAAGTTAGACATGGATGAAAGTGGAGAAAGCTTTGATCAAAAAATTTATAGGGGTATGATAGGTAGTTTACTATACCTCTTCGTAATTAGATCGGACATCATGTTTAGTGTAGGACTTTGTACTATATTTTAATCTAATCCTAAGTTATCACATTTTAAAGTCATTAAAAGAATTATTAGATATCTTAAAGGAACCCCTAATCTAGGTTTATGATATCCAAAATTTGAAAACTTTGAACTAGTTGCTTATGCTGATGCCGATTTCACCGGATGTAGAATAGATAGAAAAAGTACGATCGGAATATGTCAATTTTTGGGCCATGCACTTGTCTCTTGATCTTCCAAGAAATAAAATTCAGTTACACTATCCACAGTTGAAGCCGAATATATAGCAGCAAGTGCATATTGTGCACAAGTTGTATGGATGAAAAATACATTAGAAGATTATGAAATTCACTTAAAGAATATTTCCATAAAGTGTGATAACACAAGTGCAATATGTTTAACAAAAAATCCTATTTAACACTCTAGAACTAAACATATTGACATAAAACATCACTTTATACCAGATCACATTAATAATCATGATGTAACCTTAGAGTTTATCGATATGAAATATTAATTAGCCAATATTTTTATGAAACCCTTAAATGAAGAATAATTTGATTTCATTAGAAGGAATTAGGCATACTAAATTGTCTAAATGCATAAGTTTGTTATATGCCTTTTCTAAAATTTTTCAATTTCGTATCATCTTCCTCCTATCTTGTTATCATCTTTTCAATTTCGTAAATGAAGCTTTTATCGAATTTATTTTGTTTCTATCTTGGTATCGTGATGACGTTTGATACTCTTAGAACCCTCCCCTCACTTAATGGATCTTTCATGGATTTCACTCTTGTGAATTTTTGATGAGAAACGATTTTATTGACTTGTGAATTTTTGCAAAGATTATGAATAGACTTGATAAAAACAATGTTCACGATTTTTATTTGATAGAAGTGGCATTCATGGTTTTCATTGATGGATTTTATTTCATAAAAGAACATTCACGAATTCTACGTCATGAAATGATACACTTTAGCTCTTGATGAACTCAATTTCTGTTAGCTTGAACGGATTACTTTCATGATTTATGGACTTTTCTTTATTCATATCTTTATGTCATGAGTTCTTTATGAAAAGAAGTTTTATGAATCTTTAATAGCTTGAATGATTTATTTTTCTACTTCATGAATTTTATTTGATGGAAATACAGAATTAGCTCTTATTACAAATCTGTTTCTTTCTATGTCATGAATTTTCAATAGCACGAATGGATTGTTTTCCATTGTATTATTCAAGAAATTTTAATATCTCGATTCTTCTTGATGGTATCATGGATTTTTTCCTTCTCCCTTTTCTCTTTCAAGAAGATTCCTATCGCATTTGCTTGTGTAAAATTTGCTTACGCAAAACAATTGTTCATTTCCTTTTTGTTGATGACGAAGGGGGAGAAAATGGCCGATTGATGAAAATTTGATATGTGTGCTTGAAATATGCTTTACGTCGTAAAGATGTAAAATGCATCATATGTATCGTAAATATGTATGCTTGAAATATACTTTGTATCGCAAATGTGTAAAAATGCATCGTATGTATCATAAATATGTATGCTTATATGCTTTGTATCGTAAATATGTAAAATACATCGTATATATCGTAAATACTTGAATGTATTATGAATGCTTGAAATATGATTGGTATCGTCAAATGCATCACAAATACTTGAAAAATATCAAAATGTATCTCATGTATCGTAAATTCATCGTATGTGTCACAAATGATTTAAATGTATCATGTTCATTATCGTATCAAAATGATGTATGTCTATCTTTATCATATGATATCGAACTTATCATGCTTAATTATCCTACTTGAAATTGGTATCATGCCTCGATACGATAAGTTATCATTTGTATCATATTTGAAGTTTGTATAATGCTCAATTTCCCACTTACAATTGGTATCATGTCTCGAAATGATGAATTATCATTTGATATCATATTTGAAGTTTGTATTATACTTGGAAATGATAGTTGTCCATCATCATTTGATATTGAACTTGAAAATGGATGTCATGCTTTGACATTATTTTTTTATTATGATAAATACATGGTATCGTATTTTGAGATAAAAAATCATGATAAGTATAATGTTATGCATGTCGAAATGTATGTAACTTATCGGTTTGGTGCTTGAATTCAAAGGCTTTGAATTCAAGTGCGTCTTTTCTCAAGTATAGCATATAGATAGGGAGAGTTAAGGTTAACTTTGTCATCAATTAGTTGTCATCATAAAAAAGGGAGAGATTGTTAAATCTCAGATTTTAATAATGAAATCAATTAGTAAATTGTTTGATCTAATCTATATATTGAGAAAAGTATGCAGGATTAACTACAATAGCGATCTAGACATAAAGCAAAATGAAGCACCAAAGTCAAGTTCGATTGATACGTTGGGAGTCTGAGAGTTCGTCAAGAGTCCGAAAGTTCATCGGGAGTGCGGTTGGAATTGGTCGAGAATGCGTCAGGAGCTTGTCGAAGGGTTCGTCGGAAGTTCACCGGGAAGTTTATCGGAGGTTCGTCGAAGCTCGCTGAGAAGATCGAAGCTTGCTAAAGAAGCTTGTCGGAACTCACCAAGAAAATCGTCGTAAACTCCAGGAGCTTACCGAGAGTTCATTGGAAGATGTTTGAGAGTTTATCGAAAGTCTACCGGAAGTTCGCGTGAAGCTCGTCGAAAGAAACCTAGACTTACTAGACTTGTTTATTCTTTAGTATATGCCTTAATTATTATAGTTAGCATGTAATTAAGGTTAGGTTTAGGAGGCAATCCCAGTAACCCTATTAGGGGCCAACTGGGCCAGTAATTGGATTAGTTTGGGTTGGATTCAAGGCCCAAACAAGTTGTTGAACCTTGTCTAGTGGTGGCACCACCAAACTGGGGCGGTGGAATCACCCAGGGCTAAGTCTCCCAGAAGCTTAGGCGGTGGTACCGCCCAGGCAGTGGTTAACTACCAGGCAGTGGTATTGCCCAATTCTAGTACCTGGCACTCTGTTTAGTAGTAGTATCATTAGATTGGGTGGTGGTACCACCCAGTGTAAGAGTCAACTGGCGGTGGTACCGCTAGGACCTTAGAAACCCGGGATGGGATCTTTTTTAATATATTTTTGAAGCCAATTGAGGCCTATAAATGCTCCTTACTTCTTAGCTGTTTCCACACAAAGAAATACTAAAAACTGAACTGAAACTATAGTGAAATAGCTTGCAAAAATTGAGAGTTCACCTTCACTATTTTTAAGTGTAAAAGTTTGTAAAAGGAGAGAGCCACTTGTAAAAGTTCTATAAATGGGTGATTGATCTTTGTTCTTCAAGAAAGATTAATAGTGGAAGCCGATGACCTCATCGGAGAAGGTATTGGGAGTGGACATAGGTAAGATTTTATTGCAATAAAGTAATAGTGGAAACCACTATAAAATTATCATGTTCTCTTCTTGGTGCGTATTTTATTTTTACTGCATTATATTACTTTATTACAATTGTCCAATCTCCTCTTCTTTACTCACGATCTTGTTCAAGTTAAATGTCATTTCGAAACTTGTTTTTGAACAAAATATTTTCACACCAAGCTTTTCAAAATCGCTTAAGCCTCTCATTTTATCTGCTACACTAATTCACACCCCCTAGTACCATTCTTGATCCTAACAAATTGATCCCTAATTGAGTTAGCTTGATTACACCCAAAACTAAATCAATTTTAGACCTAAACTACGATGATCATAACATAAATGATTACAAAACATAAATATTATATTGTTCAACATATCTTTGGTTCACATACGAACTCTCAAGGCATCATGCTCTCCTTCGACGTCTTGCTCGATCCATCAGCTTGTTGACTCTTGCAACATCCGATCTAGATGCAATGTCTAATTCTTCCAATGTGATACCCGATCTCTGACTTTAGCCCAAAGTATGATTCTCCGACTTTAATCATTTTTCCTTTTCATAATCAAAGATAGTCCTACATCACTTTTCTTGAACACAAATTAGTTCATAACTTTATCAATTAATTGTTGAATCTCGGATTTTGATGATGAAGTCAATTGGTGAAATATTTGTTCTAATCTACTTTGTCGAGATAAGTGTGCAGGAACAACTACGATAGGAAGAAAACATAAAGTGATTTACCGAGGTCAAGTCCGTCGGGGGTTCAAGAGTTCATCGAAAGTCCGAGAGATCGTCGGAAGTGTTGCCGGAACCATCCAAAATCGAATCAGGGACTTGCCGAAGTTTTCGAAAGTTCATCGCAAAGATCGCTGAAGGTTCGCGGAACTTACCGGGAAGATTCGGACGCTAGCCGAAGACTCGTTGAGCTCGCCATACAATCCGAGAGTATGCTGGGAGTCCGCTGGAAGCAATCCGAGGGAAGCATCGGAAGCCTGCCGGAATCTCACCGTAAAGCTCGCCAGAAGTTGACTTGAAGAATGTCGGGTCAAATCACTTTGAGTTATGTTTTTAAGTTCATAGTTTGCACATGAGTAGAGCAAGGATTTAGAAAAATCCTGCCTAAATTCAGTGGGGGGCCAACCGGCCTCTCTTCGGCCGAAGTTGGGCCTTAAACAGGCCCATTCACCTTGGTTGAATGGGCCAGCAGATGAACCACCACCTGGGCGGTGGCACCGCCACTGGGCGGTATACACCGCCCATGACACGATTCATGACGATAGCACGCTTAGTCAAGGCGGTGGTACGCCTTCTATGTGTCGGCCACATGATCGACACATGCGGTGGCACCACCTCCTCGACAGTGAGTGGCACCGCCTCGACACCGCGTAACAGAACTCCAATTTGATTTCAAATTTAGAGCCCAAATTTGAATCCACTTTGGATCTATAAATACCCCCCCCCCTTTCTCAACTGAAAGGGCACCCTTTTGAGAGTTAAAAAAAAATCTTGAGTTAAAGTCTTTGATTAGTCTTGAAAAGTCTTGTCTCTTGCTAAGTGTTCACCTCCTCCTTGTTCTTGAGAAATCTTGTAAGAGTGTGAACCTCTTGTAAAGGGTTATAAAAGGGGTATTTGGTCCTTCCCCTTCAAAGGATTTGCTAGTGGAAGAGCGGAGCCTCATCGTGAAGGCTTCAAGAGTGGATGTAGGTCATTTGACCGAACCACTATATATCATTGTGTTCATGAATGTGTGAGTGTTTATATTTTTGAATCATTTCATTACTTAGCTGCAAGTTGTTTAGTTCCTTGTTATTTCCTTTACTCAAGCAATTACTTTCAAGTTCTCTTTCATCAAATCAAAATCTTCCTACAAACTTGTGTTTTTGTAAAATTGGTTTCAAAAGTATGGTTTTAATCCGCTGCACTAATTCACCCCCCCCCCCCTCCCTCTTAGTGCCTTTTAGATTCTAACAATTGGTATCAGAGCAAGGTTTGCTCTCACATTGGTTTAAAACCCAAGAGAGATGGCCTACTCCGTTATGCAAGAGGGTCACTCCATTACTCATCCGCCTATGTTTAATAGGTTGGATTATACGTATTGGAAGACTCGTATAAGGATTTTTCTCATTTTTATGGACTTCAAACTTTGGAACATTGTAGAAAATGGCTTTGCAAAATCTTCTCTTCCGATGAGTGGGTGGAATGAGTCGGAAAGGAAGATTTTTGCTCTTAATGCAAAGGCTATGAATGCCTTATTTTGTGCGCTTGATAAGAATGAGTTTAATCGGGTTTCTATTTGCGAATCAGCATTTGATATTTGGCGCACTCTTGAAATCACTCATGAAGGCACTAGCCGAGTGAAAGAGTCCAAAATCAACATTCTTGTGCATTCCTATGAACTTTTTCGGATGAAACCAAATGAGTCCATTGGAGACATGTACACCCGCTTTACGGATGTCATCAATGGACTTAAAGCTCTTGATAAAGGTTTTTCTAATTTTGAATTGGTAACTAAAATTTTAAGATCCCTTCCAAAGAGTTGGGATCCAAAGGTTACGGCTATTCAAGAGGCCAAGGATCTTAAAGTATTTCCGCTTGAAGAACTTATTGGGTCTTTAATGACCTACGAGATGACGTGCCATGCTCATGAAGAGCTTGAGAACCCTCTTCCAAAGAACAGGAAGGATATGACACTTAGAACACAAGAAGACCACTTGAAAGGAACATCAAGTGATAAGGACAGTGACAATGACATTGCACTTTTAACTCGAAAGTTTAAGAAATTTATAAGAAAGAACAAATTTAAAAATGATACAAAAAATAAATTTGAACACAAAAAGGACCAAGTTATTTGCTACGAATGCAAGAAGCCGGGACACTTCAAGAATGAATGCCCTCAAGCCAAGAAGAAGTAATTCAAGAAGAAAAAAGCTTTGAAGGCCACGTGGGATGATTCAAGTGACTCCGAGGTTGAAGAAGCTAGCAACAAAGAGGAGGCCAACTTCGCGCTAATGGCATTAGGAGAAGAGGTTAGTGAGTTATTTAATGAAGAGTTATTTTTCGATGAACTTTCTATTGCTTTTCATGAGTTATTTGATGAATGTAGAACTATTAGTAAGAAGTTCAATTTGCTTAAGAAAGAGCATGCTTTATTACAAAGTAAGTTTAATAGTCTTCAAACCCCTTCTCTACCCCCATGCTCTAAGTGTGAACACTTAGATGCAACAAAAAGGGAGAACTTGCTACTCAAAGAGACCCTAAACAAGTTTAAGGTCGGTAGCAAGGGCTTGGACATGATCCTTGCTAACAAGGGTCACGTCGGAAATAGAAGTGGAATCGGATTTGTGAGTGGTTCTCACCAAAATCCCACCACCTTCATTAAAGGTCATACATTGCATGTATCACCCGTTTTGAAATGTAATTTTTGTGATAAAACGGGACATGTTGCTTACAAATGTCCATTCAAGAAAATTAGTCCAAAAAAATTGATATGGGTTCCTAAAGGAACCATAAACAATTCAATGTTAAATTACAAATTAAGTAGATCAATTTGTAAGGCACCCAAAATCAAATGGATACCTAAAAACCATCCTCTTTTGTAGAAAAACTCACAAGCTAGGAGCAAGAAATGGTACCTTGATAGTGGATGCTCAAGGCATGTGACCGGAGATCCATCTCATTTCTCTATGCTAACTAGCAAAGAAGAAGGGTATGTCACATTCGGAGACAACAACAATGGTAAAATCATTGGCAAGGGAACCATAGGTAACAAATCAAGTTTTTCAATTAATGATGTGTTGCTAGTTGATGGTTTAAAACATAATCTTTTAAGCATTAGTTAATTATGCGATAAAGGTTATGTTGTTAGATTTGAATCTAATGTTTGCATCATTGAAAAACCAAACAATGATATATCCATGATTGTTTTAAAATAAAACAATGTCTACACCATAAATATTGATGAATTAAGTAATGAAATGTATTTTTCGGTTTTGAATGATGATGCTTGGCTTTGGCATAGGAGATTAGGCCATGCAAGCATGAAACTAATTTCTAAGATTTCATCTAGAGAGTTAGTAAGAGGAATCCCAAACATGAAATTCGTTAAGGACAAGGTATGTGATGTATGTCAACTAGGAAAACAAATAAAAACTAGTTTCAAATCAAAAAATCAAATTAGCACCACTAGACCATTACAATTGATCCATTTGGACTTATTTGGACCAATTGACATAACAAGCCTAGGAGGTAGCAAATATGCCTTTGTAATTGTGGATGACTATAGTAGATACACTTGGACCTATTTCTTGGCTCACAAAAGTGATTGTTTCAAATATTTCTCTAAATTTTATAAACTCACTCAAAATGAAAAAGGTTTTATGATTTCATCAATTCGAAGTGATCATGGATGTGAATTTCAAAATCATGACTTCCAAAATTTTTGTGAAATAAACGGATATAATCATAACTTCTCTACTCCAAGAAATCCACAACAAAATGGAGTAGTGGAAAGGAAAAATAGAAGTTTATAAAAAATGGCTAGAACCATGTTAAATGAATATAATTTACCAAAATATTTTTGGGCCGAAGCCGTGAATACGGCTTGCTATGTTATGAATAGAGTTCTAGTGAGACCATCCCTATCTAAAACTCCATATGAATTATGGAATGATAAAAAACCCAATGTTTCTTATTTTAAAGTTTTTGGCTATAAATGCTTTATTTTAAATGAAAAGGATGCCTTAGGAAAATTTGATGCAAAATCCAATGAAGGCATATTTCTTGGTTATTCTTCCGTTTCTAAGGCTTTTCATGTTTTCAACAAAAGAACCTTAGTTATAGAAGAATCTATTCATGTGGTTTTTAATGAAATTTCTGAATTTAAGAAGAAAGATTTTGATGATGATTTTGGTCTTGATAATTTGAATTTGAATGAACCCTCTCCTCAAAATGATAACTTGGATGCATCTTCTTCCCAAACTTCCTTACCCAAGGAATGGAAGTATGTAGATGCTCATCCCAAGGAGTTAATTATAGGAGATGCATCGAAAGGGGTTCAAACTCGCTCTTCTTTCAAAGATTTTTGTGCCTATGCCGCTTTTCTTTCTCAAGTTGAACCAAAATGCATTGTTGATGCCCTGAAAGATGATTCTTGGGTTATCGCAATGCAAGAAGAATTGAATCAATTTGAGAGGAATGAGGTATGGAAGCTTGTTCCTAGACCTAATAACCACTTAGTTATTGGTACTAAGTGGGTCTTTAGAAACAAGCAAGATGAATACGGTATCGTGGTTAGAAACAAGGCTAGACTAGTGGTCAAAGGTTTCAACCAAGAAGAAGGTATCGATTACGAAGAGACCTTCGCTCCGGTGGCAAGATTGGAAGCCATTAAAATGCTCCTTGCCTATGCTAGTAGTAAAGATTTCAAATTATTTCAAATGGATGTCAAAAGTGCATTCTTAAATGGTTTTATTTCTGAAGAAGTGTATGTCGAACAACCACCCGGATTTGAAAACTCTCTATTTCCTAACCACGTGTTTAAGCTAACTAAGGCTCTATATGGTCTAAAATAAGCCCCTAGGGCTTGGTATGAGAGGCTTAGTTCTTTTTTAATTTCAAATGATTTCACTAAAGGCAAGGTTGATACTACATTGTTTATTAAACATTTTGAAAATAATTTTCTTATTGTTCAAATTTATGTTGATGATATTATTTTTTGGTCTTGTAATAAATCACTATGTGAATTATTTGCTAAGGATATGAGTGATGAATTTGAGATGAGCCTAACGGGAGAACTAAATTTCTTTTTAGGACTACAAATCAAGCAACTAAGTGATGGTATATTTCTAAATCAATCAAAATACACATTGGAATTGTTAAAACAATTTAACATGGATGGATCAAAAGATATTAGCACTCCTATGAGCACCTCCGCTAAATTAGATATGGATGAAAATGGAGAAAGTTTTGATCAAAAAACTTAGGGGCATGATAGGTAGCCTGCTTTATCTCACTACAACTAGACCTGACATCATGTTTAGTGTAGGGCTATGTGCAAGATTCCAAGCTAATCCTAAGCTATCTCACTTCAAAGCTGTTAAGAGAATCCTTAGACATCTTAAAGGGACTCCTAATCTTGGATTATGGTATCCAAAATCCGATAACTTTGATTTGAGAGCTTATGCAGATACGGATTTTGGTGGATGTAAAATAGATAGAAAAAGCACATCCGGAACATGCCAATTTCTAGGACATGCACTTGTTTCTTGGACTTCTAAGAAACAAAATTCGGTTGCACTATCTACGGTAAAAGCCGAATATATAGCTGCAAGTGCATGCTGTGCACAGGTTATCTGGATGAAAAATACACTAGAAGACTATGGAATTTACTTAAAAAACATTCCTATAAAATGTGATATCACGAGTGCTATCTGTCTAACTAAAAATCTGATTCAATACTCTCGAACTAAGCACATTGACATTAGGCATCATTTTATACGTGATCATGTAAGTAGTAAAGATGTCACCCTTGAATTTGTTGATACAAATCATCAATTAGCGGACATTTTTACAAAACCTTTAAATGAGGAACAATTTGATTTTATTAGAAGGGAATTAGGCATGTTAAATTGTCCTAATAAGTGAGCTTTATTATATGATATCTTTCCTTGAAATTTTGGTTTTCATCGATTTGATTCCAAATCTTTTTGGTTTTTATCTTTCCTCTTGGATTTCTTTTCATTGAATTCTTTTTGACTTCATCCCATCTCTAAAAACAAATTCAAAAAAAATTATTAAAAAAATGAGATTTTTGTGCTACCGGCGGTAGCACCGCCAAATCCGACGGTGGCATCGCTTAGGTAGTCAGCCCCAGGCAGTAGAACCGCTTGCTGGGGCGGTAGTATCGCCCGAACACCCCTTATATAAGGGGTGAGTTAGGGCCGACAGTAGAACCGCTCCCTAACCCGAGAGCTCTCTTCCTCACCTCTCTACACCCCTCTAAAAACTTCCCAAGCATCATTCCTTCCCTCTAGAAGCCTAAAAAGGGGATCTTTCCTTAATTCAAGCTCCCTACCTCTCAAAGGAACAATCTAAGGTAAAAACAGAAATTTTGGTAAAAACTAAAATTTTTCTCCTCTTTTTCTTGTCTAGTTTAATTCCTTCCTTTCAATTGATTATTGATCTATCCTCAATAGAAATGGTTCCTAAAATATCATCAAGAGACAAAGGTAAAAGGGTGGAGGTAGATTCATTTGACCAATCTTTGTTCAAATCAAAAGAAGCTTCCCTTAGATTTTCTGAACTTGTTTGTAGAACCATTCATAAAGGAAAATATGTTGATTTAAATCAATTAGGGAACCTAGAACCCATCATGTGGTTTGCGGACTTAGAGGCCTTACCCATTTTGCAAGTTGTTGAACCTATTTATCCACGCTTGATTAAATTATTTTATGCTAATTTAAGAGTGAATGATGATGGCTTATCAACTTATCTTCTAGGAAATGAGATCCAAATATTTGATAGTACTATATGCTCATTAATTGGAATTGTTGAGAAAGAGTTAGGATGTTATTTTAGAGGGAAATGAGACATGGACACAATCGGAGCCACCCACTCTAAAGCCTTAGAAACCATGTTTGCAAATCCAAACTTAGGCATAATCCCCAAGAGTTATGAATATTTGTTACCTTTTAACTCTAAAATTTTACATCACATTCTTGTAAGCATTATCATTCCTAAACAGTTTCATCATGATGAGATCAGTTTCACTGAGTTAGGTACCATATATTGGATCATGACCAGACAGAATTTTTATTTTGGATACCTAATCTGGCAGCACATGATATAAGTCCTTTCTAAAGGATCAATATTACCATATGGAGGATTAATAACTAAACTATTGCATGCCCATAATATTTGCATTCCACCTAATGAAGAAGTAATACAAGTAGACAGATTTAACATCATTGATGTGAAACTACTTAGGTGACTTAGGTGTACATTCGAGCATGAAATAGAGGTTAGACAACCTAGGAGAAGTGATATACCTCCCCCACCAGTAGACCATCCCGAAACACCAGTCTTTAGGGGAAGTGAATCTCCTCCTCTTGATCCTTTTGATGCAGCTCCATCGATTGCGCCTTGACTCCACCTTCTGACGATCCGATCATGAGAGAGTTAAATGAAGTAAAATTACAGTAAATTAAAATTTTAAAGGAAATGCGAAAGATGAACCAAAAGATAGATCACATGTATAGACACTTTGGCATTCCTCCTGAGGAGTAGTTTGTTGTATTTTCTTTTTGAACATTGTAAACTTGTGTGCAACTTTGACATCTATGCAGCTTTGACATATATGTTGTATTATCTTCACTACATCTTCTTGGGCACTGTGGAATGATATTCGGATTTCTGAATGATTTCCTTTTCCACATTTGTGATATTTTTCGGACATCCTTTATTGTTACATATATTTGGATGCGCACTCATAATATGAATCCCTCTTTTCCTTTTTGTTGATGATAAAGGGGGAGAAATAATATGTGAACGCAATTGTCATACGTTGAAAGTTATATGCATTTCCCATGCTTTACAAGTTATTGCAAGTTATATACTTAAAATGCTTATTTAGGTTCTTGATATCATATTTTTATTGTGTATACTTCATTGATATCATTTGATACCTATTTGACATCTTAATGATGAATGTCCAACATCGACTTTGTCATCATTAAGTAAATCATGAAGTTTTTCTTTCATATGTTAAACTTATTGTGTTGAATTCAAAATTTGAATTCAAGCAATTTTTATTATCTATGGCATATAGAAAGGGGGAGTTAAGAGTAACTCCATCATCAATTGATTGTCATCATAAAAAAAGGGGAGATTGTTGAATCTCGAATTTTGATGATGAAGTCAATTGGTGAAATATTTGTTCTAATTTACTTTGTCGAGATAAGTGTGTAGGAACAACTACGAGGGGAAGAAAACATAAAACGATTTACCGAGGTCAAGTCCATCGGGGGTTCAAGAGTTCATCGGAAGTCTGAGAGATCGTCGGAAGTGTTGCCGGAACCATCCAAGATCGAATCAGGGACTTGCCAAAGTTTTCGGAAGTTCATCGTAAAGATCGTCGAAGGTTCGCGGAACTTACCGGGAAGATTCGGACGCTAGTCGAAGACTCATTGAGCTCGCCATACAATCCGGGAGTATGCTGGGAGTCCGCTAGAAGCAATCCGAGGGAAGTATCAAAAGCCTACCGGAATCTCGCTGTAAAGCTCGCCGAAAGTTGACTTGAAGAGTGTCGGGTCAAATCACTTTGAGTTATGTTTTTAAGTTCGTAGTTTGCACATGAGTAGAGCAAGGATTTAGAAAAATTCTGCCTAAATTCGGTGGGGGCCAACCGGGCCTCTACTGGGCCGAGTTGGGCCTTAAACAGGGCCCATTCACCTTGGTTTGAATGGGCCAAAGCGTGAATCACCTACCAAGCTGGGCGGTGGCACCGCCACTGAAGCGATAGCATCACCCCTGACACATTGACACAAAGCGTAGCACCGCCTGATTGCCGTGATGGAGTGGTAGCACCGCTTGGTAGGCGGTGGTGGTCCGCCCAGTGTGTTAGTCAATGAGATCGACACAAAGTGTGGCACCGCCTCTGACACCGCCAGAACCAGGAACTCCAATTTGATTTCAAATTTGGAGCTCAAATTTGAATCCATTTTGGATCTATAAATACCCCCCCTTTCTCAGCTGAAAGGGCACCCTTTTAAGAGTTAAAAAAAATCTTGAGTTAAAGTCTTTGATTAGTCTTGAAAAGTCTTGTCTCTTGCTAAGTGTTCACCTCCTCCTTGTTCTTAAGAAATCTTGTAAGAGTGTGAACCTCTTGTAAAGGGTTGTGAAAGGGGTATTTGGTCCTTCCCCTTCAAAGGATTTGCTAGTGGAAGAGCGGAGCCTCATCGTGAAGGCTTCAAGAGTGGATGTAGGTCATTTGACCAAACCACTATACATCATTGTGTTCATGAATGTATGAGTGTTTACATTTTTGAATCATTTCATTACTTTGCTGCAAGTTGTTTAGTTCCGTGTTATTTCCTTTACTTAAGCAATTACTTTCAAGTTCTCTTTCATCAAATCGAAATCTTTCTACGAACTTGTGTTTTTGTAAAATCGATTTCAAAAGTACGGTTTTAATCTGCTGCACTAATTCACCCCCCCCCCTCTTAGTGCCTTTTAGATTCTAACATTAATTTCATCATCAAAATCTAAGATTCAACACGTGTTACATGATATGTACTCTTTTTACATATTATTTATTTGATATTTTTCTCACTTTATATTACTTGTTGCATGTATACATATATTGTGATATCCATGGATCTATGCAATGAGAATCAAACTTGTGATGAGATTACAATAACGAGACCAATTCACCTTTAAACACAAACCCTAAATAATCTTGATCATAGGTTACTCGAGAGGGACATCGAGATAATCGAAAAGACTGGTGTGTTATATACTCGTCCATATAACTGAGGTAGCTAATCTCATAGCTGCTTCTATGGGGATACTATAAATACAGTGCAAGTGCTCATTGGAGAATGAGTTTACTGATTGATCCACTCACGAAATGCTAGATGGTTGATGATACCTCATTGTTAGACAACGATTTTGTCATCCCAATAGTATACTTGGTTTTTAGACTTGAGACACCAAGGATGTCATGTATGAATACTCTAATCTTTGATACCAGACTTATAGGTTTAGAAGTTCCAGATCTAGCACAGTCGATCATCGGGAGTGATAGCCAACCTTACGAGGGCTATTGAGTGTCGATAGAGGATCATCCACTCTTAATGCCATAAGAGGAATATCTCATGTACTGTTGCTCAAATAAATCCCTAGCTAGGGTCATTTGGATTTAGAGAAAAAGAGTTTTCCGAGAGAATCCAATCTGAGTGAGACTCGAGTAGAAACCATATAGGCTTGATAGCACCATGCCTGATACACGATCTCTAGGATATTAGATGGATGAGAGACTATAGGTATACGATAACTAAGGACATATATGTTTAAAGGATTGGATTCTCTTGTATTATTTGGGGACTACGGCGTAGTAGCCTAATATGTCCATAGTCGATGAGTCGAGTGAATTATTATGGAGATAATTATTTATTGAGTCAGAAGGAGTTCTGATAGGTATGACTCACGACCAACTTGATATTGAGCCTAGAGGGTCAAACACATTTGGTAGGTGCTGCGACAAGTAGAGGTTCGGATATAAGATATCCATTGGAGCTCCTATCTTATTGGATATCCAATAAGCCCCTAAATTATTGGATCTTATAGATGAGATCCAATAAGAACTAATAAGAGATTATTATGTAGAGACCCACTAATCTAAGAGGCTTGGGCAGTTGGATGAAGATCTAGTACCCAATAGGGCATGATCCATTAGGGTTAAGTTGATAGAAGATCTCTATAAATAGGAGGGAACTAAAGAGTCATAGGCTAGGTTCTTTTTTACTGCCACCTCATATTCTCCTCTCTCCTTCTCTTCCTTAGCCAGCAACCCTATTTGGAGCATGTGGACAACAAGAAATGTCGACCTCTTCTTGATTGCGTGGTGCACGTAGTGAGAAGATTTGAGTAGCGATTTGAGGAGCATCTTCATAGCCTCTACTATGTGGATCACCGCTAGAGAGAAGGATGCTTAGCCTTCTTTATCATCTCCCATAGATATATAGGAATGCAAGGATATACAATCTCCATAGGTAATAGAATTTTCTTATACGCATAGTTTTCGATTTTGTGGGTTTTTGCACACCAATCTTTGTACAACGATAGGAAACCTTTTTTTCTACAAGAAATATGTGATTTTTATTTTTCCACTATGCATGTGATATCGTCGCAGATTTCTCAATAATCCATAGCTTACCTTCTAAATAGAGTTTCGACTAAGTCGGTAGTGTCTATATCATATAAGATATAGAAAGGGAAGAAGTCCAATCTTAAGGTTGTTAAGATTTGGGGCTGCCCTACCTACGTTAAGAGATACAACTTCGACAAGCTAGAATCTATGATGTAACAGTGTAAGTTCATGAGATACCCCAAGGAAACTTGTGGGTATTATTTTTATCACCCCGAGAATCAAAAGGTTTTTGTAGCTAAGAGAGCAGTATTCCTTGAGAAGGAACACATTCTTGATAAAGATAGTGAGAGCGTAATAGAGTTGAGCGACGTTGGAGAACTTAGCTCAAGTACCATTCTACAGCCACAGTCTATTCAAGTACCTAGCATATAAGTTCGGACTTTACAAAGATCTAGTAGAGTGTCTCATCCTCCTGAGAGAAATGTGAGACATATCAGAAGAGAGGATGTTTAAGATATTGATCCTCAAATCTATGAGGAGGTTATTACATGTATAGACTCTAAAAAGTGGTAAGAAGTCATGAATTATGATATAGATTTCATGTACTCCAACAAGATTTAGAACATAGTTGATGTACCCGAGGGTATCATACCCATTGATTGCAAGTGGATCTTCAAGAAGAAGATCATAGTAGATATAAATATGAAGACCTATAAAGTAAGACTAGTGGTTAAGGGATATCGTGTGGAAGGTAAAAAGTTGATTATGATAAAATCTTTTCACCCGTAGCTATGTTAAAATCTATCTAATTTCTATTAGCTATTGCAGTACATTATGATTATGAGATCTGATAGATGAATGTAAAAATCATGTTCCTCAATGGCAACCTCGAGGAGTAGGTATATATGATACAACCTAAGGGATTCATATCCAAATATAATCCAGATAAGGTGTGCAAGTTGTTTAAGTTCATTTATGGACTAAAGCAAGCTTTTTGAAGTTGGAACATAAGATCTGATGAAGCAATCAGATCTTATGACTTCATTAAGAATAAAGATTAGTCTTATGTGTACATGAAGGTAAGTGAAAGCGTTATCATCTCTGTAGTATTATATATCGATAAGATCTTGATTATTGAGAATAGTGTAAGAATGTTATCTATTGTAAAGATTTTGTTATCTAGGTATTTATTTATGAAAAACTTAAGAAAAGTATCCCACAAGAGAGAAGACCAAAAATTAGCTACAAAACATCATGGTTGCTCACCTTCCGAATCTCTACTGGGTCAAACCACACACATCCTCCATTGTTTTTCAATTCAATCCCTTTGTACCAAATCCAACCCCACCATTTACTTTAGTTCGAGAGAAAAGAATAATACTCGAATGAGTAAAATCACCCAAATACCCCTTACTGCTCTTGAGCTACTATCCTTGAAATGTATTATTGTCTTAATTGTAAATAATTATATATACAAATAT
Organism: Musa beccarii; assembly: GCA_024322285.1. Taxonomy (NCBI): domain Eukaryota; kingdom Viridiplantae; phylum Streptophyta; class Magnoliopsida; order Zingiberales; family Musaceae; genus Musa; species Musa beccarii. The sequence continues at coordinate 3,164,263 of CM044398.1, read as the reverse complement.
ATATACACACATATATATATACAAATATATACAATATATATACATATATACATATATATATATACATATATATATATATGTATGTATATACATATCTACATACATATATATATATATATATACATATATATATATATATATACACATATATATATACATATATATATATATATATACACATACATACATATGTATGTATGTATATATGTGTATATGTATGTATATATATATATATATATATATATATATATTTGTATATGTATATATATGTATATATATTTATGTCTGTTTATATAATATATATATATATTATTTATGGAGAATTCCCAAAACTATCCATTGGTTTTAGCTTCTTTTTTTTCAAAAAAGTCTCATTTTTATTGTTTTCATTAGATCAATCCTATATTTCAAAATTTAAAAATAACCCCTATTTATTTCTCTTTGATCTCTTTACGATCAATTCTTTTTTAGTCTGATTCAATGCATTAAGAATCGATTTGATAAAATAAACTAAACCATATTAATATTAAAAATATAAATATAAAAATCATGTAAAAATTATAAAATTATATAATCAAACTCGTTATTTTAAGCTAATATATAATATAATATTTTTTATTTTCCATTAGAAATTATATATCATAAAATTTGCAATAAATCATTATTAAAAATATATTATATTATTTTAAAATAATTTTATTATAAAACTTTGATCTATTTCTTATTTTTTATCTTTTTTAAATAATTAAAAAAATAACATGGTTAGAATTTATTTAATATACCATCAATGTGACAGCTGGCATCTTATGAATGGAAAGATACCGCTCACCTTTTTGAGGGATAAAATTTAAAAGTTATAAAAAGGAAAAAAATTAAAAATGGGATACTTTTTGAGAAAAGCCAAAACCAAAATCTTGTTTCCAAAATTTGCCCTATGGATTTTAAGTGGGAACAAAAAAAATAATCCACTTAAAATGAATTTTTTGCAACTTATTTAATGTGTGTATATATATAGTGTTGTATTTGAGATGGTAAATAAATAAAAAAAAGAATTAAACGAGGATAAACATGTAATTTTAAGATCAGCAATGGGATAATAACGTTTGGCAACAACATTTAGGTATTGCCTTCGACCGACCCCCACTGCTTGGGGAAATAAAACGGAGCATAAATAGTCGGCTTCGTCGCATCGGCTTAGTCGATCGCAAACCAAAACCCCCGCCGCGGATTCGAACGCGCGCTCGCGGAAATCCTACCCTCGCCCTCCTCCTCTTACCTTTCCCCTGCGAAACGTTCCCCGTTTTGATTCCACTAACGTCGAGATTGGGCGATCGAAGAACCAAGCGTACGATCGTGGTGATCCGAATGACTGGCGGATGGTCCGATCATTGTCGCTGTTGAAGATCGTGAGCCCTTGCTGGAAGTGGGCTAGATTTAGTCATGACTCCGCCGCCCGAGCCGAAGGCCTCCTCTGGTACAAGGACCTCGGTAGCCACGCCGTCGGGGAGTTCTCGATGGCGGTGGTCCAGGCCAATAACCTCCTGGAGGACCGGAGCCAGATCGAGTCCGGGCCGCTGGGCTGGAACGAGGCGGCGGCGGATGCCCCCCACGGCACGTTCGTAGGGGTCTACGACGGCCATGGCGGCCCGGAGGCGTCACGGTACATCGCGGATCATCTGTTCCCTAACCTCAAAAGTACATATTTTTTCTCACTTTGTTGAGTTGAATTATGTTTAATGTGTTATTCATCAGATTGCAGTTTAAACATAGATTTGATTAAATTTGGTGTTCCCTTCATTGGTAGGCGTTCTGCATTGGAGATTTTCGCCTAATTGTTATTGTCTCTGAATTGTGTTTCTGTATATGTTCTATTGCCTATTATACCATCAGTGTGACACAGTTGGCATCCTATGGATTCCATTGCACATCTGATCTTCTGAATTTTACCCCAAGATTTGCTTTATCATCTTTTAATTCGTGATATTTAATGACCTGAATTGATTTCTTTTGGTAATGATAAGTTAATAACTTTTTATTGACACTTATTCTGCAGCCTATGTTTTGCTCGTTGTAATCAAAAGATTCACGTCTTTAATGAAAAATCAGTGGTCTGAAAGCTACTTTTAATTAGCATGTAATTGCTGTGGTAACAGTGGACATGATGTGCAGAATTTGCATCAGAACAACCGGACATGTCAGCAGATGTAATAAGGAAAGCATTTTCAGCCACCGAAGATGACTTCATCTCTCTTGTGAGAAAGCAGTGGCTCATCAAGCCACAGATTGCCTCTGTTGGTTCCTGTTGTTTGGTCGGTGTCATATCTGGTGGGATGCTTTATGTGGCAAATGTTGGAGATTCTCGAGCAGTGCTAGGGAGATTTGAAGAAGGTATTGCAGAGGTTACAGCAGTACAAATGTGCACCGAGCACAATGCAAGCTTTGAATCTGTGAGGAATGAGCTGCGGTCGTTGCATCCTGATGATCCAAATATTGTGGTTTTGAAGAACAAGGTTTGGCGTGTCAAAGGCCTTATACAGGTAATCCATCTTCTGAAACTGTTTTGCCCATTATTGAGTTGAAATTGATTTCATGCATATTCGTTGCATCTGAACACCTTTATTTCCTATAATGTTGGTACATCAACATTCACTTTAAATAACTTTTGTGTATTGCATCATGACAATGTCCTTGGGGTGAGAGGAGGGTTTTTGGAGATTGAATAATTTCTTTTGTGTGACGCTTGAGGCCTAGACAATTCTAATGGCTTGTTTTCTCTAGAAACTTCTGTCCCAAATTAAACTCGGATAGTTGGCTATATCGCTTTCTATTTTAGTGTTACATCATAACCAAAATCGAACCTCAAATTATTTTTAAATTAATTTAACTTGGTTAAAATACAAAATACGAATTTCAGTTGAACTGCCACTTGGAGTCATTTTGAACCTATGCTATGAAATTTGTTATCTTGCAGAATTAGTCATTTGGGTTTTTAGTCTGCAACAGTTTCTTTGCACATGACCCTAAAGGTGTGTAGTTTGTAACATATTGGCCATTGACCAATATTTCTAGATAATCCTTAATGTGGATGGCAGTGTTTCTGTCTGGCTTTTGTGCACACAAGAAGATTTTAGGAGTTAGAAAATTGGACCATGAATATCTTCTAAACATCTTCTACCTCTTGATTTCTTTAATTTCTGCAGGTTTCAAGGTCTATTGGAGATGCTTATCTGAAAAATGTGGAGTTCAACCGTGAACCTCTATTGTCAAGGTTTCGGCTGCCCGAACCCTTCGAAAAACCAATCCTTAGTGTTGAACCATCAATAGTGACACATAAACTCTGTCCTGAAGATCAATTTTTGATCTTCGCATCAGATGGTTTATGGGAGCATTTGACAAATGAAGAGGCTGTGGATATGATCCATAACACACCTCGTAGTGTAAGATCATCTTCTCTCTTGTTTTCCTTTAGGTTTTATCTTTTGAACAGTACAAGTCATGTATTTCCGTTTTTTGTGAACTTTTTACCTTTATCAGATATATGATCACATCATGGCTCTAATATGATGCACTGCTATATTACCAAGATTTTTACTGATACATAAATCACTTCTTTTAAAATGGTGATTTTTACTGATACATTAATCACTTTTTTTTAAAGTGGTGATTTTTACTGATACATGAATCACTTCTTTTAAAATGGTGATTTTTACTGATACATCAATCACTTTTTTTTAAGTGGTGATTTTTACTGATACATAGATCACTTCTTTTAAAATGGTGATTTTTACTGATACACAAATCACTTCTTTTAAAATGGTGATTTTTACTGCTACATCAATCACTTTTTTTAAAGTGGTGATTTTTACTGATACATAAATCACTTCTTTTAAAGGTGGTAATTGGATGCTCTTTCTGGTTCCTTATTGATGAGTAATCTTGTGCATTTCTGTAAACACTCATGGAAGTCTTTTCTTATTTGAAAAGTTACCAGTCAAATGCTTATGCATCATAGATCATATTTTAAGTTTGAGTTGATATAGTGGACTTGTTTTTGAGTCACACTTCACTAATAAATTTACAAGTTTCTATATAAGTGCTCTCAGTCCAAAGTAACAAACCCTACTACTTCAGGATTCTTAGTTTCATCAATGCAATTAATTCAGCAACTTATTTTGTTGATTATGATTCTGAGCAGCTTCATATCGTCTTCTGCTTTTTGCTACGGAATTCGTTTTCTGATGCTTAAGGTTCAGCTTTCCATCTGCTATTAAATATCCAAATTTCACGACAGTTAACCTATAGTGCTTAATCATGAAGGGAATAGCAAGGAGACTTGTCAAAGCTGCACTTCAAGAAGCAGCAAGGAAAAGAGAGATGAGGTACTCTGACCTGGAAAAGATGGATCGTGGCACCAGGAGACATTTCCATGATGACATAACTGTCATTGTTCTATTTCTAGACTCTGCTTTGATAAATAAGAACTTGTGCCATTGTCCGATCCTTTCGCTTAAAGGAGCTGGTGTTCCTACCTAAGCAGAATCTGATCCGGGATGTGAGTCAGAATCTTCACTTACTCCGCGACCTTGGATCCAGATGTTGGTATCAGACCATGAGCAAACATACAAGAATCTGGTGTTTGAAGAGGTGTATAGCATCATAGGAAGACGATTTTTTGATCTAACATGACGATATGAACATTTGCACCAAAATTAGATACAATTAGCAATTATGGAACTTTTGTTTGCTTTGTTTGACAGTGGAGGGCTTGGCTTCGTTTGTGACAAAACCTTGTTCAACTATTCAGCCTATTTGATGCACAGGTATAGGGATCCAAGTGATATTGCGAATTTGCTTGTGAAATAATACTCGTGCTTATTATTGAGCAACAGGACAATATTTGACTCCTGAGTCATTTAATGTTGCTCTTTGGTTTGGCAGTGAGACTGAGGCTGTTTCCAGCTTCCACGGCATTTCTTCTCGTGGGAAGTAGCGTTGGTTTCAAGGTGAGAAGATGAATCTGGATGCAGTTCCACTTGCTGATATCTCCGTTGAAGCATGAAACTGAGTCTGAAGGGTGAAATAATCTTTGAAACTTATTTCGATGGTAAAAAATATTTCTCTTGTCGCCTTGGTGTTGTATGATTTCAGTAGGAACTTAGGTGAAAGAAATCCCATTAGAAGTTGGAAGCATATCGGTAGATTAGTCTCGTTTGTATCCTGTACTAGCGTGAGACCTCACTAATTGGCCATCAACTTGTCGCAATCACGGTTGATGGATTAATCAATTGATTAAGTTTATTGTTCTTGAATCATTAATCAATATGTTTATTTAGTCCTTATAAACCAATACTTTCCATTCTATATGTTGACAAGTTGTGTAAACAAATTGAACAAACAAATGCATTATGAGGCCCAACACCCATGATTAACTTCCATTATTTTAATTGCCCCTACACATTGTAAAATTAATTTGTTGAATAAATACACACATAATAGTAAGGAATATATTAGATTCATATCGTTAAATATTGATGTATTGAGATATATCACTAATATTTCAAAGATAAGGAGAAAAGAAAAACGTAGTGGAGGAGAAAGAGGAAGGAAGAAGGGGATGTGATGGAGGACGAAGGAAAAAAAGGGAAATGATGGAGAAAGAGAAAGGAGTAGAAATTAAAATTAAAAAAAAGGAGGAGAAAGGTAGAGGAGAAGAAAGAAGAAGAGGAGATGGAGAAAGAGAAAGAAGAAGAAATAAGAAAAAAAAAAGTGGGAGAAAGGTAGAGGAGAAGAAAGAAGAAGAGTAGGGGAGGGTCTAAGAGAGATAATAGATATTAAACAACAATAGTAACATCGACTGAGAGTAGTAGAGAGGAGGATAACAATGAGAGGGCTCATGAATCGTTATTATATATATATATATATATATATATATATATATATATATATATATATATATATATATATATATATATGAGTTGGATTGGATCGTTCGAAAGAAGATGATCTGCATATTAATCTACGATTGCATCGAAACATTTTACCTGTTCCATACCGATTTGAGTGTTACGACAATATCTACATTATAGTACATTGGAAACTCAAATTTTATTATTATATTAATATCTTTTTAAATCACTAAAAATAATCGACACCACAATGTACTATTCTAAATATCTTATTATTTAAAATTGTGTACTCAAAGTGATGGTTATTACGGAAATGTGATTGCCAACTAGGATTGATTTAAGTTACTCAGTAGAAGTTTGTGGAATTTAGTTAACTTCTTGCCTAATTTATTGGATATGGAGCCTCAATATTTTATCTAAACTTCAATAAACTTATTGGACTGGAGATGGGTCCTCGTTCTTACCTGCACGCAACAATGCCCACCAACCTGGTACCGTACGAATCCTGTTTTGAATTCATAAGTTTATCGGATTCGGGTTCTAGTGAATGCAATCCGATAACACCGTTGATTGATTCCTTTTTGCAGTCCCTGACTCCGTAGTAGAGCAATCGACAGTCGCCATCGCTACATTGCCTTCGACTCTTTTACGACTCCATCCAATAAATAAGTATCGAAGGTGATGGCTAGTTAGCTACCAAATTTGTAATAGCGAGCATAATTAATAAGGACCTTAAATCTTATCTTCATCACTGTTGCCAAGAATAGATATGTTGGTAGTGGTCAATAATGGCTCATTATTACAAAGCGGCGTGTTTGTATACGAAAACTTCTGACCTCTTGATTGTGCGCTACATCTTAACCATTAGTATACCATGGAGATACTAACCCTTTCATTCTCATTAATGATATTAACACAGCATGATCTAATAAAGTTGTTACCAACTTAACTATAGTTACACTAGTATTTTATGTGCAAACTTTAGGATGAGATTTCGAACTCTCATACACCAAAGCTAATCTTTTGGTTGTAAAGGTAACATTTCATTATAAACCACATCAGGTTGAATGTTCCCTTGGATCATTAAAATATCTTGTAGATGACTATATTTATCACCCAATAAAGTAGCATTTTCTTCTAAACCTCTTGCAGGGAATGGAGGTAATTATAAGCAGCTTCTCATTCAACTAGGAATTGGTTGTGGCGTTTATGTAGCTACCGATCAAAAACATAAAGAATTATGTTACATTTGGCCGGTCATTATTCTGAGTATGTTAGTAGTTGATCTATACTTGCATTTATTTGATGATATGTTCTAATTCTTGAGTATGTTAGTAGTTGGATCATATGCACATGATTGCAGAAATTAACATGCATCCACAATAATCTAACAGAAGAAATTGCAGAAATTAACTGGACCAGACAACCCTTCGGTTTAACCTTCTTGTCAGGCAACTTAAAAGACTATTATTCATGAACTTGTAGCATTTAAAGCAGTAGCTTTTGGAATCTGAAATATGTAATGATGCAATTAGGAGTACAGAAATCAGATCCAAAGTTTGTAGCCTTTGGTTGTCCTAGTGTGTAGGTCACTGCAAATATGTAGCAGATTGAGTGAATCAACCAGCTAAAATGCAACAAAGATTCTGTACCCTCAGCAAAGATAACCTCATCACACCAACCAATCCATACCATGGAGAGAGCACATCCATCTATTGGAGAACTCGCATTGTGATAGGATTGTTGAGACAGAAACTCCTGTTTTTCCAACAGATGGCGTTCATTGCGTCAATTCGCGTAGGGAAGTGGACAAGTGAAACCCTTGTAGGATCTGGGAAACCTTGCCTGAAGTGAGAAAATAATGTCAGGTACCTTATGTTAAATGATACAAACCTAGATAAATGCAAATAATGGGGGAGTATGACACCTGAGAAAGGTCTGAAATCTGGAAGAATCAAAGTTGCAACCGCTCAAAAAGCGCTCTATGTCTTCTTGTAAGGCATTACGAGGAATACCTTGCAGCAGAACCTGTCAAACATTTTAACACAAATATTCTATCAGTTTAACCACGAGCTAAGACAGAAATAAAGAACATAATCACAGAATAGTTTTTACAGTATAATATATCACACTGCAATTAGTCATCTGACTTATGGGTGAACAATATATCCAAAATAGCTGTTCAATATTTCAGCCAAAACAAAAGGCAATTGTGACAATACAACTGCATGATGAAGACAGTGCAAACCAAGAATCAAACTCAGCATGCATTGGCCATGGTTACTTAAATGATAAACTAATGACAATTAATGATGTATAGGAATAGTTATTTGCCTTGGCAGAAATAAAAGATTATAGGCTTCAATAAGTTAGCCACCATTGGATAACCAAAACTTCACAAAATTTTACTGGTCTTGAAACATCTGCATGCATACATTAGTTGACAATAGAATATAGATACTTCATATCCTGTCTAGGTTTTAAAAAAAGTAATCAAATCCTGTGTCTACTGTCTTTAAATAAGTTTCAAGTGGTGTCCAACTTTCTTTTCTCCCAATCAAAAATGAATTTTGGAGACAAGTTCACCTACAACCTCTCTAGAGTCCTCTCTCAGTCTCTCCATGTGCTCTTCATTTCTAAAATCTCTTTACTCCATCGTTATCGCCTGCTAACAATTCTTATTTAATAATGCAATCATCACTATGGTTTTTAATTTATCTAATCTTGGATAAGATTGCAGATTTGATTGCTTCGTTCATTGTTTTATTCATCCAATAGTAAGAAAACCTTCAGCTTGACATTTTATAACACCCAATAATATGCAAACATCTCTAGCTGCTAAGATTCTCTCGATAGTCACTTAAGCTTTGATCAATATCAAAAAATCTCAGGTCCTCTGCAGCTTCCTTACCATCTTAGATAGTGCAAGCAAATCTAACATTCTGGTCACCCAAACAAAGATCTTACTTCCTACCAAAATATAGATCAAATTCTTGAATTTTCTTAATGGAGAATTGCACCAAACAAACTGAAACCCATAATCGATAATCTGCCAATATGAAAATCACTTCATTGTCTATATGTTGGATCTGTTGGAAAAGGGAATCAATGTAACCGTTGCATAGTAATGGAAAATCATTAAGGTTTGTGCGTGATCATCAAGGGCACAGCTCTGGTAGTTGAAATCCAAGCAATCATCAATAGATTATGCTAATGTTCAACAATCACTTCACTTTGTCTTCAGAGGACATGAAGAAATTCATCTTGATCTAAACCCAAAAATCTCCTTCCAAATTGCAAGTAATCTTACCTTTATGCTTAATCATCTACTTTAAGCTATCTATCAGATTAGCGTGCAAATTCTCTACAAATATGGAATAAAGTAATAGCATGCGTGTATGTACATGATATCCCCAACTAATAGAATTCACTAAATTAGACTCTTGAAAATTCCTCACTCTTAAGGACTGACGATTAAATAATGCACATAAATATTAGATAACCAAATATTTTGACTTTAATAAAGAAATATAATAGATTACTCACTGCTTTCCCATCATATGAGGTTGTAAGGTCCCAATGGGAGCGATCCACCTGTAAGATAATAATTATGATCATTCAGCTAAGAAGTTCATTGAATAAATCAACTAAACTTTGGAAAATGGGTTTAGATGCCCTTACTTTCTCTAACTTGTACAGGCGGCCTTTTCTAACAGTTTGCCTCACTGCCATGTCAAATGAAGATCGGGAAGAGAACTGCAACAACCTATTTTCACAAGTAATGTTTTGGCTTTCAGATTGTCAATCTTTTACATATAAAGTGTGTAGTATAATGTCAATAGTATTAATACTATTACTAAAGAAACAAACATCAAAAATATATGTTCCACTTGTCCAAATTTACAAAATTAAATGATGCTGAACATGTTATCTGGTTCTTCATGCATCACACACAAAGAGATTAGATGAAAGTAAAATTAATTCGGTGCACATCATGTTACAAAAAATTTATAGAACAATCAAAGAGCTCAAAAAAAAAAAAAAAAAAGCCAGATTTTTCACTAAATATTCTTTTTTTCCTCATAAGGCATGAGTTTCTTTACAACAAACATTAAACTCTTTGAAATGATCGGTTTCTAATAGTTCTTTGGAAGAAGTTCAGAAGGCATGAAGACAGAAGACCATGGTAAAGGGCATGATTTTTTTAAACAACAAACATTAAACTCTTCGAATCTTGTGGTTTCTAAAAATTCTCTGGAAGAAGGTCAGAAGCATACAGACAGAAGATCACGGTAACTGTTATTGATTGGCCAAGTCAAATCCTAAAATATACCAAATTCACTAAATGGCAACACTACAAAAAACATTTTCTTTTATATATCAACTACATGCTAAGTATGTGATTCCTTTTCCCAGTCAAAAGGTTAGCTTAGCATTCACCATGTGCAATAAAAAAGAACAAAGGAAGTGTGACTATATTACATTAAATGGACCCCTTGCAGACAATCGGGCAACAAGATGTACATCCATGCAAACAATATCCAGTTTGTGACGAATTTGCTTTATATTATCCATGAAAACCCACAGGAACTAAATCAATGAAACAGGAGAATAAAAGAAAGACATACATGCCGAGTGGATTATATGCCTTGTTGTACTCAACTTTTATATCAGTAGTTGACAAATTACATCCCTCGAAGAAATGAATAACGTCAGTCTTCAGTGCATTTCTCCCAGTGCCTGTCAATTTACCGAAGACCAAACCTGAATATAGAAGGGAACTGTTGGTAAGTATACCGTGTGTCATAACCAATCGTAACAGGAAAGTCAGCATTTTGACAAGAAATGAACTTGAGATATGAACACGTGATGTGTGGCCTAGTGATGTAATCCCAGTGCCACACTATGAGCATGATGTACTATTAAGACAATGTTTGCACAACATCAAACTACAATATCAGCAAAAATAATCGATGATCTAAAGCCTAAAGTTCGAACTTAGCATGAGGCATTTGACTCGAATCGAGAACCCCGATAATGCAGGATTGCAACCCTACCTTCCTCGGAAGACCGAAGAAATGGATCCTCTGAAGCATCCTGCGGCTTCTCGCCCTCGGTGGAAAGGCGTCTCAGCTGAACCATTCGAATGAGGGGATGGTCCTGAGGCGAAATCCTCGATCTCAGGGCGCTCTTGAGGAATAGCAGCTTCGAAGCCGGCATATTTCTTCCCCTTCGAACTGGTGCCCCTCTCTCCCTCCGCCCCGATTCCTACCTCTATGACCTAAATTGATGATCCCGTGTTAGTTTTCAAACCTTGGGCCGGTGACCGTTCTGGGCTTTTATATGGGCACAAGTGAACCCAACCCGTTTTGACCATCAATTACAGGCCTGGGCTTATATGTTTGATCTAGTCAAAATCCGACCCGATGAGGCCTAATGATGGGCCAGGGCTTCTCAAAGCTATATATATATATATATATATATATATATATATATATATATATATAATAATAATAATAATAATAATAATAATAATAATAACTTATCTAATGATCCACAATATTCACCAATAATCTCGTTCTCAATTTAGTTTAAAAATTTTAAAATATCAATTTTTATTCAAATATCATTTTTTTTAGTTGCATTATTTTGGACATGCCATTAATTTATTAGATCTTGTTTGAGTTATTATTCTGTATGTTTAATATAGTTGATTCCCTTGTTAACTTTCTTTTATGCCTTTAGAAACATTATATTATTTCTTGAAATAATTGATTCCAACCCAATCTAATTTTCGTACGATCAATATAGAAAGTCGTTTATTTAGTCGGAAGATGGACATTTTGGTCTTAAGCTCAAGCTGGTTTGACTTCCCGGTGGGCCCAAATGTTGACGGGGCCCAAGTCACCGTTCGCCCGCGCGGGCAGTCCACGAGACGACGGCCAGTCAAACTACCCTACCGGTCAAACACGGCCCCTCTTTCGCCAGCTGTACCGTGATCCTCGCCTCATTGCGCAATCACGCCCTTGATCGATCCATCCGACGGCTGTGACGTGACTTCGGGTGCCGAATGGTTCGATTTCGCGGCCGTGCTTTTTTCGCTACCCGAAGTACTCGATCCGACCCATCTCGCTCTCTCTCTCTCTCTCTCTTCCTCTCTCCCTCTCTCTCTCTCTCTCTCTGCCCTCTCTCTCTCTCTCTCTCTCTCTCTCTCTCTCTCTCGCGTAGGGTTAAGTCTGTCTCTCGGTCTCTCCATCCATCGATTCGATGCCAAGAGTTGTGGATCCACGCTAGTATGTTAAAGTTACTTCCTGGCTTTCTTTGGCTCGTTCTGAAGCTCCCTTTTTTTCTGAATCCAGTGCGTCCTGCTGGCGAAAAGCTAAAATTCGACTCATTCCCTATTTTTCGAGCCTAAATATGGGGGTTTTGATGCATTTTGGCTCATTTTGGGTTTATTTTGAGTAAAAATTTCATCTTGCTTGTTGTTTAGGTTTGAGAGGATGTCGATCTGGTTCTGATTGGAGTCGAGGAGTACGATTTAGGGTTTCTTTCAGGCGCTGATTGAGAGGGCGAGTGCGGCGATGGGAGGTGAAGAGGATTCCGCCGCCGGGCCGCTCCCTGGTGGCCGGAGAACTTTCTGGAGATCGGCGTCGTGGTCTGCTTCCCGGACCTCTGCCCTGGACGACCCCAGGGACTGTGCCTCCGAGGAGAAGAGCGCGAGCAATGGGCCGTTCAAGCACCGCATGGTACCTCCTCTTACCCCTAGATCCCAGACCCAGAAGGCTAGGTCTTGCCTCCCGCCTCTCCAGCCGCTCGCGATCTCCCGCCGGAGCTTGGATGAGTGGCCGAAGGCGGGCTCTGACGACATCGGAGAGTGGCCACACCCCCCGACCCCAGGTGTAAAGCCTGACGCCCTCAAGCTGGGTGATAGCTTAAAGCTGGATCTTTCCTCACTGAGATCCCAAGGAAAGAGGGATCAGATCGCCTTCTTCGACAAGGAGTGTTCCAAGGTTGCAGATCATATATACCTTGGTGGAGATTACGTGGCTAGGAACCGTGAAATCCTCCGGCAGCATGGGATCACCCATGTCCTAAACTGTGTTGGCTTCGTCTGCCCAGAGTACTTCAAGTCGGATCTTGTTTACAAGACCCTTTGGTTGCAAGATAGCCCGACAGAGGATATCACGAGCATCTTGTATGATGTGTTTGATTACTTTGAGGATGTTCGACAGCAGGGAGGGAGAGTGTTTGTCCACTGCTGCCAGGGTGTTTCACGGTCCACCTCGCTGGTTATAGCTTACCTGATGTGGAGAGAAGGGCAGAGCTTTGATGATGCCTTTCAGTTTGTAAAGGCAGCAAGAGGGATTGCCAACCCTAACATGGGTTTCGCCTGTCAGCTGCTGCAGTGCCAGAAGAGGGTGCATGCTATCCCGCTGAGCCCCAATTCATTGCTGAGGATGTACCGAATGGCACCTCACTCACCTTATGATTCTTTGCACCTTGTCCCTAAGATGTTAAATGATCCTTCTCCAGCTGCACTAGATTCGAGGGGTGCATTCATAATTCATGTCCTCTCATCAATTTATGTGTGGATTGGTAAGATTTGTGAGTCCATTATGGAGAAGGATGCAAAAGCTGCAGCGTTTCAGGTGGTAAGGTATGAACGTGTACAGGGGCCAATCGTGATGATTGAAGAAGGGAAGGAGCCCTTGGACTTTTGGGAGAAGTTCTTGAGTGCTATACCTTCAGATGATGGCACAAAAATTAAGAAGGTACAAATTGAGTCAGCAACCAAGACTGGCATAGGGAAAAGGAGAGTGGAGTCCTATGATGTAGATTTTGAGCTTTTCTACAAGGCTCTTACTGGAGGTATTGTGCCACCGTTTTCCTCTTCGGGACATGAGTATGAGATGCACCTTCCAACAAGAGAAAGCAACTGGAGCGTGTTAAGGCGAAAGTTTATACCTGGAAACATTAGTCGAGTTTTTTCAGATACTGCATCATCGAAAGATATGGATACCCACTCTGATAGGATGCGGTCACTGAATGCAGAGACATTGATTTCCCCTCCCTATTCATCTCCCAGCTCTCTCTCCTCTGATTCAAGCACTTTCTCAAAGTCTAGTTCAGACTCACCTTCAGTTTCTCCTTCCACATGCTCTTCTCCTTCTCTTGTGCTGTCACTTGCATCACATAACATGCCTGACACTTTGCTGTCATCAGCTGGGCCTTCCCTACAAATCCCGAGCACCATCAAGTCATCAAAGCCATCTTTCAGAGCAATATGTTCCTCTAAAGTTCTAGCACAGTCTATTGCTGAAAGAAGGGGAGGCTTTTCACCCTTGAAACTGCCAACACTCTGCAAAGGTGCTTCACTAATATCCAAGAAGGTGTTAAACACATCCTCTGCTTGTGATAGTACACAAGAAGTCATAGATAAAAGTAATATCAGTGAAACCGCAGGCAATGATGCTATAGGCTGTACAAGTAGTGTAAGACTAGAGTCAGATGTCAAATGCTTAGGTGAATCTACAATTAGTAGTTCCGAAAACTATGCAGACAATAAGGTAAATCATCAGCAACATGATGATCAATTTTTACAAGGGTCAACTAGACTTGTTGATGTTAGATCAGAGAACCCAAGTCCAAAACTGCCACTAGTGTACCGCTGGCCTAGTATGGAAAAGCTAGCAACATTTTCTATGGAGGGTTTCGATTCAAAAGCAGTGTTTCTTTTTTTGATTCCTAGTACCAGAAGTGGAGACACAGGTAGTAGTGTTCATTTGTGGATAGGGAGTGAATTTGAACAGGCAAATGGGCAAACTCAACCAAGGAGCAGTAGGGACAATCTTATTGTTTCAATTGATTGGCACCAAGTTGGACGTGATTTTCTTAATTCAGTTGGTCTTCCAAAGGATCTCCCAATTAAGGTAATCTTTTTTAAAATAATTGGTCCTTGTATCCATATTTTTGATGGTTCCACTATCAATTTCATAGTATCAGTAAGTTATTGATTTTGTTGGTGCCAGATTTATGAATATTGCGTATATCTTATTTGCTTGCATCATTTGCTTACTTGATGCTTTTTTTAATTATTACTTTTTGAGTGGCATATTAAATGCTAAACATTTATTTGTAAATTTCGGGATCTGATCATTGATAGACTCGAGAGACCTCAAAATAAATTTTCGCATCTGATGATTCTCATTATCAGTGTAAAAACTGCTTCTGATCCACAGAGGAAGGTGTTTTTTTTTTCCGCATAGGAAGGTTTATGGATGTAAAGAATAGCATGTTTTTAGAATGAATTACAGTTGCATGCCCCGGGGAGAAAAAAACCATCTGCATGCAAGTTCCATCCTCCTTCTACCGACCGGTTTCAGCCACCTTCATCGAGTGATACTGTGCCTGCACTTGAAAAGAAGTTCCAGAGGCATCTATCTAATCTAAATATGCATGTAGATAGAGGTTTTGTCTCTCTTAAAATAGAATTATCAATTTTACATAAACACAGATAACATTGTGATCGTTGGATTGTTGCAATAAGGCAAGAGAGTCATGGAACTGGAGTGTTTATTAGTAAGATGACATTTGCATAGTCATCATAAGGCATTTGAATTGCATTGTTCCCATGAAGGCTATATATGTACATCATTCATGTTCTTGCTGGTTTGTGCTTATTTTACGTTTTCTAATATATACAGCAACTGTTCTTTTTTCAAACGATTTATCCTGTAAAAAAATTGTTTCATTTTTATTGATATTCTTGTTGGCACCTAGTGTGATGCATTATTGCCATCACCTTCGTTATGGAGGAGGTATTTATTGTAATTTCATTTACTTTGTCATCATCCCACAGCTTGTGACTTTTTGCAAGTATGGTTGGGTTTTAATGTTCACAATATTTAAGTGATATTACAATTTGTGTAGATAATGATGTATGGTAACGTAAAATTAGTGGGATGTTGTAGATGGGAAAAAAAAACAGTTGGAATGGAGGGGAGGATCGTATCCATCTTTTGCATAAGTTTAACTTTGTATTCGAGTAAACAAAATTTCTAGTAAGCAAACATGCCCTTGGAATTTTAAGGAGGAACCTAAGGAACGAGTTGTAAGGTATTTACTGCAACTATAATAAGAATTGTAGCAGACAACTTAATCCTTCAATCATTTAAATATTACTTTTGCTTTTTAAATAAGAATTGTATTAATAAGGAGGCCTTTGGTTGCCTACAACTGCTATATAGCTGCAAGTAGTAGTTGTGTACAAAAGTCAAAACAAATGCTACAAATAGCAGGTGTACAGTTGTTTGGATGGTTGCATGTATAGTAACTACTTGCACTTGCAACTAAGGTTGAGGAGGATGCAGGCAGTGCTTGGAGAGGAAGGAGGTAGCGGTCATACAGACTAAAATAGAGGAGGAACAGAGGACACTGATTAGATAATCTGTGAGAGGATGAAGTAAGTTTTAAAATCCAATTTGACTTGCAACACAGCTGATAAGGGGCATCATGCTGTTTCTCAAATCACAGGTCTACTTGCAGCATATGCTTGCTTGCAAGTTGCCTGTTTATATGCTGCAAATGGTTTACTTGCAAGTTGTCCAATACATTCCAGGACATTCAAGTCAGCTACTTGCTTGCTGCAAAATTTCTTGCAGGTAGACTGCTTATGAGCAACAAAATGCCTCCTAATTTGTCAATTCTGTAAATATTGAATTCTTCCATAGGAGATTATTATCATCATTTTTATATAAATACTATCTGGTTTTTTTAAGTTTCATCTAATATTGCTCTGGGCTGGATCAAGGAAAAAAATGTCAAAGTTAAATTTGTTTCCAGGGACTGCAAATGATGTCAGTGATAGGCATTGTTAATAGTGAAAAAGCAAACTGCAAATACAGCAATCGCATGGTCTATCATTTTGAATTGAAAATTTCAAGTATCATCAATATCAGATGACTTTTTTGTATCTTAAATTCTTTATTTGGAATCTGATGCCTTAGAATAATAAAAATCACAACTTTGGTGAATTACTGCATAACGGTCATCCTAAGTACATGCATTTTTCTGATATTCTCAAACTTTGGTTGTTTCTTGTCCTCTATCTATCTGATGTGGATTATTCATTTTAAATTTGAATGGTGATAGGTTGTCAAAGAAGAAGAGACAGTGAGGCTGTTGGAACTTCTGAACTCTACTTAAGTTTGTCTCTGCCATAAAATGTTTTAGCGCCTAACAAATTCAGTCATGCTCTGGTACTTTTCCTGGCAATTTCACACAATGGAGTTTCTTATAGCATTTTGCTTGGATAGTATTGCACCGGAAGCTATCAATTAGGTAACAACAGACCCTTGTTCTTTTAATGGAGTGCTAGTAGTTCTTATAATATGATCTTTGAAAGGAGAGGAAGTAATTAATTTTATTGTCTTATCTTAAATTTCTATTCTTGATGACAGAAGATTGCCAGAAGGTTGTCTATCCATACTGGGGATTTGGCAAGCATGGACGAACATGTTATGCTCCCCAGTAAACTCAAGCTGTGTATGGCAAAAGAAGAAGCAAAAGAGCGAAATCTGATTATTAGGACCCGCTGAGCAGGTCAAACCGAATTCGTCATCCAAAGGAATCAACTTTGTCTTTTGTATCTTTTACTAATGTCTTTCTACTGGAGTCGAGAAGGGGCCTTCGTTGTGCTCCGTAGCCAATGAAATCAAAGTTACGAAATGGTGCTTGAACTTTTAGTATCATCCCTGAAGATGAAGATTCTCAACATTTCATACGACCGTACTGTGCCTTTGCTGTTGTCTAGCAATCTATTAGTTCTTTTAAGGTTTATTAGCAGTCTCACAAGATCTTGCCAGTGAATTTAAGGAACTGTTAGAAACTTTTTATGCTGCAATTTTGGACATGGATGAACTTTCATTGACAAGGCATCAAGGTGTTGCTTCTGTGGCATTATGATCAGTGTCTATCACCTGAAAGTCCAGAATTGGCCACATTACCAGATCAACCTGAGGTTTGCTGTGTTTTTCCTGTCAGAAGGCACACCGATGCTTGTTGCAAGGATTGACGTTTCGTCGAGGTCAGTACGATATAAATGATGTGTACCAGTCTGATAATTGATCGGAGCACAGATTGTCTTGTCTCGGATAATGCATCCTCTTTATCGGGCAGAACAATTGAAATTGAAATTTGATTGTTATGGATATCGATTGCTAACTATTGAATTTCGATTAAGATTGATCAACCATTAAGATTTATCTGGTTCCAATAGATTAAGATTGATCAATCGTTAAGATTTATCTGGTTCCACAGGCGTTCCCCTCTTTCATTCATAATCAATCTATCTCTCAATGAAAGATGAACTTTGGTGATTCGAGGCTCTTTTGGGAGGTTTAAAATATTTTTACACTTCATTTAGAGAAGGTTTAATAATCAAAAGGTTTATATTTTTTTAAAAAAAGAATCTTAATTAATTTATGACATGATTAACTTCATTCTATGTAGTTAGTATCTTTGAGGGTAAAACACATTTGTAATGACAAATTAAGGTTAATTAGATATTATCATGGCTTTTAACTTATGTAATTAGTGAAATTAATGTTATTTCATCGATATTAGACTCATATTTGTTCCTTTCTATCTAGTTAATTCGTTTTAGGGTCAAACACATATTTATAGTGATAAATTAGGACTAGTTAAGCATTATCATAGCTTTTTAATTATGGGATAGTAAAATTAATGCTGACTAAAACCATATTAGACCCTCCATTCAACCTAGTGAATAATGATTAGGGTCAAACACATATTTTTAATGTCAAATTAGACCTATTACATAAATAACAATTTGTTATTTCAAATTTGATGACAATTAGAGTTAATTGTAGCATGTTAATTTTATAAATATTAGTAGAAAAACAGCACAAAAGGAATAGACATATGATACGGATCATACCACCGCTTGGATAACATTAATATATTTATTATGATTATATCAATCGAATAAAAAAATCACTCAACTAAAATAACATTTGGTTGGTAGATATTTTGATTTTACAAAATGCAAAAAGGTTTTGATGGATGTTCGTAAAACATTTCAAGAGAAGTTACAATAAGCGAAGGATGATTCATTACAAAAGACAATCAAAGAATAAGAAGAATACAGATGAGCTATGTGTGAACTCATATATGATCAATACGATGGTTGCAATGATGATGTCGACTTAGATCTTACAATTAGTATTTGTGAACCGGAGTATCAATACATGTAAAATGAGATAATGAGATATCAATGACCTAACTCGAACATGACATTGACAATGGGTTTAGGCCATAGGGATTTTAGAGGAGTATTAGCATAAAGCAACCAATGACCCCTCTTCTTTAGTTGAGCAGGATTGATAGCATGAGGCAAGATGACATATGAGGTTTTATGAGAGGATTTAGTAGGAGGTATGCATATGAAATTATTGATATTTATCTAGCAACCTATCCTCCACTATCAATTAAACATACAAGGATTAGCAATGCCCCTAACAAAATAAAAATGTAGGATATTAAGAAGGCAATTGCAAAATGATAATTTCTACATAATTCCAACACATACAACTTAAAGTCTCTATTATCATATCTTAGTGTCTTAGATCCAAAAGGTTGACATGGACATTCAACCTCCTAAGCTGAAGGAGATATGGTATTTATCTAAATGAAAATGTGACAGAACTAAAAAATTAGATCCAATAATTCAAAAGGTAATAGGACAAGTATGAATTGACATTGATGTATGATAGTTGGATTAGATCGACCATAATAAATACCATCAACTTTCTTATCTATTACAATAGAAAAATGATGTTTCATAAGTCCATTAATTCTTTAGATAAAATTTAAGATGCAAACCACATATAGAAGATCATAAACAGTATGGTATAGGAGATTGGGTCATAGCATATTGTATACAATAATATAGCTAATTTCAAGAAAATCATTTTACAATTGATTGAGCAAAGAGAAACTCTATTTTAAACTCCATGTGTAATTTTTTGCATGGACCTCATAATGAATGATATTGGTGAGTTAACATTGGTAAAAAATTTGTAAAGGCAGTCCATAACAAAATTTATATGCAATCATCATTGGTGCACTCGGTTGATGCAAAATTTACAAATTAAGAGATGCTTAAAATATGCAATCATCATTGGTCCAATTCATGATATTCAAAATGAACTGATGATAAAAAAAAAGTGAAGACAGTTCTATTATCTAGATTTTAGTAGTCTATGAATAAAATTATAATAGTAGTTAAATCACTTTATGTTATCTTCCGTAGTGTTGATATAGAGAAGCATCCACAAATATGCTATCTTACATATATGTTGCTTATTGCCAACAAGGATGTAAAAAATTATCCAATGATTGGGAAGAAGATTGATTAGTATTTACATATCATCGATCATAGGACTAAAGTATGTAAATTTATATTTATGATTATTTATAATATGAGTAATCAATATTTAAAATAATTAATATTTATAATATTATTTGTCTTGTAATGTGTTATTTAAATTTTATTATTCAATTTCAATATAGTCTTGGGACCCATCCAAATTTGTTGCAAGCACTAAGGAATGATATATGCTGATCTTTGCCATAAAGTATTGATGCAATCTAGACTATCACGAAAGGTCGATTATTTTGAAAAATTATCATACCGTTCTATAATAGTATAGCTATATAAGAAAAAGTTAAGTATTTATTTTTTATTATAAATTAAAATTAAAATTAATAATTTATTATGCTAATAAAGTGTTATATATATATATTTTTTTTAGCTAAATAGTGGCTATAATTTGGAGGGCCCGCACCTAATTTAAGAAAGATTATAGTCCATGTAATTTCACAAATGATGACATGGTTGCAAATATAATTGGTCAATGTTCATATTAATTTACACAAAGGCTCATAATGAAAAAGTTAGGTATAATAGTATAGCTATATAAGAAAAATTATTTTGAAAAATTATCATACCGTTCTATAATAGTATAGCTATATAAGAAAAAGTTAGATATTTATTTTTTATTATAAATTAAAATTATTATTAATAATTTATTATGCTAATAAAGTGTTATATATATATATATTTTAGCTAAGTAGTGGCTATAATTTGGAAGGCCCGCAATTAATTTAAGAAAGATTATAGTCTATGTAATTTCACAAATGATGACATGGTTGCAAACATAATTGATCAATATTCATATTAATTTACACAAAGGCTCATAATGAACTACTATATACAGGATTGGAAATGTTTATATATGTGCACAATAATATGTAAGTAAGACTGATATATGTCGAACTAAACAAGGAGCCGGAGAAACTAAAGATTAATTCCTTCGACCTCTAATATTATAACAAAAATTTTCAATTGATATCAAAACGGGTTGAAGCAATAGAGAACCAAAGAGATCTTTTACTTGATAAGATATCCTTCGCATCCTTCTTGTTTTATTAGTAAGGTAATAGAAAAAGATGAACAACATCCCCAAAAAGAAGAAGATCCCCCTCGATCAAAACATGATAGAAGGAGATGGACAACCTTAAATCAAACTAGTCAAAGATCATGATACTCAATAATCACAATTGTCCACCTAATGTGAGAAGACAGAAGAAGGCAATAGCATCAATCGATTCATTGATAAAAATTGAATCCAGCGGCGAAACACTTTTTTCTTCACATTCAACACTTTACCTAGCCTATAAAGATAATAGTAATATGAATAATAATACCTCGATTGACGATAATGATGATAACAGAGAGTTGATGGTGGAGGTCATCTAAGATTTAGATAATGGAGCTCGAGGAGATAATTATTATATTTATATATGGAAGGGGAAAGAGAAGACAATTAATGACTTTGGACAAATGTGATAAAGACTATACGACATAGATATTAAATAAAGCTCATTACAAGAAAATTCTCATTAGCCATAAAGTTTTTGTTTCATATTCTATCATTTCTTACTTAAATATGATTTATTGATAAATTTATGACTAAATAAATGTTTAGTGACACAACATTATTTGTCACTAAAATAATTTTACTAAATCATTTATGCTAATTAATCAGTCATAATATTATCTTAATGTTTTCACAAATTTTTATATATTTTAGATTTATTTACAAAAATTTTGGAATAGTTACCAATGAAACCTATATTGACAAATATTTTTTTCTTATTATCACTGAAAGTATCATTAGTAACCATTCTTATCCTTCGTCACTAAGTAAGTGTATATATATATATATGCTAAAATTATATTTATAGAGATAACAAAAAATTATTATTTTTGGATGGATGTAAGTGTAATTTTTCTTCAGAGATGCAACTCCTGTCCTTAATTGTTGTCGTCGCCTCGTCACTAATCTTGCCTAATTTTTAAGCCCTTGGCAATGTTCTTTTCTCGATTTTTTTTTACTATTCCTTCGATTGGACCTCTCTGTTGCTACTCTTTCCACATTACAGAGGAGCCCTCGATTGATGCTCTTCCCTTGGGGAGCTGGTGGAGCCTTTAGCATTGGTTGAAGAACTCAACCAAGAAGCGGCATTCCTAAAATGTCATTCTCGCCGATGTATTTGTTGTTTTTCTTAATTGCTACTCTTCCTTTATCGTTTGGACCTCTTGGTTTCTTGGAAGCCATCATCAATTGCTGCTCTTCCATCATTGCTTGGGAGTTTTTGATTGTTGCTCTTTTCTCATCCCTTTCCTTCATCACTCAGGACCTATGTCATCGATGCTGCTTGAAGAACTCAAGAAGAAGTTGCTCTCCTTCTATGTCATTCTCACAAGGGTAATCAGATCCTTTGTGATGGAAATATGACGAGGGCTCCTCATATTTTCAACCATAATATTATTAAAGATTATATAATTAATGATAATACGATGATAGTTATGTTATGATGTTAATGACACTAAAAAAGGAGGGAGAAATTAGTATAATAATATTTTTAATCGATTTTAAAATTTGATCAATAAATCAACATATTTTAAAGACTCAATTAATCAAGTTAAAGTTAAAAAACAAAGTCACGAGTAAATGATAAACAAAGAGAGGCAAATCAATTTATAGTGATTCGATCTTTTCGACCTACGCTCACTATCGATTTCTTTTTTCTCGAGGTTATCAGCTTTTATTATCGATCTTCTTTTCAATGTATGAAGATCACTTATCCTTATTGCAACTCTATCCCTTTTTAAGTTTGGGAGATAATATTTACACTTTCTATTTACAAGAGACCTCTCATCTCTACAGTTTTAATTTTTAAATAAACTCAAGAAGAGTAGACTCAAACTATGCTCAAAATGAGATCATATAATATGTCACTAGTTTAAGAATGGATACTCCATCAATCAAGCTTAAGTGGAATATTTATAAGCCCCAAAAGGCCAATAGAGTTAAAATTTTAAATTCTAAAAATTTTTGGGATATGAGTAGTACCTCCATTGACACTGGGTAGTACTACTACCATCATAACTTTTGACACTGCAAATCTAAACTCAGACGGTACTATCATTATAAAATTTAAATTCTAAATAATATGACTATTGCTTTAGATGGTACTATCATCGCCATAAGCAATGCCACTATCGGAAAGGTTGACAAAGTACAATAGTACTTGTTGGCTAACTCAAGTGATACTATCACTTGGGCTTGGTAGTACCACCACCCAGACTAGATTTAGGCATTTAGTTTAGCCTTCTAATTGACCCGATTTGGCCTAGCTTTAAGCTCGATGATTTTTTTGACAAGTGGATTTTATCTTGGCCCAATATAATCTTAAATTGACCCAAAATAATTTTGATTAAGGCCTTGATAAATCAACGACAAATATGACATATTTACAAAGCTTATAGCACATGTACGCTCTTTCAGCATGTCATCTGATCTTTTGGCACTTCATCCGAACTTCTAGCACATTGGCCTTTCTTTCAATATATTACTCATTCTATCAATATGTCAACTATCAATATGACCTTGATAAATCAACTATCAATATGATATATTTACAAAGCTTATAGCGCATGTACGCTCTTTCAGCATGTCATCTGATCTTTTGGCACTTCATCCGAACTTCTAGCACATTGGCACTTTTCCATGACATCCAATCACCCGGTATAATATTCGACTCTTCTAACATAATGCCTGAACCTTTAGCATGAAATTTGATCTCTAGCACGTTGATTAATTCTCTGACTCAACATCCAATTTTTGACAATGTATTTTCTAACACAACATTCTACCCTCCAACTCAACGGTTAGCCCTTCGGCTTTCCAAGTCCGTGATCAAAATATTTCCTCGATCACTTATCTCAAAAACATATTAGTCCAATAAAATTAATTGATTTCATCATCAATATATGAGATTCAACAATTTCTCCTTTTTTATGATGAAAACTAATAGATGATGGAGTCTTAACGAGGCTCTCCTATTTATATGTCATCTTAAAAGCATGTTGAACTTGAGATCAGAATAATAATTTTTTAATTATAGTCTTGAATTCAAGTTAAAATAATTTCATTATAAATTCTACTAATTTTTAATAATAATTATTACAACAATCTAATGCATAATTTTAGTTAAAAAACATCAAAGATATCATCATAAGTTAAAAAATACCATAATGTAATATTTTTGGTTCGACATCAAAATGGAAAGATATGCATAGTTACTACTTCGTCAAAGGTAAAGATAACATTTGCCTTTTGTCATCAACAAAAAGGAGAAATATACAAATCTACTCAGCTGGTGATAATCCAAAATACCTAAGTATGAAAATTGTTAAGATTAAGTTCGACACTAAGAGATGAGGGGGGGTGAATGAGTACAATGGTAAATCCAATTATGATGCGATTTTAGAAAACTTCATACATGAAATGAATCATTCGATCAAAACACGTTTCGACAATACTTTAAACTTGAGAGTGCTAGTTATAAGTCCCTACAAACCACTCACATGAGTGATGACACCTATACACACTGCGCCAATCTCTTTGCTTATGATTATTGATATTTTCTCACATTATCTAGAAGTATATTGTGATGTCCTTGGATCTGTGCAATGAGAATCGAATCGTGATGAGATCATGATAATGAGACTGATTCACCTTTAAACATAGACCCTAAATAATCCCGGTCATAGGTTTCTCGAGAGGGATATCGAGATAACCGGATAGACTAGTGTACTATATACTCGTCCATATGATGGAGGTGGTTGGTCTCATAGCTACTCGTGTGGGGACATTAAGGGTACAGTGCAGGTACTCATTGGAGAATGAGTTCACTGATTGATCCGTTTATGGAATGCTGGATGGTTATTGATACCTCACGTCAGATAGCGATTCTGTAGTCCCAACAGTGTATCCGGTCCTTAGACTTGAGATACCAAAGAAATCCTGTATGAGTACTCCACTTTTTGATACCGGACTTATAGGTTTGGAAGTTCCAGATCTAGTACAGCCGGTTATTGGGAGTGGCAGCCAACCTTACGGGGGCTATTGAGTGTCAATAGAGGATCATCTACTCTCGGTATCATGAGAGGAATATCCCATATGTTCTTAGGCAAATCCCTGGTCAGGGTCATTCGGATTGAGAGAGAAAGAGTTCTCTGGAAGAATCCGATTAGAGCGAGACTCAAGTGAAAACCGTATGGGCCTGATAGCACCATGCTCGATATACGGTCTTTGGGATATCAGATAGATGAGGGACTATATGTACATAGTAATTGAGGACACATAGGTCCAAAGGATTATATTCCCTTGTATCGTCTAGGGACTGCGGCGTAGTGGCCTAGTACGTTCACAGTCGATGAGTCGAGTAAATTATTATAGAGATAATAATTTACTGGGTCAGAAGGAGTTTGAATAGGTATGACTCATGGCCAGCTCGATATTGGACCTA
This sequence comes from Musa beccarii, assembly GCA_024322285.1. NCBI lineage: Eukaryota > Viridiplantae > Streptophyta > Magnoliopsida > Zingiberales > Musaceae > Musa > Musa beccarii. The sequence continues at coordinate 3,138,395 of CM044398.1, read as the reverse complement.
GAGGGTCACATACATATGGTAGGTATTGCGACGAGTAGAGGTTCGGATATGAGATATCCGTCGAAGCTCCTATCTTATTGGATATCCAATAAACCCTTGTATTATTAGATCCCATGAATGAGATCCAATAAGAGCTAGATTATTGGGTAGAGGTCCATTGATCTAAGAGGCTTGGGTAATTGGATAGAGATCCAATACCTAATAAGGCTAGATTTATTAGGGTTGACAGGGGGCCTCTTTAAATAGGAGGAAACCAAAGGCTCAGAGGTTGGGGCTTTTTCTTAGTGGCCACCTCTTGTTCTCCTCTCCCTAGAGAGGAGTATCGGCGTAGTCCCTACCGTGTGGATACCGCTAGAGAGGAGGACGCTTAACCTCCTTCATCCACCCCACAGATCTGTAGAAATCTCAAGGATATACGATCTCCCTTAGTATTATCGTTCTTTTCATACACATAATTTTCGGATTCGTGGATTTATTTTGACACACCGATCTTCGCACGATGATGGAACCTTTTGTGGAAATCTAAGGTATTTTATTTTTTATTCTTCTACTACGCATGAGATGTCACCTCTTGGATTTTTCAACTGTGGTGTTAGAGCCAGGTTGTTCGTGTGAAGATCGGATTTTAAACTATGTGTATTGTGATTTAGAATAGCTTTTGTCATCAAAATTATTAGCGCAAAAGGCAAGGAAGGACAGCAGCATTGCTTCCCTTCTTTGCGCTCCAGAATCTTAGCGTCGCCGATGGTTTGCATGCGGCGTGAACTGCAAAGGGCGAGTGGCGCCCAGCTTGTGGCGATCTACCTATAAAGTCGGCGTTGCTGTGGGCGCTTCGCTGCATGGCGCGGAGCGTCGGCAAGCGCGTTATGCCACCACCGGGCCGTGTCGGCGACGGCGCCCGACCACTGCGAGCACTTTGCAAGCAACGGAGAACAACGCGTTGCGCAGGGCAACGCTTTGTGGCGCTATCCCATGGGTGGCGCTTGCGCGGCCCAGCCACTGCGGTAGGGCGGTGCTGGGCGCTACACCGCTTTCGTGGTAGAAGCTACTCGCGGGCATGGATGTCGCCACCACGGTGCTGTAGAAAGCAGAGGGAGAGGCAGCTAGGGTTTTTGCATAAAATATAGTTTTGCCCTTGGAATTTTCAAAAATTTTAATTTTATCCTTTTTATCGAATGACCAAAATACCATTTAAAATTCAAAAAATTCCCTCTATATCCTTAATTTTAGAAAAAAATTTTAGTTAATTAAAATATTTAATTAACTATTATTATCATTTATCTAGTAGTCTTATATAATGACATATACATGTGATGTATGATGTAGATAAATGATCATAGATCGTGTGATGTGATGTGTGTACATGTGATTATTATTATTGGGGCCTGTGAGCCTTTATTTTTTTCGTTTATTGTCGAGCCTGCATATGTGTAATTACATTGTAATTACATGAGGAGGCGCAGCGGGAGCATGGAAGCGATAGTGAGACCCAAAGGTCAGACGAGGACGTCAATGGGACAAAATTATAAGCGCTTGTTCCGGAGTAATGCTTATGCTTGTCCGTGTCCCTTTTGGTTTGTTATTACTTGTAAAGGGCTTGCCAAAGGCTAAACGCCCCATTTGAGTGAGTTTGGCAGATTATCATTATCAGAAAGTTTCATGGTCATGTGGACACTTGTACTAGAGTATCTCAGAGACCAAATCTATACCTTTGTTGTGCAATGTTTTAGAGCTTGTGATATCCATTGTTGGAATGTGCATTGGCTATAAAGTGTTTACTAAAAGAGTGGCTTGTGGATCCCGTGAAGCGCTTTCTCTATCCCGCCTTCTCTTTGCTGCAGTCCTAAGGGATTGTAGGAGATTTCGGGAGGCGACCTTTATGCGTTGATATCGCATTGGTGCCGCATCGCTTAGGCAAAACTAGCTAAGTCCGTGACGAGCGGACAAGCCCACTTAAAAACACTTAGCATGTATAGTGGGGACCTAGTGAGGCACCACGAAATTACAACAAGCTAAGAAGAATTGCGGAGCGCCTGAATCGGGATGGCCGGAGTTTGAAATGGCTCGATTATCCTTGATGGTGTTCGAGGAAATTGCTTGGCAAAGGATGTGACCGTGCAAGGAGTTTGTTCAACCTCAAAGAGTTGTAAACTCAAAGAATTTATGAATTGTTCGATCAAATTGCTAATCTCGTTCTCAATTAGTTTATTTTAAAATATCAATTTTTATTCAAATATCATTTTTTTTTAGTTGCATTATTTTGGACATGCCATTAATTTATTAGATCTTGTTTGAGTTATTATTCTGTATGTTTAATATAGTTGATTCCTTGTTAACTTTCTTTATGCCTTTAGAAACATTATATTATTTCTTGAAATAATTGATTCCAACCCAATAATTTTCGTACGATCAATATAGAAAGTCGTTTATTTAGTCGGAAGATGGATATTTTGGTCTTAAGCTCAAGCTTTTGATTCCCGGTGGGCCCAAATGTTGACGGGGCCCAAGTCACCGTTCGCCCGCGCGGGCAGTCCACGAGACGACGGCCAGTCAAACTACCCTACCGGTCAAACACGGCCCCTCTTTCGCCAGCTGTACCGTGATCCTCGCCTCATTGCGCAATCACGCCCTTGATCGATCCATCCGACGGCTGTGACGTGACTTCGGGTGCCGAATGGTTTAATTTCGCGGCCGTGCTTTTTCGCTACCCGAAGTACTCGATCCGACCCATCTCGCTCTCTCTCTCTCTCTCTCTTCCTCTCTGCCCTCTCTCTCTCTCTCTGCCTCTCTCTCTCTCTCTCTCTCTCTCTCGCGTAGGGTTAAGTCTGTCTCTCGGTCTCTCCATCCATCGATTCTGATGCCAAGAGTTGTGGATCCACGCTAGTATGTTAAAACTGGCTTTCTTTGGCCTCGTTCTGAAGCTCCATTTTTCTGAATCCAGTAGTGTCCTGCTGGCGAAAAGCTAAAATTCGACTCATTCCTATTTTTCGAGCCTTATGGGGGTTTTGATGCATTTGGCTCATTTTGGGTTTATTTTGAGTAAAAATTTCATCTTGCTTGTTGTTTAGGTTTGAGAGGATGTCGATCTGGTTCTGATTGGAGTCGAGGAGTACGATTTAGGGTTTCTTTCAGGCGCTGATTGAGAGGGCGAGTGCGGCGATGGGAGGTGAAGAGGATTCCGCCGCCGGGCCGCTCCCCGGTGGCCGGAGAACTTTCTGGAGATCGGCGTCGTGGTCTGCTTCCCGACCTCTGCCCTGGACGACCCCAGGGACTGTGCCTCCGAGGAGAAGAGCGCGAGCAATGGGCCGTTCAGCACCGCATGGTACCTCCTCTTACCCCTAGATCCCAGACCCAGAAGGCTAGGTCTTGCCTCCGCCTCTCCAGCCGCTCGCGATCTCCGCCGGAGCTTGGATGAGTGGCCGAAGGCGGGCTCTGACGACATCGGAGAGTGGCCACACCCCCGACCCCAGGTGTAAAGCCTGACGCCCTCAAGCTGGGTGATAGCTAAAGCTGGATCTTTCCTCACTGAGATCCCAAGGAAAGAGGGATCAGATCGCCTTCTTCGACAAGGAGTGTTCCAAGGTTGCAGATCATATATACCTTGGTGGAGATTACGTGGCTAGGAACCGTGAAATCCTCCGGCAGCATGGGATCACCCATGTCCTAAACTGTGTTGGCTTCGTCTGCCCAGAGTACTTCAAGTCGGATCTTGCTTACAAGACCCTTTGGTTGCAAGATAGCCCGACAGAGGATATCACGAGCATCTTGTATGATGTGTTTGATTACTTTGAGGATGTTCGACAGCAGGGAGGAGAGTGTTTGTCCACTGCTGCCAGGGTGTTTCAGCGGTCCACCTCGCTGGTTATAGCTTACCTGATGTGGAGAGAAGGGCAGAGCTTTGATGATGCCTTTCAGTTTGTAAAGGCAGCAAGAGGGATTGCCAACCCTAACATGGGTTTCGCTTGTCAGCTGCTGCAGTGCCAGAAGAGGGTGCATGCTATCCCGCTGAGCCCCAATTCATTGCTGAGGATGTACCTAATGGCACCTCACTCACCTTATGATTCTTTGCACCTTGTCCCTAAGATGTTAAATGATCCTTCTCCAGCTGCACTAGATTCGGCATTCATAATTCATGTCCTCTCATCAATTTATGTGTGGATTGGTAAGATTTGTGAGTCCATTATGGAGAAGGATGCAAAAGCTGCAGCGCTTCAGGTGGTAAGGTATGAACGTGTACAGGGGCCAATCGTGATGATTGAAGAAGGGAAGGAGCCCTTGGACTTTTGGGAGAAGTTCTTGAGTGCTATACCTTCAGATGATGGCACAAAAATTAAGAAGGTACAAATTGAGTCAGCAACCAAGACTGGCATAGGGAAAAGGAGAGTGGAGTCCTATGATGTAGATTTTGAGCTTTTCTACAAGGCTCTTACTGGAGGTATTGTGCCACCGTTTTCCTCTTCGGGACATGAGTATGAGATGCACCTTCCAACAAGAGAAAGCAACTGGAGCGTGTTAAGGCGAAAGTTTATACCTGGAAACATTAGTCGAGTTTTTTCAGATACTGCATCATCGAAAGATATGGATACCCACTCTGATAGGATGCGGTCACTGAATGCAGAGACATTGATTTCCCCTCCCTATTCATCTCCCAGCTCTCTCTCCTCTGATTCAAGCACTTTCTCAAAGTCTAGTTCAGACTCACCTTCAGTTTCTCCTTCCACATGCTCTTCTCCTTCTCTTGTGCTGTCACTTGCATCACATAACATGCCTGACACTTTGCTGTCATCAGCTGGGCCTTCCTACAAATCCCGAGCACCATCAAGTCATCAAAGCCATCTTTCAGAGCAATATGTTCCTCTAAAGTTCTAGCACAGTCTATTGCTGAAAGAAGGGGAGGCTTTTCACCCTTGAAACTGCCAACACTCTGCAAAGGTGCTTCACTAATATCCAAGAAGGTGTTAAACACATCCTCTGCTTGTGATAGTACACAAGAAGTCATAGATAAAAGTAATATCAGTGAAACCGCAGGCAATGATGCTATAGGCTGTACAAGTAGTGTAAGACTAGAGTCAGATGTCAAATGCTTAGGTGAATCTACAATTAGTAGTTCCGAAAACTATGCAGACAATAAGGTAAATCATCAGCAACATGATGATCAATTTTTACAAGGGTCAACTAGACTTGTTGATGTTAGATCAGAGAACCCAAGTCCAAAACTGCCACTAGTGTACCGCTGGCCTAGTATGGAAAAGCTAGCAACATTTTCTATGGAGGTTTCGATTCAAAAGCAGTGTTTCTTTTTTGATTCCTAGTACCAGAAGTGGAGACACAGGTAGTAGTGTTCATTTGTGGATAGGGAGTGAATTTGAACAGGCAAATGGGCAAACTCAACCAAGGAGCAGTAGGGACAATCTTATTGTTTCAATTGATTGGCACCAAGTTGGACGTGATTTTCTTAATTCAGTTGGTCTTCCAAAGGATCTCCCAATTAAGGTAATCTTTTTTAAAATAATTGGTCCTTGTATCCATATTTTTATGGTTCCACTATCAATTTCATAGTATCAGTAAGTTATTGATTTTGTTGGTGCCAGATTTATGAATATTATGATATCTTATTTGCTTGCATCATTTGCTTACTTGATGCTTTTTTTTAATTATTACTTTTTGAGTGGCATATTAAATGCTAAACATTTATTTGTAAATTTCGGGATCTGATCATTGATAGACTCGAGAGACCTCAAAATAAATTTTCACATCTGATGATTCTCATTATCAGTGTAAACTGCTTCTGATCCACAGAGGAAGGTGTTTTTTTTTTCCGCATAGGAAGGTTTATGGATGTAAAGAATAGCATGTTTTAGAATGAATTACAGTTGCATGCCCGGGAGAAAAAAAAACCATCTGCATGCAAGTTCCATCCTCCTTCTACCGACCGGTTTCAGCCACCTTCATCGAGTGATACTGTGCCTGCACTTGAAAAGAAGTTCCAGAGGCATCTATCTAATCTAAATATGCATGTAGATAGAGGTTTTGTCTCTCTTAAAATAGAATTATCAATTTTACATAAACACAGATAACATTGTGATCGTTGGATTGTTGCAATAAGGCAAGAGAGTCATGGAACTGGAGTGTTTATTAGTAAGATGACATTTGCATAGTCATCATAAGGCATTTGAATTGCATTGTTCCCATGAAGGCTATATATGTACATCATTCATGTTCTTGCTGGTTTGTGCTTATTTTACGTTTTCTAATATATACAGCAACTGTTCTTTTTTCAAACGATTTATCCTGTAAAAAAATTGTTTCATTTTTATTGATATTCTTGTTGGCACCTAGTGTGATGCATTATTGCCATCACCTTCGTTATGGAGGAGGTATTTATTGTAATTTCATTTACTTTGTCATCATCCCACAGCTTGTGACTTTTTGCAAGTATGGTTGGGTTTTAATGTTCACAATATTTAAGTGATATTACAATTTGTGTAGATAATGATGTATGGTAACGTAAAATTAGTGGGATGTTGTAGATGGGAAAAAACAGTTGGAATGGAGGAGGATCGTATCCATCTTTTGCATAAGTTTAACTTTGTATTCGAGTAAACAAAATTTCTAGTAAGCAAACATGCCCTTGGAATTTTAAGGAGGAACCTAAGGAACGAGTTGTAAGGTATTTACTGCAACTATAATAAGAATTGTAGCAGACAACTTAATCCTTCAATCATTTAAATATTACTTTTTCTTTTTAAATAAGAATTGTATTAATAAGGAGGCCTTTGGTTGCCTACAACTGCTATATAGCTGCAAGTAGTAGTTGTGTACAAAAGTCAAAACAAATGCTACAAATAGCAGGTGTACAGTTGTTTGGATGGTTGCATGTATAGTAACTACTTGCACTTGCAACTAAGGTTGAGGAGGATGCAGGCAGTGCTTGGAGAGGAAGGAGGTAGCGGTCATACAGACTAAAATAGAGGAGGAACAGAGGACACTGATTAGATAATCTGTGAGAGGATGAAGTAAGTTTTAAAATCCAATTTGACTTGCAACACAGCTGATAAGGGGCATCATGCTGTTTCTCAAATCACAGGTCTACTTGCAGCATATGCTTGCTTGCAAGTTGCCTGTTTATATGCTGCAAATGGTTTACTTGCAAGTTGTCCAATACATTCCAGGACATTCAAGTCAGCTACTTGCTTGCTGCAAAATTTCTTGCAGGTAGACTGCTTGCGAGCAACAAAATGCCTCCTAATTTGTCAATTCTGTAAATATTGAATTCTTCCATAGGAGATTATTATCATCATTTTTATATAAATACTATCTGGTTTTTTTAAGTTTCATCTAATATTGCTCTGGGCTGGATCAAGGAAAAAAATGTCAAAGTTAAATTTGTTTCCAGGGACTGCAAATGATGTCAGTGATAGGCATTGTTAATAGTGAAAAAGCAAACTGCAAATACAGCAATCGCATGGTCTATCATTTTGAATTGAAAATTTCAAGTATCATCAATATCAGATGACTTTTTTGTATCTTAAATTCTTTATTTGGAATCTGATGCCTTAGAATAATAAAAATCACAACTTTGGTGAATTACTGCATAACGGTCATCCTAAGTACATGCATTTTCTGATATTCTCAAACTTTGGTTGTTTCTTGTCCTCTATCTATCTGATGTGGATTATTCATTTTAAATTTGAATGGTGATAGGTTGTCAAAGAAGAAGAGACAGTGAGGCTGTTGGAACTTCTGAACTCTACTTAAGTTTGTCTCTGCCATAAAATGTTTTAGCGCCTAACAAATTCAGTCATGCTCTGGTACTTTTCCTGGCAATTTCACACAATGGAGTTTCTTATAGCATTTTGCTTGGATAGTATTGCACCGGAAGCTATCAATTAGGTAACAACAGACCCTTGTTCTTTTAATGGAGTGCTAGTAGTTCTTATAATATGATCTTTGAAAGGAGAGGAAGTAATTAATTTTATTGTCTTATCTTAAATTTCTATTCTTGATGACAGAAGATTGCCAGAAGGTTGTCTATCCATACTGGGGATTTGGCAAGCATGGACGAACATGTTATGCTCCCCAGTAAACTCAAGCTGTGTATGGCAAAAGAAAAAGCAAAAGAGCGAAATCTGATTATTAGGACCCGCTGAGCAGGTCGAACCGAATTCGTCATCCAAAGGAATCAACTTTGTCTTTTGTATCTTTTACTAATGTCTTTCTACTGGAGTCGAGAAGGGGCCTTCGTTGTGCTCCGTAGCCAATGAAATCAAAGTTACGAAAAGGTGCTTGAACTTTTAGTATCATCCCTGAAGATGAAGATTCTCAACATTTCATACGACCGTATTGTGCCTTTGCTGTTGTCTAGCAATCTATTAGTTCTTTTAAGGTTTATTAGCAGTCTCACAAGATCTTGCCAGTGAATTTAAGGAACTGTTAGAAACTTTTTATGCTGCAATTTTGGACATGGATGAACTTTCATTGACAAGGCATCAAGGTGTTGCTTCTGTGGCATTATGATCAGTGTCTATCACCTTAAAGTCCAGAATTGGCCACATTACCAGATCAACCTGAGGTTTGCTGTGTTTTTCCTGTCAGAAGGCACACCGATGCTTGTTGCAAGGATTGACGTTTCGTCGAGGTCAGTACGATATAAATGATGTGTACCAGTCTGATAATTGATCGGAGCACAGATTGTCTTGTCTCGGATAATGCATCCTCTTTATCGGGCAGAACAATTGAAATTGAAATTTGATTGTTATGGATATCGATTGCTAACTATTGAATTTCGATTAAGATTGATCAACCATTAAGATTTATCTGGTTCCAATAGATTAAGATTGATCAATCGTTAAGATTTATCTGGTTCCACAGGCGTTCCCCCTCTTTCATTCATAATCAATCTATCTCTCAATGAAAGATGAACTTTGGTGATTCGAGGCTCTTTTGGGAGGTTTAAAATATTTTTACACTTCATTTAGAGAAGGTTTAATAATCAAAAGGTTTATATTTTTTTAAAAAAAGAATCTTAATTAATTTATGACATGATTAACTTCATTCTATGTAGTTAGTATCTTTGAGGGTAAAACACATTTGTAATGACAAATTAAGGTTAATTAGATATTATCATGGCTTTTAACTTATGTAATTAGTGAAATTAATGTTATTTCATCGATATTAGACTCATATTTGTTCCTTTCTATCTAGTTAATTCGTTTTAGGGTCAAACACATATTTATAGTGATAAATTAGGACTAGTTAAGCATTATCATAGCTTTTAATTATGGGATAGTAAAATTAATGCTGACTAAAACCATATTAGACCCTCCATTCAACCTAGTGAATAATGATTAGGGTCAAACACATATTTTTAATGTCAAATTAGACCTATTACATAAATAACAATTTGTTATTTCAAATTTGATGACAATTAGAGTTAATTGTAGCATGTTAATTTTATAAATATTAGTAGAAAAACAGCACAAAAGGAATAGACATATGATACGGATCATACCACCGCTTGGATAACATTAATATATTTATTATGATTATATCAATCGAATAAAAAAATCACTCAACTAAAATAACATTTGGTTGGTAGATATTTTGATTTTACAAAATGCAAAAGGTTTCATGGATGTTCAGTAAAACATTTCAAGAGAAGTTACAATAAGCGAAGGATGATTCATTACAAAAGACAATCAAAGAATAAGAAGAATACTGAGATGAGCTATGTGTGAACTCATATATGATCAATACGATGGTTGCAATGATGATGTCGGCTTAGATCTTACAATTAGTATTTGTGAACCGGAGTATCAATACATGTAAAATGAGATAATGAGATATCAATGACCTAACTCGAACATGACATTGACAATGGGTTTAGGCCATAGGGATTTTAGAGGAGTATTAGCATAAAGCAACCAATGACCCCTCTTCTTTAGTTGAGTAGGATTGATAGCACGAGGCAAGATGACATACGAGGTTTTATGAGAGGATTTAGTAGGAGGTATGCATATGAAATTATTGATATTTATCCAGCAACCTATCCTCCACTATCAATTAAAAGGTAGGATATTAAGAAGGCAATTGTAAAATGATAATTTCTACATAATTCCAACACATGCAACTTAAAGTCTCTATTATCATATCTTAGTGTCTAATATCCAAAAGGTTGACATGGACATTCAACCTCCTAGGCTGAAGGAGATATGGTATTTATCTAAATGAAAAGGTGACAGAACTAAAAAATTAGATCCAATAATTCAAAAGGTAATAGGACAAGTATGAATTGACATTGATGTATGATAGTTGGATTAGATCGACCATAATAAATACCATCAACTTTCTTATCTATTACAATAGAAAAATGATGTTTCATAAGTCCATTAATTCTTTAGATAAAATTTAAGATGCAAACCACATATAGAAGATCATAAACACTATGGTATAGGAGATTGGGTCATAGCATATTGTATACAATAATATAGCTAATTTCAAGAAAATCATTTTACAATTGATTGAGCAAAGAGAAACTCTATTTTAAACTCCATGTGTAATTTTTTGCATGGACCTCATAATGAATGATATTGGTGAGTTAACATTGGTAAAAAATCTGTAAAGGCAGTCCATAACAAAATTTATATGCAATCATCATTGGTGCACTCGGTTGATGCAAAAATTTACAAATTAAGAGATGCTTAAAATATGCAATTATCATTGGTCCAATTCATGATATTCAAAATGAACTGATGATAAAAAAAAAGTGAAGACAGTTCTATTATCTAGATTTTAGTAGTCTATGAATAAAATTATAATAGTAGTTAAATCACTTTATGTTATCTTCCGTAGTGTTGATATAGAGAAGCATCCACAATTATGCTATCTTACATATATGTTGCTTATTGCCAACAAGGATGTAAAAAATTATCCAATGATTGGGAAGAAGATTGATTAGTATTTACATATCATCGATCATAGGACTAAAGTATGTAAATTTATATTTATGATTATTTATAATATGAGTAATCAATATTTAAAATAATTAATATTTATAATATTATTTGTCTTGTAATGTGTTATTTAAATTTTATTATTCAATTTCAATATAGTCTTGGGACCCATCCAAATTTGTTGCAAGCACTAAGGAATGATATATGCTGATCTTTGCCATAAAGTATTGATGCAATCTAGACTATCACGAAAGGTCGATTATTTTGAAAAATTATCATACCGTTCTATAATAGTATAGCTATATAAGAAAAAGTTAGGTATTTATTTTTTATTATAAATTAAAATTAAAATTAATAATTTATTATGCTAATAAAGTGTTATATATATATATATTTTAGCTAAGTAGTGGCTGTAATTTGGAGGGCCCGCACCTAATTTAAGAAAGATTATAGTCCATGTAATTTCACAAATGATGACATGGTTGCAAATATAATTGGTCAATGTTCATATTAATTTACACAAAGGCTCATAATGAAAAAGTTAGGTATAATAGTATAGCTATATAAGAAAAATTATTTTGAAAAATTATCATACCGTTCTATAATAGTATAGCTATATAAGAAAAAGTTAGATATTTATTTTTTATTATAAATTTAAATTAATATTAATAATTTATTATGCTAATAAAGTGTTATATATATATATATATTTTAGCTAAGTAGTGGCTATAATTTGGAGGGCCCGCACCTAATTTAAGAAAGATTATAGTCTATGAAATTTCACAAATGATGACATGGTTGCAAACATAATTGGTCAATGTTCATATTAATTTACACAAAGGCTCATAATGAACTACTATATGCAGGATTGGAAATGTTTATATATGTGCATAATAATATGTAAGTAAGACTGATATATGTCGAACTAAACAAGGAGCCGGAGAAACCAAAGATTAATTCCTTCGACCTCTAATATTATAACAAAGATTTTCAATTGATATCAAAATGGGTTGAAGCAATAGAGAACCAAAGAGATCTTTTACTTGATAAGATATCCTTCACGTCTTTCTTGTTTTATTAGTAAGGCAATAGAAAAAGATAAACAACATCTCCAAAAAGAAGAAGATCCCCCTCGATCAAAACATGATAAAAGGAGATGGACAACCTTAAATCAAACTAGTCAAAGATCATGACACTCAATAATCACAATTGTCCACCTAATGTGAGAAGACAGAAGAAGGCAATAGCATCAATCGATTCAACTTAATGTGAGAAGACAGAAGAAGGCAATAGCATCAATCAATTCATTGATAAAAATTGAATCCAACGGCGAAACACTTTTTTCTTCACATTCAACACTTTACCTAGCCTATAAAGATAATAGTGATATAAATAATAATGCCTCGATTGACGATAATGATGATAACAGAGAATTGATGGTGGAAGTCATCTAAGATTTAGATAATGGGGCTCGAGGAGATAGTTATTATATTTATATATGGAAGGGAAAAGAGAAGACAATTAATGACTTTGGACAAATGTGATAAAGACTATACGACATATATATTGAATAAAGCTCGTTACAAGAAAATTCTCATTAGCCATAAAGTTTTTGTTTCATATTCTATCATTTCTTACTTAATGATGATTTATTGATAAATTTATGACTAAATAAATGTTTAGTGACACAACATTATTTGTCACTAAAATAATTTTACTAAATCATTTATGCTAATTAATCAGTCATAATATTATCTTAATGTTTTCACAAATTTTTATATATTTTAGATTTATTGACAAAAAATTTGGAATAGTTACCAATGAAACCTATATTGACAAATATTTTTTTCTTATTATCACTGAAAGTATCATTAGTAACCATTCTTATCCTTCGTCACTAAGTAAGTGTATATATATATATATATATATATGCTAAAATTATATTTATAGAGATAACAAAAAATTATTATTTTTGGATGGATGTAAGTGTAATTTTTCTTCAGAGATGCAACTCCTGTCCTTAATTGTTGTCGTCGCCTCGTCACTAATCTTGCCTAATTTTTAAGCCCTTGGCAATGTTCTTTTCTCGATTTTTTTTACTATTCCTTCGATTGGACCTCTCTGTTGCTACTCTTTCCACATTACAGAGGAGCCCTCGATTGATGCTCTTCCCTTGGGGAGCTGGTGGAGCCTTTAGCATTGGTTGAAGAACTCAACCAAGAAGCGGCATTCCTAAAATGTCATTCTCGCCGATGTATTTGTTGTTTTTCTTAATTGCTACTCTTCCTTCATCGTTTGGACCTCTTGGTTTCTTGGAAGCCATCATCAATTGCTGCTCTTCCATCATTGCTTGGGAGTTTTTTATTGTTGCTCTTTTCTCATCCCTTTCCTTCATCACTCAGGACCTATGTCATCGATGCTGCTTGAAGAACTCAGTGAGAAGTTGCTCTCCTTCTATGTCATTCTCACAAGGGTAATCAGATCCTTTGTGATGGAAATATGACGAGGGCTCCTCATATTTTCAACCATAATATTATTAAAGATTATATAATTAATGATAATACGATGATAGTTATGTTATGATGTTAATGACACTAAAAAAGGAGGGAGAAATTAGTATAATAATATTTTTAATCGATTTTAAAATTTGATCAATAAATCAACATATTTCAAAGACTCAATTAATCAAGTTAAAGCTAAAAAACTAAGTCACGAGTAAATGATAAACAAAGAGAGGCAAATCAATTTACAGTGATTCGATCTTTTCGACCTACGCTCACTATCGATTTCTTTTTTCTCGAGGTTATCAGTTTTTATTATCGATCTTTTTTTCAATGTATGAAGATCACTTATCCTTATTGCAACTCTATCCCTTTTTAAGTTTGGGAGATAATATTTACACTTTATATTTACAAGAGACCTCTCATCTCTACAGTTTTAATTTTTAAATAAACTCAAGAAGAGTAGACTCAAACTATGCTCAAAATGAGATCATATAATATGTCACTAGTTTAAGAATGGATACTCCATCAATCAAGCTTAAGTGGAATATTTATAAGCCCCAAAAGGCCAATAGAGTTAAAATTTTAAATTCTAAAAAATTTTGGGATATGAGTAATACCTCCATTGACACTGGGTAGTACTACTACCATCATAACTTTTGACACTGCAAATCTAAACTCAGACGGTACTATCATTATAAAATTTAAATTCTAAATAATATGACTATTGCTTTAGATGGTACTATCATCGCCATAAGCAATGCCACTATCGGAAAGGTTGACAAAGTACAATAGTACTTGTTGGCTAACTCAAGTGATACTATCACTTGGGCTTGGTAGTACCACCACCCAGACTAGATTTAGGCATTTAGTTTAGCCTTCTAATTGACCCGATTTGGCCTAGCTTTAAGCTCGATGATTTTTTTGACAAGTGGATTTTATCTTGGCCCAATATAATCTTAAATTGACCCAAAATAATTTTGATTAAGGCCTTGATAAATCAACGACAAATATGACATATTTACAAAGCTTATAGCACATGTACGCTCTTTCAGCATGTCATCTGATCTTTTGGCACTTCATCCGAACTTCTAGCACATTGGCCTTTCTTTCAATATATTACTCATTCTATCAATATGTCAACTATCAATATGACCTTGATAAATCAACTATCAATATGATATATTTACAAAGCTTATAGCGCATGTACGCTCTTTCAGCATGTCATCTGATCTTTTGGCACTTCATCCGAACTTCTAGCACATTGGCACTTTTCCATGACATCCAATCACCCGGTATAATATTCGACCCTTCTAACATAATGCCTGAACCTTTAGCATGAAATCTGATCTCTAGCACGTTGATTAATTCTCTGACTCAACATCTAATTTTTGACATGATATTTTCTAACACAACATTCTACCCTCCAACTCAACGGTTAGCCCTTCGGCTTTCTAAGTGCGTGATCAAAATATTTCCTCGATCACTTATCTCAAAAACATATTAGTCTAATAAAATTAATTGATTTCATCATCAATATATGAGATTCAACAATTTCTCCTTTTTTATGATGAAAACTAATAGATGATGGAGTCTTAACGAGGCTCTCCTATTTATATGTCATCTTAAAAGCATGTTGAACTTGAGATCAGAATAATAATTTTTTAATTATAGTCTTGAATTCAAGTTAAAATAATTTCATTATAAATTCTACTAATTTTTAATAATAATTATTACAACAATCTAATGCATAATTTTAGTTAAAAAACATCAAAGATATCATCATAAGTTAAAAAATACCATAATGTAATATTTTTGGTTCGACATCAAAATGGAAAGATATGCATAGTTACTACTTCGTCAAAGGTAAAGATAACATTTGCCTTTTGTCATCAACAAAAAGGAGAAATATACAAATCTACTCAGCTGGTGATAATCCAAAATACCTAAGTATGAAAATTGTTAAGATTAAGTTTGACACTAAGAGATGAGGGGGGGTGAATTAGTACAATGGTAAATCCAATTATGTTGCGATTTTAGAAAACTTCATACATGAAATGAATCATTCGATCAAAACACGTTTCGACAATACTTTAAACTTGAGAGTGCTAGTTATAAGTCCCTACAAACCACTCACATGAGTGATGACACCTATACACACTGCGCCAATCTCTTTGCTTATGATTATTGATATTTTCTCACATTATCTAGAAGTATATTGTGATGTCCTTGGATCTGTGCAATGAGAATCGAATCGTGATGAGATCATGATAATGAGACTAATTCACCTTTAAACATAGACCCTAAATAATCCCGGTCATAGGTTTCTCGAGAGGGATATCGAGATAACCGGATAGACTAGTGTACTATATACTCGTCCATATGATGGAGGTGGTTGGTCTCATAGCTACTCGTGTGGGGACATTAAATCTTTGGATGGTTATTGATACCTCACGTCGGATAGCGATCAACAGGTACTCATTGAGAATAAGTTCACTTTTGATTGACTTATAGGTTCGGAGTTCTTACAGAGGTTATTGGATGTCCAACCTTACGGGGGGCTATTGAGTGTCAATAGATGATTATCCCATACCTTCTTACGCAAATCCTGGTAGCGATTCGGATTGAGTCCCAACAAGAGTTCCGGTCCTTAGAAGAGATACCAAAGAAATCCTAAACCGTATGGCCTATGAGTACTCCACTCTTCTGATACCGGACTTATAGGTTTGGAAGTTCACATAGGTCCAAAGGATCTAGTACAATTCGATTTATTATAGAGATAATAATTTCTCTTGGGAGTGTTTGCAAATGACCAACCTTAAGGGGGCTATTGAGTGTCAATAGAGGATCATCCACTCGATTGGATATCCAATAGAGGAATATCCCATATGTTCTTAGGTAAATCCTGGCCGTAGGGTCATTCTAAGATTGAGAGAGAATAGAGTTCTCTTTATTAGGGTTGTGAGGGGGCCTCTTTAAATAGGAGAACCCGAGTATCGCGTAGTCCCTACCGTTGGAGCTAGAGAGGAGGACGCTTAACCTCCTTCATCCACTCAAGTGAAAATCTCAAGGATATACGATCTCCTTAGTATTATCGTTCTTTTCAAACACATAATTTTCTGGATTAGTGGATTTATTTTGACACCGATCTTCGCATATGGAACCTTTTGTGGAAATCTAAGGTATTTTATTTTTATTCTTCGCATGAGATAACCTCGATCTTGTTAGGGATATCGGATAGATGATTTAGAACTATATGTATTATAGTAATTGAGGACACATAGGTCCAAAGGATTAGATTCCCTTGTATCGTCTGGGAGTTGCGCATGGGCGCAGCGCTGTGGCGCTATCCCCATGGTGGCGCTTGCGCCACGGCGGGCGCTACACCTAGTGGCCTAGTACATAAAATATAGTTTTGCCCTTGGAATTTTCAAAAATTTTAATTTTATCCTTTTATCGAATGACCAGTACCATGAAAAAATTTTAGTCGAATAAATTATTATAGAGATAATAATTTACATGATGGTCGAAGGAGTTTGAATAGGTATAACTCATGGCCAGCTCGATATTGGACCTAGAGGGTCACATACATATGGTAGGTATTGACGACGAGTAGAGGTTCGATATGAGATATCCGTCGAAGCTCTATCTTATTGGATATCCAATAAGCCCTTGTATTATTAGATCCCATGAATGAGATCCAATAAGAGCTAGATTATTGGGTGAGGCCCATTGATCTAAGAGGCTTGGGTAATTGGATAGAGATCCAATACCTAATAAAACTAGCTAAGTCCGTGACGATTGGTATCGGATTCATCACACTTAGATTGACAGGGGCCTCTTTAAATAGGAGGAAACCAAAGGCTCGATGAGGCTTGGCAAAGGATTGGGGCTTTTTGTTAGTGGCCACCTCTTGTTCTCCTCTCCTATAGAGGAGTATCGGCGTAGTCCCTGGACATTACAACTTTCTCTTCGGTATGTGCAGGATACCGCTTCAGACATGTTGCTAGAGAGGAGGACGCTAACCTCCTTCATCCACCCTCCACTTCCAAAGGATCTGTAAAAGGGATCTCAAGGATATACGATCTCCCTTAGTATTATCGCTTTTCATACACATAATTTTCGGATTAAGTGGATTTATTTTGACACACCGATCTTCCACCATCAACGTGCACGATGACAAAAACAACTTGGGGTAACTTGGTGAAAACCTTTGGTTTAGTGGAAAATCTAAGGTATTTTATTTTTGGATTCTTCTACTACGTTTCATATTCGATGATGTCACCTCTTGGATTTTTCAATGCATTTGGTGGAGATTCTAAGGTGGTGTTAGAGCCAGGTTGTTCGTGTGAAGATCGATCGATTTTAAACTATGTGTATTGTGATTTAGAATAGCTTTTGTCATCAAAATTATTAGCGCACTAAAGGCAGGAAGGACAACAAATCGAACAATTGCTTCCCTTGTTGGCGCTCCACATGGAATATCACGCCTTGAGTTCATACCACGTCGCCGGTGGTTTGCATGCGGCCACACGAGCCCATGGGGGGACTAGATCGTGCATGATCGGGGCGCGACTAGGGCGCCAACACGCTATGGATTCAAGTAGGCGATCTACCTATAAGGGTCTTCCGGAATGTTGCATTGAATGGAAGCCTTGGACATCGGGACTATCGAGGAAGAAGTTCATATGCAAGCCGCCCATGGGCGGATCATGCCGGCGCGGCAGCGTGGAACTACTTGAGCTCACATTAAACCACAAGTCGGGCAAGGCGTGTGAACATTGCAGCCAATGAAGCTAAGGAGAACAGAAATGGTGCAAGTCCTGCAACATATGCGGTGGCCACATGGGAGTTGTAGTACTCTTTCCAAGCGACCAAGTGGAATCGCCTTTCGAGAACAGGTGTCGAGCGGTGGTCGCGAGAGGGGCAGTCAAGAGGGACTCAATACCCAAGATCAATCATCCGGGATTGAAGCCGTGGGTGTCGCTATCCCATGGGTGGCGCTAGCCACGGCTTCCGCATCAATCCCTTGCTCTCTTAGAGGGGCACTTGGTCGTGATATGGGCTGGAGGAGCTACACTCCATGTACCAAGACAAGTTGAAGGGCGAAGGCGAGAACTTACACCAATGTCATGATTTTCTATCAAGATAGGCGTGTGTGAGAGTACCAGGATCGGAAGCGAGCGATGCATGAAGATGCTGTGCTTTGTACCATGGATGATCGCCACCACGACCAAATCTATCGTTACTCCAGTTGGAGTGAAACTTCTGCATTCCAGAGGCAGAGAGAGGTGACTAGGGTTTTTGCATAAAATATAGTTTTGCCCTTGGAAATTTCAAAAATTTTAATTTTATCCTTTTTATCGAATGACCAAAATACCATTTAAAATTCAAAAAATTCCCTCTATATCCTTAATTTTAGAAAAAAAAAATTAGTTAATTAAAATATTTAATTAACTATTATTATCATTTATCTAGTAGTCTTATATAATGACATATACATGTGATGTATGATGTAGATAAATGATCATAGATCGTGTGATGTGATGTGTGTACATGTGATTATTATTATTGGGGCCTGTGAGCCTTTATTTTTTTCGTTTATTGTCGAGCCTGCATATGTGTAATTACATTGTAATTACATGAGGAGGCGCAGCGGGAGCATGGAAGCGATAGTGAGACCCAAAGGTCGAGACGGACGATCCGACGTATGGAGATGCGTTGAGATGTCGACGAAACCGACGAAGAGAGATGGACGATCACAAGGTATGGAGATATGCCGAAGCACACATAGATCTTGATGTGAGTGATTGGGCCCATTGGCCCAGGCTTGATCATATTAGGATGTGGTCCATGATCATCTGGTGTGATTGCTCATGTGATGCGTGATTGGTTATACACCTACTATATATATATATATATATATATATATATATATATATATATATATATATATATATATATTAAATATGTATGTGTGTGACACATTATATTAGGAGACCAAATCAAAAATTTCCTTTCTCGATAATATTAACTCGGTAAACGTGAGGTAATTAGATTGATCCACGTGGCCTTCCATCATTATAGGTAGGAACCGATTCTCGGTGTAGGTTGAGTTGATCGAGTCCCTCAAGACTCACCTATATAGCAATTTGCTATCTTATCTACGACATAGAGATATCACCGGTGACCTTAGGATATGGTATGCTTGGTCGAGTCCCTCGAGGGTATATCATCAAATCAGACTCATCTTGTAACGATGGTGATGACTTAACTGAACATCATGGTTTGTCGAGTCCCTCGAGGCCATAGTGGTTAGGAGGTCGAACAGGACGAGAATCATAAGGAGTTATGATTGGTAAGAGTTGCCTACCTTTTAGGCTTAGTGTGATTAATCGAGTCCCTCGAGGTTACACTAAGATGCTGATTGAATCTCGATCCCCACTAGAAGTCTGCCGGAGACTTTCGTTTCACGTGCTGAGGGTGTCACATGACTTGCTAGAAAAATAGTAGGAGTACATCAAGGTAAAAGTCCATATCTTGATTATTTATATTTTTATAAAATCTACATGTTATTTATTTATGCTATATCTTTATTTTTTGAAAACGTCACTATTAGACTCTCTATGTGACATACTTGATGCCAATTGTCTCATTGGTCCAAATTATATGGATTGGCTCCGTAAGTTGAGAATCATTCTCATGACGGAGAAAATCGCATATGTTCTTGAAATAGTGATGACTATGCCTAAGAAAAGGGGAAGTGAGGATGAGATCGCTCACTACATGAAGTACGCAGATGACTCCACTCTTGCTCAGTATTATATGTTGGGCTCCATGACTCCCAAGTTATAGAGACAACATAAAAGGATGGATGACAAATCTATACTTCTGTATCTCTGTAAATTGTTTGAGGAACATGGAAGAACTTAACGATATGAGATATCGAAGAGTCTCTTCCATGCTAGGATAACTGAGAGGACACTAGTTCAGAACCATGTCCTTAAGATGATTGAGTTGATAGAGACACTCACAGATCTAGGAATGGTCCTAGAGGATAACTTGTGTGTGGATCTTATGCTTCAGTCCCTACTCAATTCCTTTTCACAGTTCTCTATGCTGGTAAGACTAGAAAGAAAAGGAAGATAGATAAATCCCTTGAGAAGGGCAAAGGGCAAGGGCAGATCAGGTAAAGTAAAGATTGCTAAGAAGACTTGAAGAGGACAAAAACAAGTGCTTCCACTATGGTAAAGACGGGCATTGGAAGAGGAACTGCAAAGAGTATATTGCAGAGAAGGCGAAATAGAAGCTTAGAGAAGCTTTAGATATATATTCATGATTAGTCTCTATTTATCAGACTCATATGATAACACATAGGTATTGGATACAAATAGTGTTTATCATATTTACAATTTGTTGTAGGTTCTGGCAAGACCTAGGAGATTGATGAGAGACAAGATGGACCTCAAGATGGGCAATGAAGTAAGAGTTAGTACTATTGCTATTAGTGAGGTCACCCTACACCTGTCTGGTGGAGCTACTATTGCATTAGATGCATGCTATTTTGTTCCCTTTATTATCAAAAACCTTATTTCCATTTTATGTTTGACATTGAATGATTATAAAGTAGTTTTTGAGAATAATAGTTGTTCAACTATTGAGGATGATAAGATCATCACGAGAGGAACATTGCATAATGGTTTGATTATGCTAGATACTACTCCACGTATCATGAATGTAAGTGTGTCCAAGAGAAAATGAGATGAGGTGAACAATGCATACCTATGGCATTGTAAGCTAGGTCATATTCATGAGGGAAAGATTCAAAAGTTACTGATAGATGGATACCTAGATCCATTTGACTATGAGTCATATGCGATTTGTGAACCTTACTTTCATAGAAAGATGACCAACTCTCTATTTAGTGGAACTAGAGAGAGAGCCACTGAGTTGTTGGTACTTATACATAGTGATGTATGTGGTCTCATGTCAACTCAAGTCATTAGTGGTTATTCCTACTTCATTATTTTTACTGACGATTTCTTTAGGTATGGATATGTGTACTTGATGAAGTACAAGTTCGAACCCTTCGAGAAATTCAGAGAGTATGAGAATGAAGTAGAGGTTTAGACTAGAAATAATATCAAGACTCTTCGATCAGATCGAGGAGGTTAGTACTTGAGTACAGAGTTCACCCAGTTCCTCAAAGACTAGGGGATTCTATCCTAATGGACACCTCCTCATATACCCTAGCTCAATCATATATTCGAAAGGAGGAATCGCATACTGTTAGATATAGTACAATCCATGATGGGTTTCATCGACCTATCCGTCTCATTTTGGGGATATACCCAAGAGTCCACAACTTACCTTCTGAATAGAGTTCTAACTAAGTCGATAGTATCTATACCATATGAGATATCGAAAGGGAAGCTCGATCTTAAGGTTGTTAAGATTTAAGGCTGCCCTACCCATGTTAAGAGACACATAATCGATAAGTTAGAATCCAGGATGGAATGATGCAAGTTCATGGAATACCCTAAGAAAACTTATGGGTATTATTTCTATCACCCTGAGGATCAAAAGATTTTTGTAGCTAAGAGAGTAGTGTTCCTTAAGAAGGAACACATTCTTGGTCGAGATAGTGGGAGCATGATAGAGTTGAGCAAGATTGGAAAACCTAGCTTAAGCACCATTCCATGGCCAGAGTCTGTTCAGATACCTAGCGCACAAGTTCCAACTTTATGTAGGTACGGTAGAGTATCTTATCCTCATAAGAGTATGTGGGGCATATTAGAGGAGCAGATGTTGAGAATATTGATCATCAGACCTATGAGGAGCCTATTACGAGTATAGACTCTAGGAAGTTACAAGAAGCAAATTCAAAGATTGATTCTATATACTCCAACAAGGTTTAGAACATGGTTGATACACCCGAGGGTATCGTACCCATTGGCTGCAAGTGGATCTTCAAGAAGAAGATCAGAGTAGATGAAAAGGTAGAGACATAGCCCTAGACTTAAAAGGCTTGGGTCAGGTTGTTGGTAGTAGTACCACCAGCATGGGTGGTTATATCAACTTTAGACATAGTGTACTAGGGTAGTATCGCTAGTTCGATAATGTTATCATCAAGCCCCTTTTTTTAACCGACGTATAAAAGGCTCTTTGTTATTTAAAATAAAAATATTTATAACTAAAAATTTTAAAATATGAGATGTTGAGTCTTTTATTATTTTACAATTCATATGGAGTTTTAGATATATGAGGTCTTATAAGAATTTTATTCATGGCATAGTATGCCATATTAATAGCTTTAGTCTAAAAGTATTTGGGTATGCTATGTTCATTAAACATGATTCTTGTAATCTCTTGTAAACTCTCATTCTTTCTCTCAACAACTCTATTTTATTACGGATTTTTTATAGTGAAAAAATTATGATCATATCCATTCAAATCATAAAATTTTTCAAAATCATAATTTTTAAATTCACCACTATAATTACAATAAATAAAAAAACTCATAGAATATTTTTTTATTTTTAAACTTGTTTAGAAAACTTGATAAAATATTTGAAACAATCAACTTTATGTGCCAAAAAATATGTCCAAGTATCTTTATATAGTCATCAATAATCATAAAAGCATATTTATTACCTCTAGACTTATTATATAAATAGGTACAAATAAATTCATGTGAATTAGTTGTAATGGTCTAGAGGTAATTATTAATTTTTAGGCTCGAAACTACTCCTTATATGTTTTCCTAATCGACATGCATCATAAATTTTATTTTTAATAAATTTAATTTTAGATATTTCTCTTATAAGTTCTTTAGTTCTAAGTTATGAAATTAATTTTATACTAACATATCTTAGTCTCTTATGTTAAAATCATGCATTATCATTCAAAATCAAAAAATAAATTACATTACAAAAATTATTAAAATTAATAGTATATACATTATCACTTACTAAAGCTATCATAGATTTATTTTTACTTGGTATTTC
The DNA here is from genome assembly GCA_024322285.1 of Musa beccarii. NCBI lineage: Eukaryota > Viridiplantae > Streptophyta > Magnoliopsida > Zingiberales > Musaceae > Musa > Musa beccarii. The sequence goes on along the minus strand of CM044398.1, from coordinate 3,114,935 downwards.
TAGGATGCAAGCATGAGATTTAAATTTAACATTATATCCCTTATCATAAAGTTGATTGATGTTTATTAAGTTATGTTTCAAACCATCTACCAAAAATACATATTTAATCAAGAGATTTAATTTGTTATTAATATTTTTAATACCAATGATCTTTCCTTTGTTGTTGTCTTTAAAGGTAACATTGTTAGGACTCTAGCTAGGAGAGTCCTGATCTGTTGGGACTCTAGTTAGGAGAGTCCTAATTGAGTTTTATTGATAAGGGCATTCATGTAAATCCTTTCTAGCCGACCCCAATTAAAGAGTTGAAGAGGCCGGCTAGGTTAAGGATTAGGTTGCTTCTTAGAGAAGAAGTCCTATTAGAAGTAGGGAGTCATATTAGAGAAAGAGTCCTATTTGAAGTATGAGTCCTATTAGAGAAAGAGTCTTATTAGAAGTAAGAGCCTTGAGTAAGAGTACTATTAGGAGTTGGGGTTTAGAAGCCCTATAAATAGCCATGTATTCATCCTCTTTTCATCATGAATAGATCAATCTTTTAGTAGCCTTTGAGCAGCAACTTGGAGGAAGGAACCCCAATAGAGTTCCAAAGAGGCCGATCCCCTATAGAGATTAACCCCAAGCTTAGAATCCGTAAGGGTTCTAACACTTGGTATCAGAGTAGCGTTTTTGGCATCTCGCTGCCCTTCCACAGCCATCCACCAACCCTCCACAACTGCCCAAAGCAATTCCCATAATTGCTTAGAAAATCATCATCGAATTTCGCCGTCATCTCCACCACCGTAGATCATCCTTTGATCTTCCCGTGAATTGCAACAGGTTCTAGTTATCTACCTTACTGCTGCTACAATTTAGTTATCCTTATTTAAAAAAAATTAAAAAATTCGTTCCTATATTGTTGCATAAACTTTTCGTCGTAAAGTTTTCATCTTTACAACGAAAGTTACACTGTAGAATTTCAGCCGCATAGCACTGACTTTTTGATCTTTCTACTATATTTTTTTCTATCAAAATCTCTATAAAATTTTTATGATGGCTTTGACATTCCTAATAGTAGTTTTTCCTTTGGTTTTGTCAAAAAATTCTCAATATAAATCACTTATCTTTTACATCCAAACTGTTGCACTTTAGACATAAAAATCTGCTATAGTACCTCTCCGTGATCCTCAATTTTGCCGAACCTCTTGCTATCGTTTCTTTCTATGAAATTTTTAACAGCATTACCTCTCCCTTATCAGTAGATTCCCTTTGAGTTTTACTTGAATCTCTTTTAAAAATTTTTGGAAAAAATTACATCTTTACTGTTGAAATTTTTTCGATGAAAAATCTAGTGTTGCACCTTTGTCCTTTTTTCTTTTCCGTAACCTACCAAACCCTAGCCACCTTGCAGCCACAAACTAAGATATCTTTAGGGCATCCCTCTAGCCTTAAGATGCAGCCATCATAACCTAGTTTCATAACCCTAATAACATCAAAAATCACAGCCCAAAATAGTAAACCATTACAGCCGAACCCTTCTATCACCGATCTATTGTCCGAACCTTCCACCGCCCCATGCCATTAACCCATCAACAGAAAATAGACAAGGGCATCTCTGATCTATAGGTATATACCATGGCTTCTCAAGATCCAATTGATGCCAAATTTGAAGCATGGGAATCTCAGATTGAATCACGACTTGAATCGCGCTTAGAAGACAAATTGCGCACTTTGTTTGCAGAATTCAGAATTGGACAACCACTGAGTCCAACCAAATTACAGTAAGAAGAGAATTCAAAAAGGACCCTAGAGAAGGACGGATAGCCCTCAGACATACTTCAACCACGCATGAGGGTGGACTTCCCACGATGGGAAGGAGACCTAGCGGGGTGGATTTCGCACGCCGAACGTTGCTTTCACTACTACCGAACGTCGGATAATGCAATGGTGGAGATTGCTATCATCCACCTTGAAGGAGATGCTATTCAATATTACAATTGGTTGGAATATAATCATGGGGCTCTGATGTGGAATCATTTTAAGAACGCACTACTAAACTATTTCGGACCTACGGAGTATGAAAATATCGACGGCCAACTCGCAAAAATTCGACAAACCTCTACGATTCAAGAGTACCAAACTAGGTTTGAGAAGCTATCCTACCTTGCTCGTGATTGGACTGACTGTTAATTGTTAGGAACATTCATCGAAGGACTCAAGCCAGAGATAAAAGGGGAAGTTAAGGCACGACAGCCCTGTACCATGATGGCTGCGATTTCTTTTGCCCGAATACAAGAAGAACGGCTCAGCCAAGATGCTCAGAGGATGAGAACCACTCCTAGAACCTCAGGATATAAACCCCCTTCTACTCTCAACCATCCTTCACTGCCAAAAAAATTGATAAGAGAAGAACTACGTGACCGATTAGTAAAGGGTCTTTGTTGGCATTGCGACGAGCCATGGAACCGCGATCATTGCTGCAAAAGGGGCCACCTCCTATTAATTGAACCTCTTGAAGATATGGAGGAGGAGGTCCAGGAGCATGAGGAAGAGGTCACGGATGAAGAACAGTAGCTAATTGATATTACGATGCATGCCCTTGTCGGCTACGCGAACCCGTAAATAATGAAAGTGGGAGGATTTCTGAAGCAACAACCGATCACCATTCTTATTGACACCGGGAGCACTAATAATTTTATGAATAGTAAGGTTGCTGTCTGGATGGCCTTACCTATTGAGAATTATAGTAGGTTTGATGTTAAGGTCGTAGATGGACGAATTTTGAAGTGTGATCGTAGGTGGCCACGGGTGAAACTGTTGCTACAGGACCAAGAGATAATTACAGATTTTTTCCTCCTCCCTCTCGATGATTATGAGGTTGTGCTTGATATCGAATGGTTGATGACATTATGTGATATTTCTTAGAATTTTTTGAAGTTAATTATGAAATTTTATAGTAAGGGAAAACAGGTGATACTGTGCGGGAAACGTGGGGGCGACGTAACGACGATTTGCACACAACAAATGGAGAAAGTTTTGCATAAAGCATGCAGTGGCTTTTTGGTACAACTTGAGCAGCAATCTAAGGGATAGCCAACCAAATTTGAAGATCTAAACCTACTTCTCTTGCTTGCTGAATTTTCAGATATATTTGATGTACCACGTTTCCTACCTCCTAGCCACCGGCATGATCATCGTATACCAATTCTTCCAGGCAAACCTCCAACAAATACTCGACCATATCAGTATCCATATCTCTAAAAAGATGAAATAAAAAGGATTGTAAAAGAGATGCTTGAAATAGGAGTAATTCAGCCAAGTTGCAGCCCCTACTCTTCACTGGTGCTCCTCGTACGAAAGAAAGACGAAACATGACGAATGTGCGTTGATTACTGAGCTCTCAACAGTATAACTGTCAAGGATAAGTACCATATTCCAGTAGTAGATGAATTGCTTGATAAATTAAAGGGAGCACGAGTCTTCATAAAGCTGGACCTTCGATCCGGGTATCATCAAATACGAGTGTGCAAAGAAGACATATTGAAAACTGCCTTTTAAACGCATAACGGTCACTACAAATTTCTGGTAATGCCCTTTGGTCTCACCAATGCTCCCTCCACCTTCTAGACCCTTATGAATGATATTTTCTGGAGTTATCTTCGAAAGTTTGTGCTAGTTTTTTTCAACGATATCCTTATTTACAGCCCTTCTCTTGAAAGTCATATTCAGCACTTACAACTTGTTTTGACAATTTTGCGAGAACATGTTCTTTTTGTCAAAAAAACAAAGTGCACCTTTCTTCAACAAAAAGTGAAATATCTTAGGCATATCATATCAGAGGAAGGGGTGACAGTGGACCCCTCCAAAATTGAAGCAATGCAGAACTGGCCGACCCCGAGGAACATAAACTCACTGCACGGCTTTCTCGGTTTAACAGGTTACTACCGTAAGTTCATGAAAAACTATAGAAAGATCAGTGCACCCCTTACTTTCTTGCTGAAAAAAGATACTTTCCAGTGGTCAGACAAAGCCACCACTGCCTTCGACGAACTTAAAGTCGCAATGATAACAACGCCCATACTAGCGTTACCCGACTTCGGCAAGGCAATTATTATTAAAGTCGATGCCTCGGGAGTCGAAATTGGTGTTGTACTAATGAAAGATGGCCGCCCCTCACTTATACCAGTAAGGCATTATCTCCTTCCCATCTCAAGATGACTATTTACGACAAAGAGATTCTTACGATTGTGCATGCGGTGGTCAAATGGAAACTGTATTTGATCGGGCGACGCTTTCAAATCAAGACCGACCATAAAAGCCTAAAATATTTCTTGGAGCAGAAGATATCTTCCCTGGGTGGCAAAAGTGGGTAACAAAGCTTCTTGGATATGATTATGAAATAACTTACAAAAGGGGGAAAGAGAATGTTGTTACAGATGCACTTTTGTGGTTACCCGAGCAAGTTGAATTTTTGGTCATTTCACTTTCAACCAACAACTTCCCTGAGGATATTAGGAGGGAATGGCAAGATGATCCGAAGACTAGAGCATCTATGAAGCTTTCACCTCGGTTCTATGGATCTTACCAGATTTTGGAGCACATCGGAGTAGTAGCATACATATTGGACTTACCTGCCAGCCCTCGAACCCATCTAGTCTTCCATGTGTTGTGTTTAAAGCTCAAGTTGGGACAAAATAAGATAGCTCAAAGCCACCTACCAAATATGACTACCCAAGGAGAGCTTCAAACCCAACCAAGCACCATTATTGATCGATGGATCGTGACTCAATGACGATGACCTGCTATTGAAGTGCTAATACAATGGGCGAGCCTACCAACAGAAGATGTCACTTGGGAGAACTATGATGACTTGAATATCAAACTCTCAGAATTCATGGAGCATCAGCCTCGAGGACAAGGCTGATTTGAAGACGACGGGTCTGTTAGGACTCTAGCTAGGAGAGTCCTAATCTATTGGGACTCTAGTTTGGAGAGTCATAATTGAGTTTCATTGATAAGGGCATTCATGTAAATCCTTTCTAGCCGACCCCTATTAAAGAGTTGAAGAGGCCGGCTAGGTTAAGGATTAGGTTACTTCTTAGAGAAGAAGTCCTATTAGAAGTATGAGTCCTATTAGAGAAAGAGTCCTATTAGAAGTAGGAGTCCTACTAGAGAAAAAGTCCTATTAGAAGTAGGAGTCCTATCAGAGAGAGAGTCTTATTAGAAGTAGGAGTCTTAAGTAAGAGTCATATTATGAGTTGGGTTTAGAAGCCCTATAAATAGCCATGTATTCATCCTTTTTTCATCATGAATAGATCAATCTTTTAGCAGCCTTTGAGCAGCAACTTGAAGGAAGGAACCCCTATAAAGTTCTAAGGAGGCCGATCCCCTATAGAGATCAACCCCAAGCTTATAATCCGCAAGGGTTCTAACACATATCCTCCATCTTGGTTAATGAGCTTTGAGAAGTTTGTAAGATTTTTGATTATATGCATTCAGCATCCACTCTCAAGATATCATCTTTTGCTTTTATATCTTATTTAGAGACAAGCCTAAAAAAAGAAGGGTTTGTTTTAAGTATCTATTTAATTTTGGGTTCTTCATGGTTAGATATATCTTTTTTTTATCTTTTGGTTTTAAATCACTTATGGTTCCTTTATAAACTCAAACTAATTTAAAATAACTATATTTTCTTAAGAGAGCATGAAGCATAGTGACCAAACTTTTTATAAAAATTATATTTAACTTTAAGAGGAGCATATAGTGTAGATACTTATATAAATTTAATTTGCTTTTGATGCGAGCTGTTACTTATAAATCCAATACCTTTTTTTCTAAATATATAACCTTGTTTAGCAAGAATTAGTGACTTATTTCTAATTTTAAAATTTTTTAATATTTATCACGGAAACTTATTTTCCTTTTTAAGAGATTTTATTATATCATTATTATCAATTAATTCTTCTAAGTAATGTTTTAGTTTTTCATTCATGATAATTAAATTAGTTTTTAATTTTTAAAGTATATAATTTTTGAAATAACTCTTTTTTAAGTTCAAGATTAAATTATTCTAAATCTTCACATTTAGTGCAAGGAGTACAAGATGATGATGTAATAATTTTTAATATAGAAAATTCGTTAGTAAGTAATGTATGATATTTATTTAGTAAACTATATTGTTTACTAATTTGTTAAGTTTATTATATAAATCATGAAATACTTCAAATAGTTCTTTATGTGATAAGAAAGTTTCGGGAAAGTTAAATACCTCATCATTGAAAGCCATTAATGGGTACTTTATCATTTCTTTTTCATTGAGTTATTCTTTCACTTTCAACTCACATGATTTATCTCATATTACTTTGAATGCTTTCTTCTTCTTTTGGATTAATATTTTTTTAATTATGGATACTCATTTTTTAAGTGTTTTGATTTTTTGTACTCATAGCATATGATGACATCTTTCTTAGGTTTACTTTTATTCTTTCTTTCTCTTCTCGCTATATTTGTCTTATTTTTTCTCATAAACTTTTTGAATCTTTTTGTAAGAGTGTTATATCATTATCATCATCACTTGAGCTTACACTCCAGTAAATTTCTTTAGATTTGAGAGCAATATCCTTTTTTTTAAGATTTTATCTTTTTTATCATGTGCTTTTTATGACATTTCATAGGTCATTAAGGACCCTATGAGTTCTTTAAGATGAAGGTTATTTAAGTCTTTCACTTTTTAGATTGTTATCATCTTTTGATACCAACTTTTAAGAATATACCTTAAAATTTTATTCATCAATTCATGATTAGTATAGTTTTTACCAAGAGCTTCTTAATCCATTGATAACATCCATAAAATGGATATACATATCACTAATAAATTTGCTTGACTTTATATTAAATAATTCATAGCTATGAATCAAAAGATTAACTTTGAAATCTTTTACTATACTTGTACCTTCGTAACTTCAAGTGTGTGTCGTATATTAGATATAATGTCACAAGTAGAAATTCGATTGAACTTATTTTTATCTAAAGCATAAAATAAAGTATTCACAACTTTAGCATATAAAGAAAATATTCCCTTTTTTAAAATTATTTCACTCATCCATTAGTTTAAAAGATTTTTGAAAATCAAACTAAATCATATTTCATAAATCAAAATCTATAAAAAAAAGAATATTATCATTCTAATTTTTCAATAAGTATAGTTTTCTAATAAAGAGTACGAGCGATGGAGTGACCTTATTGATTGATTGAAAAAGCTATTAAATCTCTTTTAGGTATTAATCTAATTGAGAGAACCTCACTTTGATATTATTTGTTAGGATCTTAACAACACTAAGAGGAGGGGTGAGGGTAAATTAGTATAATAGCATTTTTAATCAATTTTAAACTCGATAAGTTAAAGTTGCAAGTAAAAGAATAAAAACTAAGTCATCAGTAAAAGATAAATAGAGGCAAACCAATTTATAGTGGTTAGGTCTATTGATCTACTTCCACTCCCGATTTCTCTTTCATCAAAGCTATTGGCTTTCACTATTAATCTCCTTTCCAATGGACAAATATTTATTGAATCTCAGATTTTAATGATGAAACTAATTGATTATGTTTTAGTAATCTAATTATGTTTCAAGTCATGTAGGTATATTCTCGATCAGGATTAGATAATTAACGTAGAAAAAATTGATGTTGCGCCGGAGGAAATCACGTCAGGAGATTGGACATCGCACTGAACTTCCGATCGACGATCGGTAGAAGGCTTCGAACAAAAAAATCAGGCATCGGGCCAAGAAGAGTGGAGTTGCACCAAGGAGATTGGGGCTACGGAGGTCAGTTGCTGATTAGGCAATAAGCCACAAGAGAGGACGATGCGCTGAAGTGTCAGATGAAGCGTTGATAAACTAAGGACGTGCCGGGCAACTAATTACGATTTATATTATAATAATTATCTAAATCGGAGTAGGATTAGCTTAATTGGATTATATTTGGGTTAACCCAATTAGGAGCCAACTAGGCCTAGAGTGGGGCTATGTTAGGTTGAATGAAAGGCTCAAATAGTGCCCAAGTGCCACGTCAGGCAGTGGCACCGCCAGAAGGCTCAGTCTTCTAGACTGAGTCTGGGTGATTGTATTGTCTAGTGTCAGTGTACCTAGGTAGTAGTACCGCCCAATATACTTACATGTCAGTGTGCTCAAGCGGTGATATCGCTAGATTGAGCAATTGTACCGCCCAATATATTGACAGAACTAGAGTGCACTCACGATGGTACCACCAGTGATAGGCAATGGTACCGTCAAAACCCAGTAGACCCAGGATCGGATGATTTTTAGCTCCAAGTTTAAATTCAATTGGAGCCTATAAATACTCCTCCCATTTTTGGGTTGAATATACAAGCACATACACTTTGAAAGTAGAAAAACGCTATTCAAATCTCTCTAGAATTCCTCTCCTTTAGTCCTCACTTGTATTCAAGTTAAAAGAGAGGGGAGAATGCTTATAAGGATTACCTCCTAAGCTCGTCAAAAGGAGAGAGCATTATAAGGGAGCTTGTCTTCGCCCATTGGAAGGAAGGCAGTTAGTGGAAAGCCGATGGCCTCAAGCGAAGAGGAATCGGGAGTAGACGTAGATCGAATGATCGAACCACTATGAAAATGGTTTACGTTTACGTATTATCTTTTATATTTCTGCAAATTATCTTTCCTTCGTTGCTCAACTTACTCATCACTGTCCTTCTTTCTCTCTAAACACTCCCTAGTTTAAGCACTTTTCGATACGCTTCAATTGAAACTGAGTTTTAGTCGAAATGAAGTTTTCAACATACGAAGTTTTTGAACTTGTTTTAAAACACCGAAATTTATCATTCTTAACCACTGCATTAATTCACCACCCCTCCCCCCCCCTCTCTTAGTGCCACTTTAGATCCCAACAATTGGTATCAGAGCTTTATTGTTTCTCTTTTGGATTCATACCTACGAGAAATGGCTCTTCACGACTTTCAAGAGGGTTTTTCGATTATTCATCCTCCGTTGTTTAATAGATCAAACTACACTTATTACAAACTCGAATGAGAGTTTTCTTGATTTCTTTGGATTTAAACTTATAGAATATCATTGAAAACAGCTTTCAACTTCCCTCTAAACCGATGAACGAATGGTCGGATTTAGAGAGAAAATCTTTTTCATTAAATGCAAAAGCTATGAATGCCTTATTTTGCACCTTAGATAAAAACAAGTTTAATCAGATTTCAATGTGCGAAACGGTTTTTGATATTAGGCACACACTTGAAATCACGCACAAGAGCACTAGTAGAGTTAAAGACTCAAAAGTAAGCCTTTTAATGCACGATTTTGAGCTTTTTCGAATGGTACCAAACGAGACTATCGGCGACATGTACACCCATTTCATGGATATCGTCAATAGTTTGAAAAGTCTTAGTAAATATTTTTTAAATTTTGAACTCACTAACAAGATCTTAAGATCCCTTCTAAAAAGGTAAGATCCTAAAGTAATGGCGATACAAGAAACTAAAAATCTAAATAATTTTTCATTGGATGAACTAATCGGGTCATTAATGACCTATGTGATGACATTCTTAGAACACAATGAACATGATGAACATATGAACCACCTTCCAAAAAACAAAAAGGATTTAGAATTTTGAACTATGGAATACCACTTGAGAGAAAGCTCAAGTGATGAGGATGATGATGATGAGAACTTTAAAATTTTGATAATGAACTTCAAAAAATTTATAAAACAAAAATTAAAGAATAAAAATAAACTTGAACATAAGAAGAGGCCAAAGAAGAAGAAGGCCCCCAATCGAGAATAACCGAAGGCGAAATGACAAATTACACTTTGACGGGCTTCGACTATAAGGTAAGTAACTCACCTGAAATGTTATTACATTGTTTTGAAATTACATGATCTTTTCATGAGTTGCTTGATTTAGATAGTAGAAAATAAAAAAATATATATTTTAAAAATTATATCATACTTTTCTTTCTAGTAATTTTTAAAAATTAAAAATATGAATGATGATTGTATGATTTGTGATAATGTTTGTACACCTAATAGGATTAATCCATGCATGTGTATCTTTATGTTTTAATTTGCTTTTCATTTCTAAACATGATGCTTGATGATTTTATATCATGCATGAGTTTTTTAAAGTAATGTTGATTTGAAACTCTATGCTTTGGGTTAACGTGTTTTTGGTCTAATTGTTTTCATGATGAATTAAGATAACATTTTTATGAAAAATTAAGTTGAAATAATGCATGTACACCTAACAAGATTAATTTCATGAAATCATGTTTGATAATGTAATGTTAAACAATTTTGTTTTATGCATAAGGATTTGAAGTAATAATCTTATGTTATGGGTTAATGTGTTATATTTAGACTTGATGGTTTTCATAATGAAAATTGTTTTTTGGATTTGTAAACTGATGCATGGTTTTGGCAAAAACATAAGCATGACTCCTTTTTTTTTTTTAACACTAAACTAGAATCATGTAAGATGGTAAACATCTTGTTATAGCTAACAACAATGAAAGAAAGAGCTTTAGAATTAAAATGATTTTGATGATGTTTTAAAAAATCATGGTTGATAATGATATAAATGAAAATGTATGTGTATCTTAATGGTTTTGATGACAAAACGTATATTTTGAAATTTATACGATGATGGTTTGAACATGATTGTATGAAATCAATTGCATGAAATGAAAATGTATTTTTAATCTTATTGAGGTTAATGAATTCATTTCATGAATCTTGTGAATCTCTTGAAAATAATCAAGATGAATGTTTTGAAAATTAATGTGTGTATCATGTTCTTGGTCTCAATTATTTATCTTGAAACTTGCTTTTCGGATCTATACGATGGTAAAAGCATGCTTACATGAAATGAATCATAAAAAGGAAAGGCATATTTCTTAAAATTCTTATATCTCTAAAGTTTCGGTTTTGATGAATCCATGTGAATCTCTTGAATCAAATTTTTGAAAGATGCCACGTGCTTCATAAGATTCAACTTAATGATCTTTATGATAAAATTTACCTTTTCATCTTGAATATGACACTTATTTTTATTAAAGGCAAAGGCATGCTTATAAAAAGCAAATCATATGAATAGAAACTTATAAAAATGAAATGTAATCCCCTATCTCAATCTTATCGATTTTTTATTAAGAAATTCATGAATCTATGCTTGTCATGTATGAATTTATATAAATGTGATTTTGAGGATGATTTCGGATTTGACAAATGCTTGATTCGTATTTATGACGTAAGATACATTTTAAATATGAACTATGCTTCAATTATGTTCAATGCTTCAACCATGTTCTATCTCTCTCAATTTATTTTGTTCTCCTATATTTATTTACTAAAGAAGAGAACCTTCCAAATGAATCATGAAATTGATGATTTGATAATAAATTTTTATCAAAAATCTATTTGTCATTTTGAATCTCTAGAAAGTTGATGATGTGATAATAACTTTATTCATGAATCTCAAAAATGATTTTGAATTGATTATGAGTTTCGAGTTGACAAATTGATTTGAATGAGATCTTTTAGTTTAAGCAAATCATGACTCTCTTTTGATTTCTTAACTTGAAATATTTTTTATGCGAATTAAAATACTTTTCCTCTATGACTCCTTCATTCTATCATTTGCTAAAGAGGAAATAATCTAAGTCTTGATATCTCGATAGTTGATACTTGAAATTATTTCTTATGATTCATGATGAATTTAGATCTATTATGCATAAATCAAGTTGTTCTTTTTCTACCAAATGAATCATGACTTGATATTGATATTGGTTGTATACCCTTTATCATGAATTTAAAATTGATACTAAAGAAAATATTTGTAAATCATAATCTTAACTTCTCGAACTTATAACTTGAGGTTTTCTTTATATGAGTCAAAGATTTCTCACAATGCATTCTTGTATAATTCTTTTATTTTATTAAAATAATTTATCAAATGAATCATGTCCTTCTTGATCTTTTTTGATATGATTTCTTTATATGGCTTGTATAATGATTGATATTTTTAGCCATTGAGTCTTCCCTTCTTTGTAACAAAAACAAAAAGGGAGTTAGCTTGCTAGCTTGTATATTATAAGAGAAAGAAATATTACTAGCTAAAACTTGCCAAGAAAGGCAAAGGTTGCACTTCTCAAAAGAGAAGGAATTGCAAACTTGCACATTCTTCTTTAATTTGTTAGCTTGCATGTTTAAAGTGATGTAATTTTTGTAAAAAATTACTTACTAGCAAAGGAAAGCTATTTGCACTTCTCAAAAGAAGAACAAACAAAGTACTATCTTGCCTATCGTGAAAAATGAAGTGCACATTTCAAGAAACAAGTGATGAATTGCTATGCTTAGACATCCTAAAAAGAAAAAAAAAACTTGCTATGATTAAATATTATAAATTTAGCTTATATGTTGACTTGCATATCTTTCAAAATAACTAGAGTAACTTCTCCTTTTTGTTGATGACAAAGGGGAGAATTAGATTGATGATTTCATGCAACATATGATGTATTAAATATTTTTTATATATTTACATAATATTTTTTATAAGATATGATGAATGTTACTTGGATTTGATATAATACAAGGGTTCTATCAATATGGCATATTGATAGGGAGAGTTTGGTTAAACTCCGGGAGTTAAGGTTAACTCCGTCATCAATTAGTTGTCATCATAAAAAAGGAGGAGACTGTTGAATCTTGGATTTTGATGATGAAACTAATTAATTATATTTTGGTAATCTAACTATGTTTTGAGTCACGCAGGTATACTCTCGATCAGGATTAGATAATTGATGTAGGAAAAATTGATGTTGTGCTAGAGGAAATCACATCAAGAGATTGGATGTCAGCTAGAGTTCCAGTCGATGATTAGTAGAAAGCTTCTGACAAAGAAATCGGGCATCAGGCCAAGAGGAGCAGAGTTGCACTAAGGAGATCGAGGCTACAGAAGTCAGCTACTGATTGGGCAATAAACCACAAGAGAGGACGATGCGTCGAAGTGTTAGACGAAGCACCGATAGACTAAGGACATGCCAGGCAACTAATTATGATTCATATTGTAATAATTATCTAGATCAGATTAGGATTAGCTTAATTAGGTTGTAATTGGGTCAACCTAGTTAGGGGCTAACTAGGCCTTCATTGGGACTGTGTTGGCTGAATGAAAGGCCCAAATAGTGTCCAAGTGCTACGTCAGGCGATGGCACCACCAGGGTTAGCGGTGGCACCGCCAGAAGGCTCAGTCTTCTAGACTGAGTCTGGGTGATGGTACCGCCCAGTACACTGACATGTCAGTGTGCTCAAGCAATGGTAATAATTATGATTCGCATTGTAATGATTGTCTAGATTAGAGTATGATTAGCTTAATTCGGTTGTAATCGAGCCAACCCAGTTAAGGGCCAACTAGGCCTACATTGGGGCTGTGTTGGCCGAATAAAAAGCCCAAACAGTGCCAAGTGCCACGTCAGGCGATGGCACCGCCAGGGTTGGCGGTGGTACTGCCAGAAGGCTCAGTCTTCTAGATTGAGTTTGGGCGATGGTACCACCCAGTACAGTGAATTATTAGTGTGCTCAAGCAATAGTACCGCTAGACTGAGCGGTGGTACCACCTAGTACACTGATAGAACTAAAGTGCACTAGCGGTGGTATAGCCAGTGATAGGTAGTGGTACCGCCAAAACCCGGTAGACCCAGGATAGGATGGTTTTTGGCTCTAAGTTTGAATTTAATTAGAGCTTATACATACCCCTCCCATCCCTAGGTTGAATACACAAGCATATACATTTTGAAAGTAGAAAAACGCTATTCAAATCTTACTAGAATTCCCCTCCTCTAGTCCTCACTTATATTCAAGTTAAAAGAGAGGAGAGAGTACTTGTAAGGGTTACCTCTTAAGCCCATCAAAAGAAGAGAGCACTGTAAAGGAGCTTGTCTTCACCCGTTAGAAGGAAAGCAGCAAGTGGAAAGTCGGTGGCCTCAAGCGAAGAAGAATCGAGAGTGGACACAGGTCGAATGACTGAACCACTATAAAAACGATTTACGTTTATGTATTATCTTTTATATTTCTACAAATTATCTTTTCTTTGCTGCTCAACTTACTCATCACTATCCTTTCTCTCAAAACACTCCCTAGTTTATGCTAATCATATGTGCCCTACAAGCTAATCACATGAGTGATAGTACTTGTGACTTGATATGTACTTTTTCTCTTTGCTTATTATTAGGTGTTTTATCACTTTATCTTGCGTGTTGTATATATTGTGATGTCCATGGATCTGTGCACTGGAAATCGGATCATGATGAGATCACGATAGTAAGACCAATTCACCTTTAAACACAGGCCCTGAATTATCCTGGTCATAGGTTACTCGAGAAGGACATCGAGATAACTAGATAGACTGGTGTGTTGTATACCCATCCATATGATGAAGGTAGCTGGTCTCATAGCTACTCGTGTAGGGACACTAAGGGTACAGTGTAGGTGCTCATTGGGGAATGAGTTCACTGATTGATCTACCTATAGAATACTGGATGGTTATTGATACCTCACGTCAAACAGCGATTCCGTAGTCCCAGTAGTTTATCTAGTCCTTAGACTTGAGACACCAAGGATGTCCTGTATGAGTACTCCACTCTTTGATACCAGACTTATAGGTTTGGAAAGTTTCAGATCTAGTACAGTCGATTATTGGGAGTGGTAGCCAATCTTACGAGGGCTATTGAGTATCAATAGAGGATCATCCGCTCTCGGTATCATAAGAGGAATATCCCATGTGTTGCTCGAATAAATCCGTGGCCAAGTTTATTCGGATTGAGAGAGAAAGAGTTATCCGGGAGAATCCGACAAGAGCAAGACTCAAGGAGAGACCGTATGAGCCTGATAGCACCATGCCCGATATAGGGTCTCTAAGATATTAGATGGATGAGGGACTATAGATACATGGTAATTGAGGACAGATAGGTCCAAAGGATTGGATTCCCCTGTATCATCTGAGGCCACGACGTAGTGGCCTGGTACGTCCGCAATCGATGAGTTGGGTGAATTATTATAGAGATAATAATTCACTAAGTCAGAAGGAGTTCTGACAAGTATGACTCACGGCCAACTCGATATTGGGCCTAGATGGTCACACACATATGGTAGGTGTTACGACAAGTAAAGGTTCGGATATGAGATATCCACTGAACCCTCTATCTTATTGGATATCCATTAAGCCACTGAATTATTGGATCCTAAGATGAGATCTAATAATTGCTAATAAGAGATTATTGGGTAGAGACCCACTAATCCAAAAGGTTTGGGTAATTGGATGGAGATCTAATACCCAATAGGGCAAAAGATCCATTAGGATTTTCAGGGGGCCTCTATAAATAGGAGGGAACCAAAGCTCTATAGACTGGGGGTTTCTTTTGGTAGCCACCTCCTGTTCTCCTCTCCCCAGATAGAGAGGTGCATTGTTGTAATTCCTACCATGTGGATACCGCTAGAGAGGAGGACACTTGACCTCCTTCATCCTCTCCCACAGATCTATAGGAATTCAGAGATATACAATCTCCCTAGGTATCTTCTTTTACACGTGCAATTTTGTGGATTTTTTTTTGACACACCGACATTCGCACGACGACGGAAACTTTCTACGGGAAATCTAGGGTTTTGTTTTCTGTTCTTCCGCTCTGCTTGTGATGTCGCTCCCCTGAAGGATTTCCCAACAGTGGTATTAGAGTCAGGTTGTTCGTGCAAAGATCGGATCTTAAACTACGTGTATTGTGTTTTGGATTTACTTTTGAGGCCAAAATCGTTGGCGCAAATGGGCCAGGAAGGGCAGCAACTATTGCTGCCCTTGTTGTGTTCATGCAGCGGCCGCAAGGCTGCTTGCAGCCTTGCTACCTGCATAGGCAGTGACCGTTGGTCGATGAGCTGTTGGCCGCAGGCAAGCTGCCTGCGGCCTACCCGCAGGGGCGCAGGTGAGCTGCCTGCAGGGCAACGCCGACGCATGTCCGCGGGGCAGCGCTTGCGAGCGCTACGCCCGTGGGACAGCACCGCGAGGCACCGACGTTGCGCGTGGAGCAGCGCCGCCCGCATGGACGGTAGGCATCACCACCGCTGGCAAGGTGGCGGTGGCCATAGCCGCAACGCAAGCAGCTAGGGGTGAGGAGTTAGGGTTTTAGGACAAAAGATGATTTTGCCCCTCAAAATTTTAGAAATTCCAAATTCTGCTCCTTTTGATAGAATTACCAAAATACCCCTCGAAATTTCAAAAATTTTAGATTCTGTCCCCTTTGACAGAATTACCAAAATATCCTTTTGGTCGAATTATCGAAATACCCTTGGGAATTCAAAAATTCCCTTTATGTGCCTAATTTCATAAAATTAAATATGTTAATTAAATAGTTTAATTAACTATTATTTTTATCTAGTAGTCCTATAAAATAACATATACATGTGATGTATGATGTGGACAGATGATCATGGACCTATGATGTAATGTGTGTACATGTGATTATTATTATTATTAGGGCCTGCGAGCCTCTATTCTTTTCTCATTTATTATTAGGCCTACATGCCTGTAATTATGTTATAATTACATGAGGAGGCGCAGTGGTAGCGTGACTCACGAGGTCAAGACGGACAATCCGACGCATGGAGATGCGTTGAGATGCCAACGGATCCGACGAAGCGAGATGGACGATCACAGGGCATAGAGATGCGCCGAAGTATACATAGATCTTGATGTGAGTGATTGGGCCCACTAGCTCGGGCCTGATCACATTAGGATGTGGTCCATAATCATCTGGTGTGATTACTTATGTGATGTGTGATTAGATATACACCTACTAGATATGTATATATATATTTGCATGTGATGTAGATATATATATTAAATACATATGTGTATGACACATTATGTTAGGAGATCAAATCAAAAATCCTCTCCATTAATAATATTAAGTTGGTAAACGTGAGGTAATTAGATTGACCCACGTGGCCTTCCATCGTTATAGCTAGAAACCGATTCCCGATGTAGGTTGAGTTGGTCGAGTCCCTCGAGACTCACCTATATCATGTTTCGCTATCTTATATATGACATAGAGATGTCACCGGTGACCTAAGGACATGGTATGCTTGGTCAAGTCCCTCGAGAGTATATCACCGAATCAAACTCATCTTGTAATGATGGTGATGACTTAACCGAACATCATGATTGGTCGAGTCCCTCGAGGCCATGGTGGTTGGAGGCCGAATAGGACGAGAATCACAAGGAGTTATGATTGGCAAGAGTTGCCTACTTTTATGGGCTTAACGTGATTGGTCGAGTCCCTCGAGGTTACGTTAAGACACCGATTGGATCCCGAACCCCATTAGAGATCCGTTGGGGGGACTCCGATTCACATACCGGAGGGTGTTGTGTGTCTCACGAAAAATTAGTGTGAGTACATTAAGATAGAAGTCCTGATCTTAACTGTTTAATTTTTGTAAAGTCTGCATGTTATTTATTTCTGCTACATCTTTAATTTCAGAAAATGTCACTTTCAAATCCTTTACGTGGCATACTTGATGTCAACTGCCTCACTGGTCCAAATTATATAGATTGGCTTTGTAATATGAGAATCGTTCTCATGATAGAGAAAATCACGTATATCCTTGATACAGTGATCCCTACGCCCGACGAAGGGGATAGCGAGGATGAGATCGCTCATTATGTGAAGTACTTAGATGATTCCACTCTTGCTCAGTATTATATGTTAGCCTCTATGACTACTTAGTTACAGAGACAGCATAAAAATATGGATGCTAATTTCATACTCCTACATCTCTGTAAACTATTTGAGGAACGGGGAAGAACTCAACGATATGAGATATCAAAGAGTCTTTTTCGTGCCAAGATGACTGAGGGGACATCGATTCAGAACCATGTCCTTAAGATGATTAAGTGGATCAAGAAACTCACAGGTCTAGGAATGGTCCTAGAGGATAACCTATGTGTGGATCTTGTGCTTCAGTCCCTGCCAGATTCCTTTTCTAAGTTCATAATGAATTTTAATATAAACAAACTTGAGGTGACCTTCCCAGAGCTCCTCAATATGTTGAGAGAAGTAGAGAGCACCATCAAGAAAGTGAAGCCAATTCTCTATGCTAGTGAGACCAGAAAGAAAAAGAAAGGCTGAGAAGACCCTTAAGAAGGGCAAGGGCAAGGGCAAAATGGGTAAGGCAAAGGTTGCCAAGAAAGACCCAACAAAGGACAAAGGCTAGTGCTTCCACTACGGCAAAGATGGGCATTGGAAGAGGAACTACAAAGAGTACCTTACAGAGAGGGCAAAACAGAAGCTTGTAGAAGCTTTAGGTATATTCATGATCAGTCTCCATTTGTCAAAATCTTTTGATAACACATAGGTACTGGATACCGAAAGTGTTTATCATATCTGCAATTCGTTGCAAGTTCTTACAGGACCTAGGAGATTGAACAGAGGTGAGATAGACCTTAAGAAGGGCAATGGAGCAAAGGTTGCTACAGTGGCTATTGGTAAGATCACCTTATATTTGTCTGGTGGAGCTATTATTGCATTAGATGCATGCTATTATATTCCTTCTATTATCAAAAATATTATTTTCATTTCATGTTTGATAGTTAATTGATATAAATTAGTTTTTGAGAACAATGGTTGTTCAATAATATTAAATGATCAGATCATTATGAGAGGAACATTGCATAATGATTTATTTATGCTAGATACAGCTTCACATATCATATCATGAGTGTAAGTGAGTCTAAGAGGAAATGAGAAGAGGTGAACAATGCATACCTTTGGCATTGTAAGCTAGGTCACATCTACGAGGGAAGGATTCAAAAGTTACTAAAAGATGGATATCTAGATCCATTTGACTATGAGTCATATGTGACATGTGAACCTTGCCTTCGGGGAAAGATGATCAAATCTCCATTTAGTAGAATTGGAGAGAGAGCCACTGAGTTACTAGAACTCATACATAGTGATGTATGTGGTCTCATGTCGACTCATGTCATAGGTAGTTACTCCTACTTCATTAATTTCACTGATGATTTCTCAAGATACGGACATGTGTACTTCATAAAATACAAGTTTGAAGCTTTTAAGAAATTTAAGGAATATAAAAATAAAGTGGAGAACCAAACAGGAAAGAGTATTAAAACCCTTCGATCAAATCGAGGAGGTGAGTACTTAAGTACAGAGTTCACTGAGTTCCTCAAAGCCTATGAGATCTTATCCCAATGGACACCTCCTTATACACCACAGCTTAATGGTGTATCAAAAAGGAGGAATCGCATACTGTTAGACATAGTGCATTCCATAATATGTTTCACTGACCTACCTATCTCATTCTAGGGATATGCCCTAGAGACCGCAGCTTGCCTTCTGAACAGAATTCCAACTAAGTCAGTGATGTC
The DNA here is from genome assembly GCA_024322285.1 of Musa beccarii. Classification (NCBI taxonomy): domain Eukaryota; kingdom Viridiplantae; phylum Streptophyta; class Magnoliopsida; order Zingiberales; family Musaceae; genus Musa; species Musa beccarii. Next base: position 3,095,488 of record CM044398.1, on the reverse strand, counting down.
TACTCCATATGAGATATGGAATAAGAATATGTCTGATCTTAAGATTGTTAAGATTTGGGGCTACCCTGCCTACGTTAAGAGACACAACCCTGATAAGTTGGAATCTAGAACGGAATGGTGTAAGTTCGTGAGATACCCCAAGGAAACTTGTGGGTATTATTTCTATCACCCTGAGGACCAAAAGGTCTTTATAGCCAAGAGAGCAGTGTTCCTTGAGAAGGAACACATTCTTGGTGGAGACAGTGGGAGCATCATAGAATTGAGTGAGGTTGGAGAACCTAGCTCAAGCACCATTCCACAACCAAAGTCTGTTTAGATATCTAACACACAAGTTTCAACTTTATGTAGGTCCGATAGAGTATCTCATCCTCTTGAGAGATATGTGAGACATATCAGAAGAGAGGATGTTGAGGATATTGATCATCAGACCTACGAGGAGGCTATTATGAGCATAGACTCCGGGAAATGACAAGAAGCCATGAATTCAAAAATAGATTCCATGTACTCCAACAAGATTTGGAACCTAGTTAATGCACCCGAGGGTATTGTACCCATTGGCTGCAAGTGGATCTTCAAAAAGAAGATTGGAGTAGATGGAAAGGTAGAGACCTATAAAGCAAGGCTAGTGGCTAAAGGGTATTGTCAAAGGCAATGTATTGACTATGATGAAACTTTCTCACATGTAGCCATGCTAAAATCCATTCGAATTCTATTGGCTATTACAGCATACTATGATTATGAGATCTGGCATATGGACCTCAAAATTGCATTCCTCAATGATAACCTCAAGGAGGAGATGTATATGATACAGCCTGAGGGATTCGTGTCCAGGGATAACCCAGATAAGGTGTTTAGGTTGCTTAGGTTCATTTATGGATTGAAGCAAGCTTCTCGAAGTTGGAACATAAGATTTGATGAGGCGATAAGATCTTATGACTTCGTTAAGAACGAAGATGAGCCTTGTGTATACATAAAAGTAAATGGGAGCACTATCACCTTTTTGGTATTATATGTGGATGACATCCTGATCATTGGAAATGATGTAGGAATGCTCTCCACAGTAAAGACTTGGTTATCTAGGCAGTTCTCCATGAAGGACTTAGGGGAAGCATCTTGCATATTGGGGATACGGATCTATAGAGATAGATCCAAGAGGTTGCTTGGCTGTCTCAGTCCAGGTACATAGATACCATTGTCAAAAGGTTTGGCATGGAAAATTTCAAGAGAAGTCTCATACCAATGAGACATGGAATATCACTTTCTAAGAGTATGTCCCTAAAGACTTCTAAAGAAAGGGCACACATGGATATGATACCATATGCATCAGCGATAGGATATATCATATATACTATGCTATGTACCAGGCCTGATATAGCACATGCTCTGAGTGTCACGAGCAGATATTAGGCAGATCCAGGCTTAGAGCACTAAAAAGTAGTAAGAAATATCCTTAAGTACTTTAGAAGGACTAAGGATCTTTTACTAGTATATGGAGGTAGTAACCTCAGGGTTGAGGGCTACACGAACTCGAGCTTCCGGTCCAATATCGATGATAGCAAGTCTAATTCATGGTATGTGTTCACCCTGAATGGAGGAGCAATATGCTGAAAAAGTTCCAAGCAAGACACTACTGCTAACTCGACCACAGAGGCAGAATACATTGTTGCAGCAGAGGCAGCAAAGGAGGGAGTCTGGATGAAGAAGTTCATCACAGATCTAGGAGTCATCCCAAGCAGCGAGGAGTTGATTCCTTTATATTGCGATAAATACGGGACGATTACTTAAATAAGAAACCCAGGTCTCATCAGAAGTGTTCTGAGGAGGTTTCAACTTATTAGAGAGATTATAGCCCGAAGAGATGTAGTAGTGGAAAGAGTTCCATCTGAAGATAACATTGCAGATCCACTGACAAAGCCATTGACTTAGATTATTTTTTAGCGTCACAGAGGTCTGATGGGGATCGGACATGTTGGTGATTGGCTTTAGGTCAAGTGGGAGATTGCTAGTCATATGTGCCCTACAAGCCAATCACATGAGTGATGGCACTTGTGACTTGATATGCACTTTTTCTTTTTGCTTATTATTAGGCGTTTTATCACTTTATCTTGCGTGTTGCATATATTGTGATGTCCTTGAATCTGTGCAATGGGAATCGAATCGTGATGAGATTACGATAATGAGACCGATTCACCTTTAAACACAAACCCTAAATTATCCTGGTCATAGGTTACTTGAGAAGGATATCGAGATAACCGGATAGACTAGTGTGCTGTATACCCGTTCATATGATGGAGGTAGCTGGTCTCATAGCTACTCATGTGGGGACACTAAGGGTATAGTATAGGTGCTCATTGGGGAATGAGTTCACTGATTAATCCATCTACGGAATGCTGGATATTTATTGATACCTCACGTCAGACAGTGATTCCGTAGTCCCAATAGTATATCTGGTCCTTAAACTTGAGACACTAAGGATGTCCTATATGAGTCCTCCACTCTTTGATACCGGACTTATAGGTTTGGAAAGTTCTAAATCTAGTACAGCCGGTTATTGAGAGTAATAGCCAACCTTACGAGGGCCATTGAGTGTCAATAGAGGATCATCCGCTCTCAGTATCATGAGAGGAATATCCCATGTGTTCTTGCTCGAACAAATCCTTAGCCAAGGTTATTCGGATTGAGAAAGAAAGAGTTCTCCAAGAGAATCTGACAAGAGCAAGACTCGAGGAGAAACCATATGGGCCTGACAGCACCATGCCCGGTATAGGGTCTCTGGGATATTGGATGGATGAAGGACTATAGATACATGGTAACTAAGGATAGATAAGTCCAAAGGATTGGATTTCCCTATATCGTCTGGGGGCTGCAGCGTAGTAGCTTGGTACTTTCGTAGTTAATGAGTTTGGTGAATTATTATAGAGATAATAATTCACTAAGTCAGAAGGAGTTCTGACAAGTATGACTCACGGCCAGCTCGATATTGGGCCTAGAGGGTCACACACATATGGCAGGTATTACGACGAGTAGAGGTTCAGATATGAGATATCCGCTGAACCCCCTATCTTATTGGATATCCATTAAGCTCTTGAATTATTGGATCTTGAGATGAGATCCAATAATTTCTAATAAGAGATATTGGGTAGAGACCCACTAATCTAAGAGGCTTGGGTAATTGGATGGAGATCCAATGCCCAATAAGGCAAAAGATCCATTAGGGTTTTCAGTGGGCCTCTATAAATAAGAGGGAACCAAAGCTCTATAGGCTAGGGGTTTCTTTTGGTAGCCACCTCCTGTTCTCCTCTCCCCAAAGAGAGAGGTGCATCGTTGCAATCCCTGCCGTATGAATACCGCTAGAGAGGAGGATGCTTGACCTCCTTCATCCTCTCTCACAGATCTGTAGGAATTCAGAGATATACGATCTCCCTAGGTATCTTCTTTTACACGTGCAGTTTTGCGGATTTATTTTTTAACGCACCGATCTTCGCATGACGACGGAAACTTTTTACGAAAAATCTAGGGTTTTGTTTTCTGTTCTTTCGCAGCGCATGTGATATCGCTCCCCTGAAGGATTTCCCAATAGTTTAAGTACTTTCCGATATGCTTTAATTGAAACCGAGTTTTAGTCGAAACAAAGTTTTCAATGTATGAAGTTTCCGAACTTGTATTAAAATGCTGAAATCTCTTACCTCTGTAACCTAGAATTTCAACTAAACTCAAATAAAGGATGAGACTCAAACTATCTTTAAAATGAGAGCTTTTACTAGCTCATAAATGGATAATCCTTAACTAAGCCCAAGTGAGATATTTATAGGCATCAAAATACCTAAAAAATAGAGCCAAAGATTTAAATCCTTGAAAGTTTTAGGATACAAGCGGTATTACCAATCACACAAGGCAGTACTACCGTCGTAACTTTTGGCATTGCAAATGTAGACTTTGGTGATGCTACTAATGTAAAATTTGAATTCTAAATTGTACTATCATCACCATAGGTGGTATCATTATTGGAAAAACTTACAAAGAATAAACTGTGCTTGTCAACTGACTCAGGTAGTATACCTATTGGGCTTGGTGGTACTACCACCTAAGCTTGATGGTACCACTGCTCAAGCTTAGTTTAGGCCATCAGTTTTATCTTCTAACAAGCTTAATTCTACTCGACTCAAGCCTAATGGCTTTTTTGATAATTGAGCTTTGTTTTGACCCAACATCAGTTTAAATTGATCCAAAATAACCTTAGTTAAGATCTTGACAATTCAACCACATATCGATACATTTACGAAGCTTTCAATATGTTATATTCCATTTCGACATATTGTTTGATCTTCTGACACTTCATTTGAACTTCCAACACATCACTCTTTCCTTCGATATATTGTCTATTCCATTGGCATGTCAACTTTTCTATGATATTTAATTTTTTGACATAATATTCGATCTTTCTAGCATGATGTCCAAACTTTCAGTATGAAATCTGACCTTCGGAATGTTGACCAATCCTTCAGCTTAATATTCAATTTTTTATATGATAATTTTCTAACACAACATTCAACTCTCCTACTGTTAAGTTAGCCCTTTGGTTATCTGAGTCCATGATCAAAGTATTTCCTATGTTATTTATCTCAAAAGCATAATAGTATAATAAACTCATTTATTGATTTTATCATCAAAATATGAGATTCAACAAGTTGATCATTTTCTTCTAAAACTAATCGTTCTTTAACCTTCGCAATAGTATATATCACAATTATATGCGCCTTAAGAGCCTCATTGGATATGTGTGGTTCGGGGTGATCAAGCAACTATTATTATTACTATATTGATATATCAATGTATATATCAATGTCATAAACATTGATATATAGTTTATTGATATATCAATGTCCAATAAACACAATATCAATATACAAATATATAAGATTGATGTCACATCCTAATTTTATAAAATATAATAATTCATCATTTTATTATTCAAATAAAAAAATACACTCCCTTTTTTATCATTAAATTTAATTTTTTATCTTTACAATAATAAATATTTTATTAACTAGAAAAAAGATCACATCTTCTTAGTAATATCATAAGTCTCTTCTACCCAAGCTTCAAATCTATCATAAAATTATAGATTATTCTAAAATAAATATAAGATAAATACATATAAGCACCATACATATTGGTAGGAACCTAAAAAAATCATAAAAATAATCAATAATATTCATAAAATAAATATCAATAATTTAATAAAAAATAATAATATATCTATCCATCATAAAACTTATGTATTAGAAAATTGATAATAACTTATTACGTAATAAGCAAAATCATGCATCAGTCATATGTAACACATACAAGATAACTAGGTAACAAAGGCGTACATCACACCCGATAGTATACTCTCCTAACAGCAAATGGAGAGACATACTCCATGGGATGGATTTCTCCCAATAGTAGATGGAGATAATCCATATCGTACTTCCAACAATGGATGAAGTGGTATCCCTCACCCACCCAAGTGGGGACACGTTCCTCCCAATAGTGGATGGAAGAACCATCTAACCATTATGTTTGACGGTTCGCTAATCCCCGAAGAGAATTATCATACCTACTCTCAGTAGGGATATATATAAACATTCATAATCATTCATTTATATTCATTCATTTACACATGCATCTAAGAAATAATATGATCAAATATTATAAGAGACCGTGCTTTATGTATGATATACTAGACTATGTCTATTGGTGGCTCTGCACTGTGATGGGCCCGTAGCTCTTTTCACAGGTTATACTTTAGTTGTGGACTATTAGTCTAGTTACATCTACTACATGATAACAATCATATCAATATTTTAAACTTATGAAATGTAGAAAACCAATAATCATTTTCAAATGATATCTTCAAATAAAATCTTTAAATTCATCAAATCATAAAGGCTTAAAAATATCAATATCTCAATAGTCCTCATTTAACCAAAATCGTAATTGGAATAGCTCAATTGACTTAAACCAAATTCAATTCAATTATGACCTAACAGAACCAATCTCAAATCCTTGTAGAACTAGTCTGGAGTCACCCTAGATTGGTCTAATTTAGATTTGATTGATCTCGATTAGATCAAGTATGTTTAATTTAGTCAAGTTAGTCTGAAATCACCCTAAACTAACATTAATCGATCAGCCATATTTGATTTAATCAATTAAAAAGCTCAAACCAATAAAGGAAGAAGAAATCAGACTATTTCATATAGTGCTAGCCCAAACTGAACTAACCTACCTGAGTCTTGGATGGGTCATATGCAATGCACGTGTCTTTCCTAAGTAATAGGTTAAGTTGAAGTACAATAGGTTACATTGAGGAGCGATGATGTATCTAATACCAATCGCATAGTTGGGCAGGCTTAACTTTATGACTAGGCTAAGCCTTACTCATAAGTTGTGTTAAGCCTTACCACTGAACTGAGCTATGCTTGGCTCACAAGTTGGGTCATGCCTAGACACATGATTTGAGGTTGTATCTGACCATATGAATTGGGTCATATTAGCCGCATGAGTTAGCATATGCTTAGCCATATGATTAGGTTATATCTTGCCACATGGGCTACACTGTACTTAGCCATATAGATTGAATGGTACCTAGTTATATGGCTAAGTCATGCTTAGCCACATGGGTTAGATCATACCTTATTACATGGGCTAGCTCCTAGCTGACCACATGTGGGTTGGGCCATGCCTAATCACATGGGCTTATTGTACCTAACCCATGGGTCATACATAACTGCATGGGCTGAGTCGATCTAGTTTGATAGATTGACTTAACTCAATTCATACCCAAATTAGACTTCTATTTTCAAATCAGATTTCAAAAATCTAAATTATCAAAGAATAACTCAAATCCATGAATTAAAGAATTTAAATTCATAATTTTAAATTAAAAACTAATTAAATCATATAAATTCACATATAATTCTTAAAATACATATATATCTAATTAAATACATTAGAACCATTAATCTAAAAATAAAAATTTTAATAATTAAATTAATATTAAAATTCACTTAAGTTTAAGAGACCAATATCAATCAAATAATCATTCTAATATCATCAATCAATTATCATTATTTATAAATCATAAAAATTTCGAAATTAAAATATTATTATGCATCATAAAATTGTAACAATCCCAATATCAAGATTTCAAAACATAAATCAAAACTAATTAAAAAAGAAAGAATCTTACTTCTCCTCGACTATCCTTTTCTCAAGATCATCTCTTCGAGAAGTCCTCTTCTCAATCATCCTATTGTCAAGCTCGGTGAGGAATGAGAAAAGAGAAGCCATCTTATATAAGGAAAAGATGAAATCTCCACAAAAAGATAAATAATAATTTAATTTTTATTTTAAATTTATTTTTATTTTTTCTTCACATACAAAAATAGAAATATAATATTTATTTATCATGATTCACACATAAAAATAGAATGTATACTATTTACTTCCTAAAAATTACATCACTTATTAGAAAATAAATTAATTAATAATTTAATTAAATAGTAAGATTTTTAACTTATCCATATGATTAAAGAAATCAAATTTAATTATTTTTTTTAACTATAATATACAAACATAAAAGTTAATAATAAAGTTATATTATTTATAATAATTAATTTATGTTAAGGAAGAAATCATCGATGATTAAAATTAAGGACCCGATCCACTTGCTATGAAGTCTCACCATTCATTTCGGTGATAAAAGCAGACATATTCATTAATCAATCTATTTATTAGTTGATCTGTCTAACCTTAAAGATTTTATATATAATTTAATAATTCAAATCATATTGTGTAACTGCAAAGTGACTGAACATTCGAAAAAGATAAATATGCTATCCATCCCCTAATTGAATATTTTTCATCAACATTAAACTCAATTTACATTAAGTTTTAATTAAAAAAATCTTAAATTATATATATATTTTTTATTTTTATATATTTTAATATATTTTTGGGTATTTTTTGAAACCATTGGCATGCTTCAATGTACTGAGACACTGATAAGAAACAGTATGTGTTGAACTAGCCAAATACTGACACAGTCTATCGGCACAAAAAATCAATCCTTAATTTGATAAAGGATTTCTTGATGCTCGGCAATTAAGCATCAAAACTTATGCAAAATCCATGTGCTTATGCCCATCCTATGGCTACTAAAAATACCATCTCAATGTTGAAACAAGAATAACTGATCGAGCCACAGGACAACGAACCACACTTGCGACCGGAGGAAGTCTCTTTTTAATGTCCTCACTCACTACCATGAGACGTGCAATTATGAGACTTTCTAAACATGTTGAGATAAATGATGATGGAGAAAAAACATCTAGTACATGAAGTGGTGAGGTCTCCATGGTAACATCCACTAGTAGTACAGTAAAATGTTACATCCGTTAATGAACAAATACTTGCTCTTAAGTCACGTGTGAACGTCTTCTACACCATTTAATATAATAAAAAATACTTGCTAATTTTTTAAAGTAATACAGAAAAATAAAAGAAGGAATTCAGATTAGTCTGAGTTCACAAATTCAGTAAAATTGGACCAATCTGGTCAATGTCTACATTGGAGTCCCTCGTTGAGAACAAAGTGCAATATTCACATGAAATGATCAGAACATAGGCAGTAAAAATACACTAATGTGCTCAATTTCGATGTGATATCTTGGACATACTCTAGTAAAGCCATATTAAAGCTTCCAAATTATTGTACTAAAAGCATTTGTATTGTTTTTTCTCCTTTCTGTTAGCAAAACAATACGATCTTGTTCTTCGTAAAAAAAATCTTACTAAAAATTATTTAAAAATATTATATATATATATATATATATATATATATATATATATATATATATATATAAGAAACAATGATGATATGAGAATAATGACATGATCAACATTTCAATAGCACATGTCTGATACCTTAACAATCGACACATCAACATCAATATGATTAACATATGATATATTTTAAATCACTTTTCTCGTTGTTATTCAAAAATCAAACCTAACTTAAGCATCGAATAAACATTTATTGAAAATACTCTCAATGTAATTTTTCAAGGTTCGATCTCTAGAATTAGACGAGTACAGTATTGACCAAGATTGAACTATGACAAAAAATATAGAAGGGGGACCTCAATTGGCTTTGAATCATCATCCAGATTGGACAACCAAATTCTCACTTAATGCAATGATACTAGGAGGGCTCTTCCCAACATGGTTAAACACTCGAATAGATCATTCCCAACACTAATATGACAAAACCCTTAAAAAGAGCCACCATTATGCTGAACCTTGAAGATGTGGCTTCCAACACCAGGCTTAGTCAAACCCCAAGAGGTGGTTCTTGACACTAGTATATTAAACCCTCGAAAAGGTGGTTTCCTATATAAATATAATAAAACCCTAGAAGAGATGGTTCCCTGACACCATCATAGTTGAACCTAAAAAAAAAAGGTTTCAAACACCAATATGGTCAAACTTGCAAGAGATTGTTCTTAGCACCAATATGATCGAACCCCTAAAAAAGGTGGCTCTTGATACTAACATAACTAAAATTTCAAAGAGGTGGTTCCTAATATCAAGATAGTTAGAACTCCCAAAGAGGTGGTTCTCAACATCAACATGTGTAAACCCCTAAACAGGTGGTTTTTGATATCAACATAGTTGAACCTCCAAAGAGGTAGCTCCCAATATTAATGTGTATGAACCCCTAAAGAGGTATTTTCCTCCACCAACATAGCATAACCCCTAAAAGTTCATTCTTTGTACTAATATGGTCAAACCACTTGAAGAGATGTCTCCTAATACCAACATGGTTGTATGATGATGAAATCAATTGATAAATTTATTATCTAATCTATGCTTTGACATAAGTGATGTAGGACTAACTTCGATCAAAAGAGGCAAAACAATTAAAGTAAAAAAGAATCAAACATTGGGCCATAGTCAAAGTTCAGGCATCGGGTCGAAAGAATCAGATAATGTGTCGAGAACAGATGTTGCAAGAGTCAACATGCTAGTGGATCTAACAATACACCAAAGGTTCGGACGATGTACCAAAAGTTTACCAGAAGATCGTCGAAAGTTCATCGGGAGAACCAATGACATACCGGATAACTTAGGTTCGTGACTTGTAGTTGTTTATATCTTAATTGTGAAAGGTTGCGTCAAAATTATGTTGGTTTTGGGTGAAACTACGCTAACTCAATTAGGGGCTAATTGATCCTAAATTAGGACTGATTTGGGCTCATTAGGAGGCCCATTTAGTGGGCCAAAAGTTACTGCAAGCAGTGGCACTGCCAAACTGGCCATGGAATCGCCTATGAGTTGAAAAAGTCAAAATGCATACTTTTCCAAGCTGTAAGTGATGGTACCGTCGAGTCTAGATGGTGGTACTACCTAGCATTAAAGCTACCAGGCAGTAGTACCACCCCAGGCTAGTAGTAGCACTACCAGAACCTCTGTTTTTGAGGTTCTGAGAGCGGTAGCACCGCCCAATGCAGGTGGTGATACCGCCCGTACCCGGAAGATCTGAAAATTTAAATTTTGGCTTCATTTTTTAAGCCATTTGGAGCCTATAAATACCTCATTTATCCCTGCAAGGATTACATAAGAAAAAGTGAGCTAAAACTCTTATGAATCAAGTTGTAATCTTGAAAGGTCTTGAGTATTCCCTTCCTCCTCTTGAAAAGTTTAGAAATTTATTTAAGGGAGGTGTGAGACTTGTAAAGGTTATCTCCTAAAACTTTGAAAAGGAGAAAGGGTTGTAAAATGTTGGTTGATCTTCACCCATTGAAAAAAGATCATTAGTGGAACCCGGTGACCTCATCGGAGGAGGTATCGGGAGTGGACGTAGGTCGAATAATTGAACCACTATAAAATTGGCATATTCTCTTCTTGGTGTGTATTTTACTTTTGTTGCATTCTACTTTACTTCATTGTAACTATCTAATCTCCTCCTCTCTATTCACTTATAAACTTATTTGAATCAAACATTTTTCCAAAATGGTTTTCGTCGAACGAAATATTTTCATCATACGAAGTTTTTCGAAATTGCCTAAATTGAATGTTTTATCCGCTGCACTAATTCAACTCCATCCCCCCTCTTCTTAGTGTCATTCTTGATCATAATAATTGGTATCAAAACAATGTCACTCTTATTTTGGTTTTAAACCTAAGAAAGATGACATTTGTCAACAATTAAGAGGGTCATTGAATCACATGTTCACCCATATTTAATGGGACGGATTACACTTATTGAAAAACTAGAATGAGAATTTTTCTAATTTCCATGGATTATGAGTTATAGAACATTGTCGAAAATGATTTTCAATTCAATCGAGTGTTTATTTGTGAGATGACTTTCATTTTTAGCACACACTCGAAGTCACACACGAAGGCACGAGTAAAGGAGTCTAAAATAAATTTTTTAGTTCATAGTTATGAGTTATTTCGGATGAAACCAAGTGAAACTATTAGAGACATGTATATCTTGTTTACAAATGTCATCAATGGTCTAAAAGCTCTTGGTAAAAAATTTTCTAACTTTGAACTTATAAATAAAATATTAAGATCCCTTCCAAAGAGTTGGGACCCTAAATTAACGATCATACAAGAGGTTAAGGATTTGAATAATTTCCCACTTGAAGAACTTATCAGATCCTTAATGATCTATGAGATGACTTATAATGCTCATGAAGAGCTTGAGAACAACTATCCAAATAACAGAAAAGATATGGCACCGAGAACTCATAAAGACTACTTGAAAGAAAGTTCAAGTAATGAGGACATTGATGATGACTTGGCACTCTTAACAAAAAAGTTTAAAAAATTTATAAGAAGAAATAAAACTAAAAATGACTCTAAATACAAACTTGAACTCAAGAAAGAATAAATCATATACTACGAATGTAAGAAGCTGGGACATTTCAAAAGTGAATGTCCCCAAGTGAAGATGAAACAACCAAAGAAGAAGAAGGAGCTCAAAGCAACGTTGGATGATTCGAGCTCCTCCGAAAACAAAAACAAAGCAATAAGGAGATTGCTAATTACGAGCTAATGGCCATCGGTGAAAAGGTAAGTAGTTCATTAAATGCAAATTTATCTTTCAATGAGCTTTTAAGTGCCTTTCATAATTTATTCAATGAATATAGATTAATTAGCAAAAAGTATAATTCATTGAAAAAGGAGCATGCCCTTTTACTTAGTGAATTCGAAAAACTTAAGCATGATAATGCTTTATTATCTCCATGCACTAAGTATGAATACTTAGATGCACTTAAGAAAGGAAAAATTGATACTCAAAGAAATTCTAGAAAAAATTAAGATTGGTAGCAAGTCTTTGAACATAATCCTTGCCAATAAGGGTCACATTCATAAAAGAGGTGGAATCGGATTTATGAGTAGCTCTCATCGTAATCCAACCATCTTTGTTAAAGGCACTAGCTTGCATGTATTACCTCACACTAAATGTAACTTTTGTTGTAAACTCGAATATTTTACTCATAAATATCCATTTAAGAGATATAATCCACATAAATTAATTTGGATTCCTAAAGGAACCGTAAAGAACTCTATGCAAAATGATAAGATGAGTAAATCGATTTTTTAGGCACCCAAGGTCAAATGGATATCTAAAAATCACCTTTTTTATAGAAATGTTTACCATCATAAGCTAGGAGCTAGAGATGGTACCTTGATAGTGGATGCTCAAGATATATGACCAGAGATCCATCTCAATTCTCTAAGCTTACTAGCTAAGACGAAGGGTATGTCACCTTTGGAGATAACAACAAGGGTAAAATCATTGGCAAAGGAATCATAAGTAACAAATCAAACTTTTTTATTGAAGATGTATTGTTGGTAGATGGCTTAAAGAATAATCTTTTGAGTATTAGTTAATTGTATGATAAAGAATACATCATAAGATTTGAATCTAATGCTTGTATTATTAAAAAAACTATACAAAAACATATCTATGATTGCCCTAAAATAGAATAATGTATACATTATTAACAGTGATGATCTTTGTAATGAAATATATTTTTCAATTTTAAATGATGATTCTTGGCTTTGGCACAGGAGATTAGGTCATGCTAGCATGAAACTAATCTCTCAAATCAAATCTAGAGAACTTTTAAGAGGTATTCCTAATATTAAGTTTGTCAAAGATAAAGTGTGTGATGCATGTCGACTAGAAAAATAAATAAAATATAGTTTCAAATCAAAGAATCAAATAAGCACCTCTAGACCATTGCAATTAATTCATATGGATTTATTTAGACTAATTGATATAACTAACTTAGGAGGTAGTAAATATGTCTTTATAATTATAGACAATTATAGTAAATACACTTGAACATACTTCTTGGCACACAAAAGTGATTGTTTTAAGGATTTTTTAAAATTTTGTAAACTTGTTTAAAATGAAAAAGGCTTTATGATTTCATCGATTCATAGTAATCACAGTAGTGAGTTTCAAAACTGTGATTTTCAAAACTTTTATGAATCAAATGTATACAACCAAAATTTCTCTACACCGAGAAATCCTCAACAAAATGGAGTAGTAGAAAAAAAAAGGAGTTTACAAGAAATAATAAGAACTATATTGAATGAACATAGCCTACCCAAATATTTTTAGGCCGAAGCCATTAATATGACATACTATATCATGAATAGCATTCTAGTAAGACCATTACTTTCCAAAACTCCTTATAAATTGTGGAATAACAAAAAACCCAACATTTCGAATTTTAAAATTTTTTATTATAAATGCTTTATCTTAAATAAAAAAGATGCCTAAGGAAAGTTTGATGCAAAATTCGATGAAGATATTTTTTAGTTTTTTTTATTTTTAAAGACTTTTGTGTTTTTAATAAAAGAACATTATTTATAGAAGAATCTATTCATATTATGTTTAATGAAGTTTTCAAATTTAAGAAAACCGATTTTGATGATGATCTTAATTTTAATGCTTTGAATTTGAATAAAACCTCTCCTCCCACTAGCAACTTAGATGCATCTTCTTCCGAAACATCCTTACCTAAGGAATGAAAGTTTGTAGATGCTCATCCTAAGGAGCTAATCATAGAAGATACATCAAAGGGTGTTCAAACTTATTCTTCTTTTAAAATTTTTTGTGTCAACGCCGCCTTTCTTTCTTAAATTGAACCTAAATGTATTGATGAGGCCTTGAAAGATGATTCATGGGTTATCGCAATACAAGATGTGTTGAACCAATTTAAAAGAAATGAAGTGTGGAAGCTTATTTCTAGACCTAGTAACTATTTCGTTATTGGTACTAAATGGGCCTTTAGAAATAAGCAAGATGAATTTGCTATCATGGTTAGAAACAAGGTTAGATTAGTAGCCAAATGTTTCAACCAAGAAAAATGTATCAATTATGAAGAAACTTTCACTCTTGTGGCAAGATTAGAAGCCATAAGAATGCTCCTTGCCTATGCTTATAGTAATAATTTTAAGCTATCTCAAATGGATATCAAAAATGCTTTTCTAAATAGCTTTATTTTCGAAGAAATTTATGTTGAGCAACCACCTTGATTTGAGAACTCTCTTTTTTCTAATCATATATTTAAGTTAACTAATGCTTTCTATGGTTTAAAACAAGCTTCAAGGGCTTGGTATAAGAGACTTAGTTCCTTTCTTATACAAAATAATTTCTTTAAAGGCAAGGTTGATAATACATTGTTTATTAAGAATTTTAAAAATAATTTTCTTATTATTCAAATTTACGTTGATAATATTATTTTTAGTTCTACAAATAAGTTCTTATACGAATCATTTGCCAAGAGTATGAGTCAAGAATTCAAAATAAGCTTAATGGGTGAACTAACTTTCTTCTTAGGCTTACAAATCAAACAACTTAGTGATAGTATTTTTCTTAGTCAAACCAAATATGCATTAGAATTGCTAAAACGGTTTAATATAGATAGTTCAAAGGCTATCAATATACCAATGAGTACCTCCACTAAGTTAAACATGGACGAAAGTGGAGAAAGCTTTGATAAAAAACTTTTAGGGGTATGATAAGTAGTTTACTATAGCTCACTACAACTAGACTAGACATTATATTTAATGTAGGAGTTTGTGCTAGATTTCAATCAAATCCTAAGTTATCACATTTTAAAGCCATTAAAAGAATTCTTAAATATTTTAAAGGAACCCCTAATTTGGGTTTATGGTATCCAAAATCTAAAAACTTTGAACTAATTGCATATGTTGATGTCGATTTCGTTGGATGTATAATAGATAGAAAAAGTATAACCAGAATATGTTAATTTTTGGGCTATACACTTGTCTCGTGGTCTTCCAAGAAACAAAATTCGATTGCACTATCCACAATCGAAGTTGAATACATAGCAGCAAGTACATGTTGTGCACAAGTTGTATGGATGAAAAATACATTAGAAGATTATGAAATTCACTTAAAGAATATTCCCATAAAATGTGATAACACAAATGCAATATGTTTAACAAAAAATCTTATTCAACACTCAAGAACTAAACATATTGACATTAGGCATCACTTTATACGATATCATGTTAATAATCATGATGTAACCTTAGAGTTTATTGATATGAAACATCAATTAGCCGATATTTTTACAAAACCCTTAAATGAAGAACAATTTGATTATATTAGAAGAGAATTAGGCATGTTAATATTCCTAATGTATGAATTCCTCTTATACATTTTTTGGATCATTTCCTATGATTCCTTCCTCTATCACAATTTACAAAAGAAGATTTGCCAAAATGATTCATGATATTTCAGATTTATGACTTAATCTTTCATTTGATGATCATTTCCTTGATCTTTATTCATTCATGATGTAAATTTTTGCACCGATATAATCTTCTTTTTCTTGCTAGCATATCAAAAAAAGCAAAAATGCTAGCTTGCACATCTCAAGAGAATCAAAAAGTGCTAGCTTGGCTATTTCAAGAAGTGCTAGCCTTGCTTAACTTCTCATCTCAAAAACTTGCTAGCTTAAAGTGGTGTAAAACTTGCTAAAGTAGTAGCTTGCATGTTTCAAAATTCACTTGTTGAACTTTTCTTTTTTTTATTGATGACAAATGGGGAGAAGTAAATCATGATGAATGATTAAAAATTTTAATATTTTGGTATCATATGTATTATACCTAAAGTGATGTTGATTTATGTTTGGTATCATGCATGAAGTGATGATGAGTTGAAATTGTGCATTTTGATGATTTGAAACCATGTTGCATAATGTATAAAATTTTGATATACTATGTTACATATGGTCAAAATAATTTCACTTGAATTCAAAGGTTATTATTCCTTTTGAATTCAAGTTTACCTTATTTCGATATGGCATATAGATATGGAAAGTTAAATTTAACTTCATCATCAATTGGTTCTCATCATCAAAAAGGGGGAGATTGTTGAATCTCGAACTTTGATGATGAAATCAATTGATAAGTTTATTATCTAATCTATACTTTGAAATAAGTGATGTGGGACTAACTTCAATCAAGAGATAAAACAATTAAAGCAAGAATAATCAATCATTGGGCCGGAGTGAAAGTTCGGGCATCGGGTTGAAAGAATCAAACAATACGCCGAGAACAAATGTTGTAGGAGTCAATATGCCAATGGATTGGGCAATATACCAAAGGTTCAGACGATGTACCAGAAGTTCACTAGAAGGTCGCCAGAAGTTCACTAGGAGAACCAATGATATGCCGAATAACTTAGATTCATGTCTTATAATTATTTATATCTTAATTATCAAAGGTTAGGTCAAATTGAGTTAGTTTTAGGTGGAACTATGTCAACTCAATTAAGAGCCAATTGGACCTGAATTGGGACTGATTTGGGCTCATTGGGAGGCCCATTCAGGGGCCTAAATGTTACTATAGGCGGTGGTACCACCAAATTGGTAATGGAACTGCCTATGAGCTGGAAAAGTGAAAAAACATACTTTTCCATGCTGTAAACAGTGGTACCACCTAGCGTTAAAGTTGTCAGGCAATGGTACCACCCCAGGCTGATAGTAGCACCACTAGAACCTCTATTTTCGAGGTTCTATGGGTGGTAGCACCACCCAATGCAGGTGGTGGTATCACCCATACTCGAAAGACCTAGAAATTTAAATTTTGGCTTCGTTTTTGAAGCTATTTGGGGCCTATAAATATCTCATTCATCCCTGCAAAGATTACATAAGAAGTGAGCTAAAACTCTAGTGAATTAAGTTGTAATCTTGAAAAGTCTTGGGTGCTCCCTCCCTCCTCTTGAAAAGTTTAGAATTTTATTTAAGGAATGTGTGACTTATAAAGGTTATCTCCTAAACCTTGAAAAGGAGAAAGAGTTGTAAAAGGGTAGTTGATCTTCACCCATTGAAAGAAGATTATTAGTGAAAGTCAATGACCTCATCGGAGGATATATCGGGAGTGGACGTAGGTCAAATGACCTAACCACTATAAAATTGGCATGTTCTCTTCTTGGTGCATATTTTACTTTTGTTGCATTCTACTTTATTTCATTGCAACTGTCCAATCTCCTCCTCTCTATTCACTTACAAACTAATTCGAATCAAATATCTTTCCAAAATGGTTTTCGTCGAACGAAATATTTTCATCGTATGAAGTTTTTCGAAATTATCTAAATTGAATGATTTATCTGTTGCACTAATTCACACTCCCCTCTTAGTGTCATTCTTGATCCTAAAAGACTGAACACCTCCACCAACATAGCATAACCCCCTAAGAGGTTACTCTTAACACTATTATGGTTGAACATTGAAAAGTAATTTCTCAACACCATCATGGTTAAACACAAAAGAGGTGTCTCCTGACAACAATATGATAAAAACCCCAAGAGGTAGTTCCTAACACCAACATGGCAAAACCCTCGAAGAGGTGGTTTTCAACACCATCATAACTAAAATAGCTAGAAGTGTTGCCTTTAACGATAGTATGATCGAAACATCTTGAAGTGTTCCATTCAATATTAGCACGATCGAAACACCGATAGTGCTTCCTTTAGCGACAACATAGTTAAAATGGCTCAAAGCACTCCAATCAATAATAATACAATCGAAATAACTCAAAATACTCCATTCGGTAACAATATGACCAAAACGGCCCGAAGTGCTCCCTTCCACGATAACATTGTTGAAATGTCCCAAAGTGATTTAATCAACGATAACATAGCTAAAATGGTCCATAGAACTCCCTTCAACATTATCATGATTGAAATGGTCCAAGGTGTTCCCTTCAATGGTAGTGTAGCTAAAATGATCTAAAGTGTTCCCTTCAATGATAATGCAATTAAAAAAGCCCAAAGTACTCTTTCCAATAATAACATAGTTAAAATAGCTCGAAGCGCTCCTTTCCTTGATGCATAACAAAAAAAGCTTAAAATTCAATTCGGTGACGCACAGTGAAGTCAACACATGTATTTCAATGATACTCTTAACCAAATTAGCCTACAGTATATCTCAATGATGCATATGACTGAATCAGCCCACAATGCATTTCAAAAATATGCATAGCCTAGCTTACAGATAGTGTCATATGAAATATAATGTCAATAGGGTAGGGAGTACTCCCATCCCTATCTCATTCCCCATTTAGACTAGGTGAAGGCGGCAATGGAAAATCCCCATTATAGACGAGGTGGAATGGGTACAAGAGATAAAGTGAGGAGTGTTTTACTTATCCCTATCCCATGCCCATGTGGATAATAAAAAATATCTTATATCCTCACTCCTATCTTTATTTATTCCTCTCATCCTCATCCCATTAGGGGTAGGTCCCATGGGGGTACCCATTCCTGTAATCATAATTGGCACCTTTAACATGAAGACAAGCACAACTAATGTAATCAAGTGTGCAAAAATTTATGATGAGCTTTAACGTTGATGAACCGATGCAGGTCACTTCCAAACTCAATCTCATTACACTCAATAAGCCAAGAAGTGGGGGGTAAGTGACATGAAAATAATGATATAGTCGATAATTCAGTACCATATGGTTAATATCTCAATACCATGTGATCAACGCCTCATCACCATATGACCCGATACCTCAATGCCACATGACCAACATGTGATCGATACATCATCAATTGCTCCTTATAATTAGTGTTAATTATAAGAATAATGGTCCAAGAGCCTACTATAAAAGGGCTCTTATATTTTCATACTTTTTCTAATGATATACAAAGTATTGATCAAAATTTTTAAACTCAAAACTAACTTAACCATTGATCAAAATTTTATTTAACAAATGAGATTTTATTCTTTCTTAAAAAATCTTACTAAAAATATATTTTCTGAAATTACAACTCATAGATATATATATATATGAAATAATGGGATTATGTTTTTTTTGACAAAAAAATCTTACTGAAAATTATTTCAAAATAAGAAAAATCATATTCGATATATATATATATATATATATATATATATATATATATTTATATAGTGTCTTTTTTGTCTAATACTTGTAATACTCTTTTTATCACCTTTTTCTATGGATCGGTAAGGTAAACTAGTCTAGTTACTATATTTTTTTACATTGTGTTTTCAACAATACCAGAAAAACACTTAGTGTGGTTAAAAGACATTATGTTTTAATATAAATTTTGTAAAAATAGTATATTTATATTTTTTATACTATGCTATAATTTTTTTTACTAATATTAGGAAAACACCATAATATAATATTTTTATACTACGCTAAAGTGTTTTTCAGGTATTACTAAAAATACTATAATACTGTATAAAAATACTATAATGAGATCAATTTATCATATGGATCAGTTCATATGAAAAAGAACAGAAAGGGAGAAAAAAATGATAGATGGCTGAGTATATTTTAGCTATCAGACAAGAAAAGAAACGAGATTAGAGACTTACGAAAATGGAGGCACTTAATTCATCCAAAAAGATGTTGATTTCAAGATATATTTATAAATTATAAAAATTATTCCAAATATATATATAACATATTCCAAAAATATAAAATAAGGAAAATTTTATTGTTTTGCAAAACTATGGGATCTTAACATATATAAAAGTTCTTAACATGTATTGATATATTTATAGACTTACGAAAATGGAGGCACTTAATTCATCCGAAAAGATGTTGATTTCAAGATATATTTATAAATTATAAAAATTATTCCAAATATATATATATAACATATTCCAAAAATATAAAATAAGGAAAATTTATTGTTTTGCAAAAACTATGGGATCTTAACATATATAAAAGTTTAAACATGTATTGATGGCGTCGCCCGGACTTGAACCGGAGACCTTCAGTGTGTTAGACTGACGTGATAACCAACTACACCACGACAACCTTGACTTCTGGCTTCAATTTATTTAAATATATAATAGAGCTTCTCAGCCTGCCCCTTTCTCTTCCAAAACCT